>OZ010794.1:325950927-326436927 GCA_963932465.1 Maratus speciosus
TTGATCAAGATTTTGCTACTTACGACATCCTTCTATTTTGTGATAATTTCAGAGCTTTAGCGCGTAGTCCAATTACATGTCAGTTAAATTTGTGTTTTATTTATATTATTTTATTTATTTATTCATAGGGAAATTTTTTGTAATAATATTAATCGTAAGAAAATTATAAACTCTTTATGTTGTTTTAAGTGCGAACGGACTAATCTTTCCTAATGGAGCTCCGCGCGTTATAGATAAATTTAAAAATATTTCATGCTTTAAAATGGTTTTTAAAACCAAAGACAATCAGCAAACTGGGATGCACTTTGCAAACGAATTCCATTTTAAATTTCTTTTCCTATTTGGTGATTTAAAAATTTTAATTATACTATTACAAATATTTTAAATTTGTGTTTTTTTAGTATTATTCTTTTATTTGTTTAAAAATGAAGTATTGATTTCGTTAAACAAAAATAGTCAGAAACAAATGCTGAACAGTGCTTGTTGCTTTATGTGCAAAATGTTTATTATTATTATGTGTTGAAGCCAGCACCTGATAAGATAAACTTAAAAATATCATGCTTAAAAATCTATTTAAAAAAAAGACATAATAAATCAGTCAATTAAGATACAGTTTTTAAACAAATTGCATTTGAAATTAGATTTTTTCCCTATGCGATGAAAATTGAAAATGTAAGATGGCCAGAAGTTAAAGAAATTTCAGTAGCGAAAATTTCAAAACAGAAATTTGATCGTGAAGTGTTGCCATTCGCAAAATAACGTCAGCGTTATGCACAGATACGTTTGTAGTTTATAATATACCGGGTGTCCCAAAAAGGACTGACAGATTTTAAAATTCAATAACTTCCAAACGGTGACAGATATTAAAAAAATTCTTGCAGGAGGGTTATGCATAAAGTCAAAAGTTTTATTACAGTGATTTTCGATTTTAGTTCGAATTACAAACAATAGATGGCGCTGTAAGCAATAGTCGCTAAATACAGGCTCGATTTTTGATCCTTTCTGTTGTTCCATGCAGAAAAAGGAGATGAAAATGTATTATCCGGGCCACGAAGTACCAAAAAACGAGCCTGAATTGAGCGTCTATTGATCGCAGCGCCATCTATTGTTTGTAATTCGCACTAAAATCGAAAATCACTGTAATAAAACTTTTGACTTTATGCATAACCTTCCTGCAAGAATTTCTTTAATATCTGTTACCGTTTGGAAGTTATTGAATTTTAAAATCAGTCAGTCCTTTTTGGGACACCCGGTAGATAGATATGTAATCAGTAAAATATAATAATGATAATTTATTATGATGAAGTTATCAATTGAAGCTCTTTTTCTTGGTACTAGGGGGCTCTGCCCCCTACGAGCTACACTCGTCAACCCCCGTCCAGACACCGCAGACTCTAATTGCATGCTAATTTGACCGGCTTTAAAAAGATTTCGAAAGATTGAATTATATTTTTAAAAACAGTGGCGATCTCCCTATAAACAGATTTCTATTCCTTTCTCTTTGATTGGGGAATTTCAACGCCAAATCCGCTGTGGTACTACTTGATTATCCCGTCGACCAATTTCTCCAAATTATATAAATAGCCAAACCACTCGCCAAATTATACAAATTGACATAATTTTCATTTTAAATAACGAAAGACCAAATAAATTAGTGCAACATTAATAAAAATACAAATAAAACGTCAAAATAAAAATAACTTGATGACGTAGACACGTGTAACTTGCTTAAAGTCAAGTTAATGTGACATTTACGATCAACCATTATTGGCATTTAATCTTATAGTTTGGAGAATGATAGATTTTTGGTCGACGGGATAATTAAGATACAACCGCTGTTTTCGTCTTTGATTAAGTAAAATAAGTTAAACATTTCAAAATAAGCTAATTTAAATGGAACTAATTAAACAGAGTCTTTGTCTCCTGCTATCTTTTAACAAAGCGAAAAGAAAGTTCTTTTAAATGAGACATTTTAAATTAATCGTTTTTAATCTGACGTTATTTTGACCAAGCTATTCTCTTTTAAGGGGTCTCAGAACTCTTAAAATTGGAAAAAATGAAAAAAAAAGACCATTTTCAACATTTAATATCTTAAAATGTATTTGATTTTAAGACACAATTTTAATTGGGAATGAAAGATATAAGTATGTTCTTTCATTTCATGTATTTTAAAAATTATAAGATGCAGAATTAACATTTACAGGGGCTCCAAACTGTTAGACATTTGACGAGCAAAAAATCGGCATAACAGCTTACGCGCACGATTACAAAATAAGTATTGCAACTAGAATGAAAATTTTTGTACCTAATTATACTTCAGATTGTAATAATTACCCTGAACCTAAATAGATTTGTATTTAAAGCTTTTTTGTATTTTTAATACAAATTTGTATTTAGCTAATGCAAAATTAAGAAAATTTCAATAGTATAATCACCTAAAAAAATATTGTTTTGAACAATAAAAAGGAAAATTTAGGTTCAGTTTATATAGACTAACATGAAAGATATGTTTTGAAAATTTCATGAAAAAATATTCATAAGTTTTTGAGATATCGTGCGCGTTATGCCCAAAAATGTCATTTGGAGAAAAATGGCTTCAAAGTTTCCGAAACGACGCTTCAGCTATTGAACGTGTATAAATGTAAAAGCCATAACTTCAGTTCTAATAGGAATTTCAAGGATGTTGAGAAAAGATAGGAGGTTAACTTCTAAAAAAACTAACATTTCGAAAATTTTAAAGCTTTAAGAGTCCTGATACCCCTTAAATATTCACGTGAAAATACTTTTGTTAGAAATGAAATATTATTTGCGCTTTCCTAACAAAAATAGTTGAAAAGATTCTCTTAATATATGAAATAAATGTCTAGCGCAATTTCTAAATTTAAACTGTTTTCAATATTAATTCGTGTTCATTCTATGTACTAACTGTAATGTGACGTAAATATGACGTAATTTCTAGTATTTAAGACATCTAATGCATGTTAATGAATTTAATATTTTACAATATCCTTCCTCTTTTAAAATTCACGTGTATAGTTTTTATGACGTAATTTTTAATAAGTTCCTGCTTTTTGTCCATAATTATTTAATTCTAATTCCAAATGATTTTTTTCTTTTTATAATAGTCACGTGTAAATACATTTTTAATTTGAAACAAACATTATTGTTTGCTCTGTTTATACATTTGGCAACAGTTTGAATTAATACCATTTTCTAAAATAATGTCAAAAATAGCTTTAGAAATGCTGCAAATTTGAATTTAAAATAGAAATAAAACCTCAAAAAATGAGTCAAATTAAAAAAAGAAATACAGTCTGCACACCGGGAACTTCAGACGTATAAAATGATTTAAAAATGATTAAATTCCCATGAATAGTTTTTGCTCCTATAAAACTTTTTAAGTGGAACAATTTTGTCCCACTTTAGCATTAAATATCTCTTAAAATAATTCTTTGATTTAAAAAACTGTCTGCATCAGTGTGTTTATCAAACATTTCTCTATAATACCACCGATTTTCATATTTTTGTGTGCATTATTTTTCTTAACATTAACGAAGAAAGACCTCCGGTCACAAAAAATTCAAAACCGGCGGCGGTGACAGCGGTAGTTACTTTTTTTTTTTAGAATAGAGATATTCTGGAATGAAAAACAGCAAAATTTATTCCACTTTAACATGATCATGGGAATTTTTCCACGTGAAATCTAAACCCGACATCATTTTTACATTCTCAAAATTTACATACCGAATTCTCATGGCCGTTTTCATTTTTCTTTTAAAAATGGTATTTTAATTTGATCATTTAAAAATCATCTTAACTCAAAACTCGAAGTCACGATTGTCAGCAACATCTTTTATCTGAACAGATGAACTCTTATCTTGGGATTTTAATCTCTGTACCGGAAAGTAAAAATTTCCGTAATTTATATTTTTTAGACGCATTTGTGTTAAAAGGTTCAGTTTTATCCAAGAAAATGATTAGTTTCTTTTAAATATGACTTCATTTTCACTTAAATAGCATTTCACCTAGTGTCTGAAACATAGTACACATGCAGAAGAAAAAACAAAATGGAAAATTTATCAGGAAAAATGCGTGTTTTCAAAATCAGTATGTCATTTCCCGTTCAAAATATTATGCCCCTAATGAGATTTTGCTTCACTAAACCCTATAAAACAATTTGTATCAACAAATTTGAATTTTTATCAGAAAATGGCATGAATAAAGATAAATAAACCTCATTATTTCTCTCTTCTCTGCAATAATGAGCGCTATCTAATTATCACCATTTTGAAGAAATTTCATAAAATGCTTTTAAAATTAAAATATAAAAGTGGGGATATTAAAAAAAAAATCAGATAGTGCGATCACATCTACAAAGCTTTCAGTTAAAAAAATATATATATATTAGTAAAATTCGTTCTGCACAAAGATCAGGGCAACTGACTAAATAACACACTTATGTTTTAAATAAATCTACCATATATATATAAAATCCTAATGAAACGAATTTATGAAACGGATATATGAAACGAATTGATGAAACGGATATATGAATCGACTGATTAAACAACTGATTATGTTTCAAGCGATTTCTCCTAAAATATGGAATACTTTACGATGAAATTAACACCAAAAATCAGCATTGATCCGCAGATCCCAAAACTGGTATTAGAATTTTTAAATTCGAATTAGTTTTCGAAATATTAATTTTTTTCTAATTTTATGTACATTTTTCTAATGATGGCAACTCCAATTTTAATCAAACAGATATTTTTTTTCATATTTCAGAAAAGGTTGACATGGTAACCCGGCTATTGTTGTTTATTTGATAATAAATGTTTATTTACTTTTATTTCTTTTTATAAATTATATAAATTATTTTGTTCTATAATTATTAATTATTTTTTTATATTTCCTTTAGAAAATAATAGAATATAATTAAAAAATACGGTACTACTTAGTTATTCCGTCGACCAATTTCGCCAAATTATATAAATCGCCAAATTATACAAATTGACATAATTTTTATTTTAAATAACGAAAGAACAAATAAATTAGTATAACATTAATAAATACACGAATAAAAAGTCGAAATAACAATCACTTGATGACGTAAACACGTGTAACTTGCTTAAAGTCAAGTGAATGTGAAATTTACGATCAACCATTATTGGCATTTAATCTTATAGTTTGGCGATAGCTTTTGGTAGACGGGATAACTAAGTAATACCAAAAATGCATATGTAACTGGTATTTGAAAATGAGGATTACGCCAAATTTAAATTTAAAAAAAAATCACGTCAAACCTGCTGTGCGTATATGACATCTGTCCAAACATTACCACTCGAAAAAAAAAAAAAAAAAAAAAAAAACTAACTGGCGAGTTGAAAAAAGTTATTGGCGAGATTTGCATCCGGCTAGCGTAACAGTACCAAAAATTCTTTGCAACCATGGCAAATTTTACGCAGTTTTATTCAAATTTTTTTTTTGATTTTTTAATCAAAATGGAAAAATTACGGTCCATATAGGCGCGATTTTTTTTCTGACGCCAATGTCATATACGGAGCGGGCACTTAACTGGCACCAAAATATCGTTATTTTGCTTGATATGGTAAGCCGGATGTTGTTGTTTATGTTGTTGATGCGTTCCCCAAATTGGCGTCGTTAAATAATGGCGCCAATATGGGACGTATATGACATCTCTGCCGAACTTTCATCTGAACGTTGAAGGGATCAGACCGTATTTGTTTATGGCAGTTGATGAGTTGAACTATTATAATATAGATGAAATGATGGCGATAGAATAATATTTGGCGACTTATCACCTGTGCCTGGCTAACATTAAAGTACCAAAATGGCACCTAGAGTATAAAAAGCGAAGTGGTTCGCCTAGAACTGTTGATGATAGTCACATGACTTAGGCTATTGTTATAGAGATTGTTTTAAAATACCGGGACACAAAGACTCTCTGTACTTAATTCATTTTATTTTAGCTAGTTTTCAAATGTTTAACTGATCCTCTTTAATCAAAAACGAAAACAAACATTGGATGTCTTAAAAGCAACTGATTCTCCCTTAATTTTTTGCAATCAAAGGGAATTGAATGGAAACCCGTTTACAGGGAGATCTGCACAGCTTTTTTCAGTATAATTCAATCTTCTCTAATATTTTTAAAACCCTTCAGATTAGCGTGTTTTTAGATTCCGCGGTGTCTGAACGGGGGTTGGCGAGCGTAGCTTGCAGGAGGCAGAGCCCCTTAGTAGATTATATAAAATTATGAAAAATTAAATTAAGCAAATTATGTTATTTTGATAAAATTATAGCAGAATGTCCTAAAAAATAGCATTAAAATTTTATTAGTCGAGAAAAATTTGGACAAAAACTTGAGGAAGTAGCTGAGGGGAAAATGACGCACTTCTACAGAATGTATTTCTATTTTAAGAATTAAACTACACGCTTTTTTATAAAATGACGTCATTTGCATCCGCTAAAGAAATCCACTTTTACAATCCAGTCCTATACTTCATCTATAGAAAAGTATGCATATGACGTCATTAACGCTGAATAACAGATGATATTGCTGACTTATCACGTATTTTAATTTCCAATTTTTTTCAGATTTTATAAGAAAACTAGAAAGATAGACCGTCAAAAATGATGGAAAAAGAGGTATCAAGATATATACAATTTTCTCTATTTCGCCAAGGCCCACTATACTGGAAAATTACTGAGAATTAATTTATGTATTCCGACATGTAAAGCACATTGAAATCGGGCAGTTATAAGCTCAGAGAGTACAGCCCTTTCTGGTGGCGGTTATTTTATTAGTAGCACCGGATTGAAGATGTACAGAGATAGATTAGGTTGAGCTAGAGCCATCGCCATGTTGTGGTCATATATGGTAACTTATTTCTGTCGCCTAATTTGGCAATATTCTTCCAAGTTGGTCAAAATTTGGCTGTATTGTGGTAACATATTGTGTCTGCTAGTAGTACTGTTCAACGATTACTCATTGTTGAAGCTTATACCGATTTCTCCATATGAATCCTAACATGACCGCGATTAATGAGGCGGTCCAACCGGAATTGTGAGGGACACACAGAGACTTGTATTTTATATAAATAGATAGCAACAAAATCAGATATAGCAACATATCATATTTTCGACTATTTTCCGCATGGAGCTCCATAAACTTTCAATAGAAATTGAGTAATTTTGTTGCCACGATCAGAAAAATGGTATTAACATTAGAACTACCTATGTTAAATATATACCTAGTTTTACCGCACCCGTCAAATTGACGGATTTTTGATCATGACTTTCATTGTAAGTATTGACTTAGTTAATGTAAATAAAAGAATATAATTTAACAAAAACAACATTTAATACTATAATAATTCATTAATTATTAACAAAAAAAAAATCCAAATAAAAACAGTTTCTATTTGCATTTATAGTATAGCATATTTGATATGTATGAAATAACTATGAGACACATATTTTACAAGTACATGTTATCTTAGATGAACACTTGTCACAAACCTATTTGTTGCATACATTGTAGGTATAAATCGCTCTGTTTTTGTTACACAATCGAATTTGGCAAGATTTGCGTTCACAAGGACTCTTTTATCAGTTTTCTGGAGTACAATCCCATTGTTTTCTGTTCTTGCTTTTGGGAGGAGGCTTCTTTTCTGCAGTACATATATTCACTGGCGAGTTCTTCAGATAATTTAAATAAAAATTGTTTTCTAGTTATATTTTCATCATAAGTCTCCTTATATAAAATCCACGCATTGATTGCTGCCAAGTCCAAAATATTATAAAATACCTGCAAAGGCCATCTATGTGGCCCTACTTTTACGCTATATTTGCGGGCCATTTGGTCAACTACATGTACTCCAAACTTAGTCTCATTGTAAAACGACACAGTTGCAGGAATTTGTTTTCGGTTAGAAGCAATTTTTACGGATTTATGTTTTTAGCTAAGAAGTAGTGCTTTTTTTACGAGGCTTACTTTTGTAACTTGTTAGAACAATATAATTTGATTTGTAGAGTTTCGTGGATAAAAGAGCCATGTTACCTTTTATAACTTTAGCTATTTTCGGCAATTCTCTTTTATTTGCTCGCATAGTTCCAACAAGACTTGTTTTTATTTGGCCACTAGCTTCTTTGCGAGTTGTATACTTGTAAAAAAATTATCCATTGTTATATTTCATCCACAATTTGCATAATTTTTTACAGGATTCAAAACTAAAAATTCATTCAAATGTACTCCAGATGGTCTAAGTTCATATTTGTCTAAATAGGGATAACCATTTATAAGATATTTACTTCGCATATCTACAGCTAACCAAAACTTAATTCTGAATCTTCCACATTTCGGAAGCTAACCCAAATTTGTCAGTTCGTAAGCGAACACTCCTCTGGCTTTTTTTGACGAAACGAATGAATCTCATAATTTCTGAAAATCTGTTTCTACTCATAGTTTCATAAAAGAAAGAAGGTCACCATTTTTCTGACCACAAATAAGATAATTTCAAATTTATAGCTTCATAGGCTCCTCGTGCATACAAAATAGCTACAAACGCATGTGATTCTTCAATAGTAATTTTACAATCGTCCTTCTGTAAAACATTTCTGGCCTCGAGTAAACTGAATCGTAATCTGAGCAAAATAGATCCCGTTATAATGGCTGACGAACACTTTGGATCATTCAACTTTGAAATTGCCAAAGTTGTCATTTTGACGGATCTTGGTATAAATAGGTATAGGTCATACTGATTATGGAAATTAAAGTGGGTGAGTGGAAATTGAATAGGAATATTTAACTATACTTATATTTTATTAAAAGTCGTATCATAAAATTTTAGAACAATACATAAATTATATTAAATTTTTAAGCATGAAATTTGAAAACCGTCAAAATGACGGTCTTGGTAGTTCTAGTGTTAAAAACTACAAAAAAATCACTATCTCAAAAATAAATTGAGATGCAGCTTTCAAAGAAATTGCATTTAAAATTACATTTATTCCCCTATACGACGGTGCAAAAATTGAAAATATGCGATATTTAAAAGTTTAAAAATTTGCGGTTGCGAAAATTGCAAAACCGAAATTTCATTTCAAATTTCAAATGTTGCCATTCTCAGAATGACGTATGCGTTACGCACAGATATGTTTATCCTTTATAATATAGAAAGATAAATAACAAATTCGCAAGTTTACTAAATGGTATATACATGATATTGTAAAGTTAAAACTTAAACATTAAATTTAATTAAAATAATCGACGTTTCGTCAACCATCTATGGCTATCTTCAGGAAAGACTTCTTACATTGCTTTTAAAGTTATAGTAGGACGTATGTTGAAGCAGGAACTGTCATAATCAATTTTCAGCCATTACTTTTGAAATCGTTTCGGTATTTCCTGAGATTGCACAGAAATCGTAATTTAGAACGCTTTCAGAACGCTTTTCGCTCATTTTCACACTTTTGAAATTTCGGATTTTATTTTGACTGTTCTTAGAGAACATTTACATTTTTTAAACAAATACAATGCCAAATTTTACGTTCTGAGCCATTCCAGTATCACAAAACTCACAATGTAGAACGTTTTGTGCTCCTAGGATTCCCTGGTACTAGTAACGCCAAAAAAAGATATAGCTTAGATTGCAGCAGGGACAGTCATCATCAATTTTCAACCATTACTTTTGAAATCGCTTTGGTATTTCCTGAGATTGTGTAAAAATAATCATAATTAAAAATAAAGTAAAAATAATCATGATTTATTAAATAGTCATAATTTAGAGCGTTTTTAAAATGCTTTTTGCGAATTTTCACCCCTTTTAAATTTTGAACTTTTCAGAAACTGTTCTTAGAGTTCATTTGTGTTTTATAAGCTACTACTATGTCAAATTTTAAAATTCTAACTTTTGAGTATCGCAAAAATCGCAACATAGATCGTTTTTTGCTCTTGCACCCATTTTGAGGTAGTGGCACTGACATAAAATATAGCATGTGTCGGGAAAGAGAATATCACCACCATTTTGCCACCATTACTTTAAAATCGGTTCGATAGTTCCAGATGATTCTCCCTACAAATAAACAAACACACAAACTTTATTTCTTTATAATACTATGTAGTATCTAAAAGGCGCGATTTTCTCATAAATTTACTTTTATCCCACGAAATGTCCTTAAATTTCCAAAAACTGTTATCAAGCAAAATGGAATATAGCAATGGGATACTGCTGTACATGATTTTTTTTTTTTTAACTATTTCCAAAAATTCTTATAAAATGAATGATTTTGTCAAATTGTTGCAGTTTCAGGTCATCTAAAAATATACTTCGTCTGGCACTACATCTATTTTACCTCTTGGAAAATGTGTGATGTACAGGAAAGGATTGCCTGATTGCGAAATTAAATAACTCGGAAACTAAGATGGATAGACGAATGAAACGAGTAGTATGTTTATTTTGAAAACCTTAAAAATTTTATATTATAATTGCAAAATTAGTTACAATTTTTTTCGGCAGGTGGCGCTGTAGTCACTGCGGTCTCCCTAAACATAGTTCTCTAAATCACAGAGTGATCAACCTTCCTACTGAAGGGAATGGATAAAAACATCTATTCTATGAAGCAACGTGTTTTTCAAGTACTCGAGTATCACCGGTTAAATCGCATTCGTACTGCAACAAGGGTCAGTTTTCAATGGCGGTTTAAAGTTGCAAAATGTCCCTAAATGAAAACAATTTGCAAACTTTTTGAGAAATTTCAATGAACAGACAGGGTGGTTAATGACAGAAACTGCTTGTAAAGGATAGTCTGCAGCCCATTTCTCCGAATCTGTACTGCGATTTCACCGCACAGCGCCACCTGTCGACAAAATTTGTAACTAATTTTGAATCTATTGCATCAGATTTTTACGACTTTCAAAATAAACAGGCCACTTAATTCCTTCTTCTATCGATCTCATTTTCCAAGTTACCGTAATTTCCGGCGTATAATCCGCGGATCAAACAATCATTTTTTGACCCAGAAAATTTTAAAAATAATATGTAGCTTTTTAGATCGCGGTAAATATTTGAGTTCAATTACTAAATAAAATTTCTTGGTCCAAACAGAGTTGTTTGATCCGCGTACTTTACGCGGACATTACGGTATTTAATTTTAAAATCAGGTAGCCCTTTGCTGGATACCCTATATTATATCCTACTTAATTTAAATCAAGATTTGAACCATAATCTTTTATTAAGTTTTACTTTTATAATTTGGTGGAAAGGAGTTGTAAAAATTGCTTTTCCTTGTTTTCAAATATTTTTTTTAGAAAATTCTGGTTTTAATTAAACATTAAAAAAAATACAATTACTTGTTCTTGAAAGTGCTAAAATTAACTGTACATCTAACATTACAATAAGGACTGCGCAGCGTAAATAAAATCTTCTAGTGAGCAGTTTCTTTTAATTGATCCTCTTATCATTATAGTATAACTTATAAATTTATGTTTCGTGGTAGGTTCATGCAAATAAAAGCTAATTTTATAGAGTTGATTAATGATTCAAATACTTTAATTTCTACATTATTTGGTAAGTTAGTAAATATTCATTTCTTCGAGTACTATTGTACTTTTCAGTTATTTCTCAGTAAAACAATTGAAAGTTATTTATCTTGTAGAATTCTCATTGTTTTTGCTTTTAAATATATACATATATATATATATATATTAATTAACGTTTTGCTTTTGTTGTGACTATTATCTTCTAATAAACTGAAAACAATTAAATAATTTGGAATACTTACGTTAAAATGCATTTTTAAAATATATCAGTACATTTATTTAAACAAAAAAAAAACAATAAATTTATTGAAATAAGAGAAAAAGCGTATTAAATGATCTTAAAATTGAAATGTAAAAAAGCTGATAGTATTGATCATATGTAAAAAAAAAAAAGACGTACATATTTTCTATTTACTTTAAAGTGACTTTATTAAAATTTTGACGTTAAATTTACCCGCAATCCTGTGATTTTTTTTCAAGAGAAAAGAGAAACATATTTCTGTTTATTTAATAATTGTGGCCTGCAGCAATAAAAATCATTTTAAATTTATCAATTTTGTTTCCAAATTATATAGATATTGCAGTTTGAAAAATAATATGAAACGTTTCGCCTAGAGGAATAACATAAAAATTGACGCTTGGAATTATTAAATTGAATATAAAATATTTCTTTTTAAACAATTCGATTTTTCTGCGTGTCAAAGATTGTCTGCAAATATATTATATATAAAATGAATCAATTTTACTACATATCATAGTGAAATGTAAATGTAATATATTAGTCTACCAGAACGTTCTGTTCTATAATTTTATTTCACGCCTACTTGTTTAATATTCAGATACCTTCATTGGCACCACATTTTTTAAAGATAAAATTCCCCTTAATTAATGGCAAATTTATTAAGCGCAAAACTATGGGAATTTTAACATTTCAAGAAAGTAGTGTCTATCAAGAAATCTAAATTTAAACAAGTTTGAAATTGCACGTCAAACGTGGCAAATGAGGTGCGTTCGTACTATAACTAGTTTTATAAATATTTTTTGCATCGCATATTGTACTGAATGTATATTTTAGTGCACTTCATAAGTGCATATCAATTTCATTCTGTTCGGAAGGCTGTAACTTCATTAAAATGCACTTGACATATTTTTTCCCCATTGGCCGTAATGTAACGGAATTTTTTTTACTGCCCCTATAATTAAACTATGCATCAGATTTTAATAAAATTTGAAATGACTCAACAAAATTTTGCTACAATTATATATTTAAAATTTCAGATCATTCCGTTGGATAGTTTTTGATCTGTTATATGCGGACGGACATGTTGCTTAGCGTGGCTTGTTCGGTACTGCATATGAAATGTGTAGTACTAATAGTTCATTTCTAGGGGCACTCAAAAGTATTCCATTACCTCATGGTATATGGGGAAAAATTGTTTGCAGAGTATTTTAATGACATTACTTTATTTCAAATACATTGAAACTGTTATAAATCACTCCATTTCACTACAAGAAGATTACGATATCATTACGAGAGCATCCATAATATTTTTCGTTCATTTATAGAGACACACAAAAGAAATCGGTTACGGTTCTGCTTTTCGTGAATAATTGCTGTAAGTGCGTTTTCAATTTCGGTACGCGCTTTTAAATTTAACAATTTTTTTTTGCATGTTACTCGTAGTGTATAGCTTCTATATCTCGAATACAGGACTTCACAAAAGAATTCACTTACCCATTCTCCTTATTAGCGGAATTGCTGAAGGGGAATTTTCAACTGAGGTATGTATTTCCTAACAGAACTAAATTTTTGCATGCATGTAGTTAACACATACAAATTCATGTATCTCATACGGAACTGCCCAAAGAATTCACATAAATTTCCGATTGCAGATGGGGACAGCTGAAATTCGCTATTCAAGGTGTGTTATGCGTTACCATATGGTTGGATTAGACATAATATTTTACGTTATTAAATGGTGCAGTTTTGTTACACGCTTCTGAATGTGTTGGAAAGTTTTCATAATTTATGCTTGACACATCATTTTCTTTCTTACGTGTTATAGTATATTGTTATTGAGCATAACTGTGTTGAAATGAAATGTTGCATATGAACATTATACTAAATTTTCGAGCAGTCTATAATAATATTTTAAATAAACTAGCTATATAGTTATTGTTATATATATTAAATAAAACTTTTATACTTTTGTCAAATGTTTTTTTAATACTTTTGTGGGAGGTGGGGAACGGTATTGATCAAAGCTTGACAAATGCGGTTTCCAAGTCGCCAATGGCGACCAAAATATTTAGCTGGCTCTATTTTTTGCACAAAAATTGGCTTAAAAATGAGCACAAAACACATTTTCTTTTTCAATTCCTGCTATTAGTTCACACTCTCCGTATATTTATATATCTTATTCGAATTTTCAATAGTTAATAAAATAATTATTATTCATCCACTCAAGTTCATATACGTTTTTTTAAACTTGTAGTAGATGACACTTGGCGTTAATACAGTTTTTTCGAATATTAATTCATTAATTACATTTACTTAATTAATTTTAGTTTTATGTGGGAGAAAAAAATTCTCTTGTTCAATTTTTCAATCATTAATAAAATATTTATTATTCATCCACTCAAATTCAAATACATTTTTTAAAACTTGTAGTGGATGACATTTGATGTTAATACAGTTTTTTTCAAATATTAATTCATTAATTAAATTTAATTAATAATTTTATTTTTATATCGGAGAAAAAAATTTCTCTTATTCAAATTTTCAATCGTTAACAAATCGTTAATAAAATACTTATTATTCATTCACTCAAGTTCAAATACATTTTTTAAACTTGTAGTGGATGACACTTGATGTTAATACATGTTTTTCAAATATTAATTCATTAATTAAATTTAATTAATTAATTTTAGTTTGGAAATCGGAGAAAAAAATTTCTCTTATTCAAATTTTCAATCGTTAATAAAAATTTTCTTAGTTGACCTAAGTAGGAATTGACTTAAAGTATATATATATATATATATATATATATATATATATTATACTTGTTCTCCGTGACCTTACTCGTGCTCGATAAGCATTGGTCTTCATTATTCTATCGACTTCTAACGGAATAACCAAGTTAAAAAAACAAAATAAAAATCATTGAAAACTGCGCCCCATACACACAATCTAGTTAACTACAGGATTTGTCCTATAGTTAAATTGTATGGCATCGTGCCGCCAAAGCAATCCGCTAGGAATGTGCGCGCAGTGACAGGAAAGGTGTTGTTGTTGTTGTTGTTGTTGTGTGTGTGTGTGTGGGGGGGGGGGGGTAGGGAAGACAACGATGTCCGTGTCAGTTGCCTGCAGGATGTTCTGCAGTGCACATTGCTGAAAATTCGAACCCTTGTTTTAATGACTCGTCGCAATTTCAAGAACCCCGCGTTTCAGAGACCAGCGTTAAGCGATATAATTTTGTGCTGAGATCAAGAACACGGGCGCCGAGACCGTTGCCATGCTGAGGGAAGCTTATGTCGTTACGTCGATAACACCATGTCCCAAAATATGGTTTACCGCTGGCACAAGGAAGGCAGAGAGGGTACAAGGGACGCCGAGGACGAAGACCGCTCTGGACGCCCATCAACGTCCCATTCTGACCAAAATATGAAGAAATTGAGGAACATGTTGAACTCTGATCGACGTCTAAGTGTTAGAATAGTGGCAGATGAGAAAAATATCCCTAAAAGTAGTGCATCGCATTATTACCGCAGATTTGGTCTTCATAATGACACGCGCTGTCGCACACCGCATTGTTTGTCACGGAGGACTTAGCGAAACGCGGTGTGAGTACACGGCCCGACTTGGCACCACCGGACTCCTTCTTGTTCCCGAGGGTTAAGACAGAACTCAAAGTCACCAGCTTTGGAAGCCGTTAAAGAAGCAACGACGAGGTGTTTGAAGGAGGTTCCCGTCGACGTCTTCCAGGGTGATTTCAGCTCCTGGGATAAACGCTGGCGCTGGTGTTCCAACACGGGAGGAAGCTACTTTGAAGATTCAAGTTGCTTGTATCTTTATCTGCAATGAAGCTTTTTTCCTGGATTTGTTCAACTTACTTTTGGGACACATCCTGTATGTGTCTACATAAATTGGTTAAATTCATACGTAAAATTTTTGATCTTTTAAAACTTTTTTAACTGAAATATTTTGATTGATTTCAAATTTAAATAGCACTTAAATTTCAATTTAAAAACTGACACGAATTTTTATGTAAACTGCAAGTTTTCTTGTTTGTAAAAACAACAGTTTTTTATTGTTATTATGAGCCTAAAAACTCAAAGGTCACAATACATTAAGCAAAAATAAAAATTAAAAATTCGCAGCTGCAGCGGCAGCAGCATTAGTTTTTTTTTCCCTTGAGAATAGAGAGAATATAAATATATTTCTTCTTATCACCACCACTCTTGCTCTTAAATAAAATCCATCGATAAGAATTTTTTTTATGATTATTATGTTATTGTTATTCATTTTACGTGTATATATAAGCATACGTTTTAGAAGTTTCTTTTTTATTCAAAAATTCTAAATCAATACCGGAAATTTCAAAATAAAAAGCATTACTTGTTGTGATCCCGAAACATCTGTGATTAAATAAAGCTGAAATTAATCTTCTGAATTTCTGGTATGAATTAAGAATTTCTAAATAAAAAACAAATTCCTTAAATCCGCGCATGCATGCACTAATGATACAGATGGATTTTTAAATGCTCTGATTTATAAAGACAAACACCTACCAGAAAATAATTAACAGATTATATCAGGCACTTAAAAGTGATCCTAGGAGTCTGGTCGGAATTCTCCTCCGTAATGTTAAGTCAATGGACTTTTGATTCATTCGTACATTTAAAATATCTTCTCTAAATTGATGTTTTTAACATCTGTTTTCTGTGTACTCTTCTTAGAGGGTGTTTGTTTTTTTCTTAGTTTTCAAAATATTTCTAAAATGTATGCTGAATTTAATATTGTATGTGTTAAAAGCGGGCGAACTGTAAGATTTTAACACTTCATATAAAATTAAGTCTATACTTTAGAAATATTTTGAGAACTAAGAAAAAAAAGAGACATCTTTTAGTAAATGTCCACAAAGAATAGAAGTTCAAAATAATAATTTCTCGAAAGATATTTAAAATATACGAATGCATCAAATGCCCATAGACTTTACATTAGTGAGGGGGAAATCGGAAGCTGAGAGACTCCCCCCTCCCTTAAGGATCAAATGAAGTTCGCAATGCATGAAAATGATTTGGTCATTTTTATTTCTCCTTAACGGCGAAAGCAAATGTTTGACTCTGAGAGATGAAAATTTAAATAACGGTGAATGTAACATTTTGAAATATGGATAGCTATTCAGAAATTTACAAATTTTGTAATAATTATATGAGCTCATTTTAAATATCGCTGATATTTACATTTAATAACAATATTAATATTTGCATGTAATATTTTATTATTAATATAGGTTAAAGTTTGTTATTTCTCATTAGTTATTAGTATGTATTACTAATTTATTATAATATATAGACCTATGGCTAAATAAAAATAAGTGCGACAGTTATAACTGCTCTTTCACAGATCACTGGCCTTTCAGAGACCATTGCTATATCAGTGTTTACCCAATATAGAATTTTCAGCAAGTATTACTGCAATATAATAATAAATATGAAATGATATTTGAAAGAGATACACAACTTATTTCATTATATGTTTCGTAAAATTTCATAATTGTTACTTAGGTTCGGTTTATTTGCATACAATTAAAAAATACATTTATACTATAATGGTAAATGCATTACATGGTAAATACACTACATGGGATGAAAACTTTAGAAAACTTTCCACTATGCATTTAAGTTCGTCTTTCAAAATATTTCCAATGGCTAAATTTTATTAACTTTTCTGTGGTTACATAAACATGAAAACATCATTATTCATCATCATGTCAATTTGTTGCCTTTCACATCTAAATTTTAACATTAGAACGGCGGGAAATTTAACTGAAGTTTTATAAAAAACATTTCACATCAGAAATTTTACTTAAAACTATTTGACTTATTTATTTAAAATATTTTTGAACAGCATATATTAATCGTATATTCAAAGAAAATTTCTGGTTCGAATCGACATGTATTCATTTGGCAAGGGTCAAAATGACCCCTCGCCGCCGTTCTAGTGTTAAGAGAATAAATATCCCTAATTTGCCGGTTTTGAAGCGTTTTGATTACATATCATAACAAACAATTTTTTTCTAACTTAATTTTACATATGTACTAACATCTAACTTAATCTACATATGTAATAACCTAACACATCTTGACAGGCTACATATAGTATATAATAGTTGGATTTATTTTCCTAGATATGTGACACATCTTTGGTTATTGCTCAATATGAATTAATGAACAGGTATTTGGTTATATAAAATTCCGAAAATTACACAAAATATCAGATTTAACAAAATTTTTGAAACTATATTTTTATTTTAAAGTAAAAGAAAAAAATCCATTCTTAAAAGTTATAATAGGAATATGGGATGGAATATATTAAATTCTTGTAGCAAAGAAAGAAATTTTGATTTGATAGAAGATAGTGAAGTCCGATTTTTAATATACTTAATAGACAATCTTGAATAATTGAAAAGCAACATTAACAGAGATTAATGAAGTTAAAACCTTGAGTTCATGAATGGAATGAAAATACATTATTGATGCGTAAAAAATATTTAGATTCACCTTGCTAAATAGAAACTTACATTGATATTCTATTAAATGACATAATGTCATCATTACTAAAAAAAAATTAATACCGGAAAAAAATACTGAGCAAATAATAAAATATTTCTAATTTTGTAAATGCCTTCGTGTAAGTCTTGAAATCGAAGACAATTCTAGGTACAATCCTGTCATCTTGGACGGATTGTTATTTCGGACAGAGTATTGATGTATAAACCTGGTCTTATATAACTCTCTAAATTAATAATATGATTTTTTAAAGGGTTCGGCCCTTTTGGTTGTTTGTACGTAAATTTTTAGCCACCGGTATGCTATTTCTTTCTCCCAGAAAATAAAGTGTCGTCTAAAAAAAAAAACGTTCCATTGTACAAGCCAGCCGCTAAACAAACCATATGTATCATTGTACTGTTAAATACTCTACAGCATTTTTCAAAACTTCTAAGCATTGCACATTTTTATACCATAGTATTGGGGGAAAAAAGTATTTTTAAATGCAATTTGTTTGAAAACTGCATCTACATTCATTTATGAGACATTATTTTTTTGTAGTTTTTAGCGTCATTTTTTTTTAATTTTGGCAATTTAAGTACGCCATTTCTGTAGAAAGTAAAGGAAAAATAGTTGCAAAATAGCGATTGTATCTTTTGTTTTGCCATTTTTCCATAACAACTAAAAAAATTTACTTAAAATGCATGCTATTTTGAAACAATATAAATAAATGATTTCTGACAAAACATTGAGCTATTATAAACTAAATTTAATTTTAAGTATCTACATTAATGTTACAAACAAATGAAAGCATATGAATCATTAGATAGTCTATTTTTTGTCGAATTTCTTGAATGGCGGTCTCTCTTTTTTTTTTTTGGGGGGGGGGGGATTTGTGTATTATTTAGCGATAGTGACTCCCTATGCGTACTTTACTGTAGATGTTGTTTAATAATGTATCGCAAATGAGGAATTATTCAGCGGATGCAGAGGACGCCATTTTATATAAAATAAAAACGTGTTTTTTAAGTCTTAAACTGAAATACGTTTTGTTCTATATATATATAGATAGATAGATAGATAGACAGATAGATAGATATAGATAGATAGATAGATTTTTTCATCGGGTGCGGCACTAAATTCTGAAAAAGCAGAATTCTTGTTTTCTAGTTCGTCTAATTCCTCTTTTTTTCAAACTTGTGTCTTCCTTCAGGTACAATAAATTATATTAGAAGTCATTAAGCGTTTGATTTTCCTATTCTGTCTGCTATACGAACCGTAGTTAATTTTGGTTAGAAAAGGGTATTGTTTCCTTTAAAATTTTCTAAGTCAAACTAATTATGTTGCTAGATTTTTAAATTGGTCGAATATCGCTAGAATGTATGAACAAATTCCCTTAAAAGTCTTCAAATACTTTTTTTTAGCTTACAATATCATAAAACAAAATTTTTTTCAAAATATCTGGTACAAAGTTTGCATCAAAATTCAGTGCGAAATATACTTGTGAAAGCAAATGAAAGCATATGAATCATTAGATAGTCTATTTTTTGTCGAATTTCTTGAAAGGCGATATCTCTTTTTTTTTTTTTTTTTTTGGATTTGTGTATTATTCAGCGATAGTGACGCCCTATGCGTACTTTACTGTAGATGTTGTTACAAACCAAATTTTACAGACGAATAGTTGGGATTAACAAGCTTGTAATGGTTCTAATATTTAGCTTTAAAGTTTGCTAAGAGTTTTGTTTATCTGCTAAATATAACACAATTCTGGAATTTTCTTCAATATTGCAAAATATTAAATAAAATCCTAGAACTTTCAAAAGAACAAAACAGTTAGTAAACAGTGCAAACAGGAAAAACTATTTTTAAGAACTTTCTCTAAAGTAAACAAGAATTTGACTGGCACGTTTTTTAGTTAGAAAATAACCGCAGCTGCATCCCTGACAAAAATGTGTTGAATTTTTGTTTATGAAAGTAGTTTTGTTTTATTTTTTTTAAGTTCAGGAGATAGGAAAATCCATTTTGTTATCCATCACAGGAATTTTTTCTATGTTTAATTAGGATATTTCTAGAAAAAAATTGTTGTTTAAAAAGATTAATATTTAACTTGTCTAAAGGTTAAAAAATACTTGTGAAGCAACGTTATCAATAAAGTATTCCTTAACCCCTTAAGATGTTAAATTTTTTGACACAATAAACTAAAAACTGGTACCTTACATCACTTTTACCAAACTAAACTATTTGCCTTGTATAATAGAAATATGTCTACCATTAAATAAAGCGGATATTGCGGTTTAAAATTAGTGGTGTCAGAAAACTTTTAGTAGCGAAACAAGCAAACACTTTTTGCACACACAGTGTACGGAGAAACCTTTAAGGGAATGAGGTTTTTTTTTCTTTTTTAACCATTTGGAAAAATGGTTATTGTTCTCTGTCAGGGTAGGAAATCAAAAGCATATCTGAAGGTTTTTATTGGTTTAATTCGCATTTTATTCGTTTTCTGATTGGTCTATACAGTAAGCTGTATTTCCCTCTACTTTCAACAACGATGGATACCTTCTGCTGCCACTACGACAAAAAAGTAATAAAAACTACAAAAAAAAATTAATAACTCAGAAACAAATTGAGATACAGCTTTCAAACAAATTGTATTTAAAAGTACATTTTTTTTTCTCTATCCGACGGTGTAAAAAGTAATATTGTCGGATGTTTAGAAGTTTAAGAATGAAATTCATTTAAAATGTGTCGTCAGATTTCTTGGAAACCTGACGATGGAAAAGCCTTTTCCCGAACAGCCAATGAAATTCTTGGATAATCCGTAAGTTTCAGGCGGATAATACGTACGAGTCCCAGGCGATTTTTGCCGCTTGGAATTTTTACTTGTAATAACACTATTAATGTTTAATTCATTGCGTACGTAATGTATGATCAACTCCGTGTGATTTTTTATGTCTTAAATTTTAGTCTTTGAAAAAATCATTTTCCAAATGGTCTTTAATTTGTTTAATTGCTTTTTATTTTTTTTTTTATTTTTTTTATTTTTTTGCTCTTGAATATATTTTTTTTGAAAGGTTTTGAAAATGTAGGAAGGTTAGATAAAAAGTTTATTGGAACAGCTTGTACATTTATTTTGGATTATGTATAGTAGAACCTCGATTATCCGAAGTAATTGAAACCGACAATCTTTCGGAAAATCGAAATTTTCGTATAATCGAGAATACTTCAATTTTAAGAATAAGGACAAATATATGCGCTACTTCATATTATGGTAACAAGTGCTTAATAAAAATAAAGCAATAGCAAAATAGAAACAATAATAAATTACTTGAGTTTTAATTTTAAAATTAAGTACATAACACATATTACACATGGGTTTGAAACAAAGTTTTGTTTGTCGCATTTTCGATTGCCTTTGCTTTGCAGCTCTATCACGAAGTTATTTTAGTACTATTAGTTCACAAGTATCACGGCTTTTCTGCTGCTCCAGCTAAGTCAAAGCTTTTACAAAGCATTCAAAAGCTCCAGAAATGCTAATTTGTTCGTTTTTTTGTACACTTCGTTATCGTAAATCGTTGGCACACATCATAAAAAAAAGCTTTATTATTTTTTAAAAAAAGGCTTAAAAAACTGATTTCGGTTAATCGAGAGATTCGGATAAAATAGGTTGTACTCTATTATGTTTTCAATTCCATATTATGGTGATTTCTTGATAATTCTGTGCTCTATGGTTGTAACTGTAGGGATTAAAGTGTCCTATATTTTTCTATATTCCTCTCGACTATTTTCAAGTTATAATGATTGTGGCATCTTTCTATTTCACTTGTTGTGACGAAGATAATAGTTTGAAAACAGTGGTTGCAAATGTGTAAACGATATAGGATATTGCGACCCCTTAATGTCATTTACGAATTTCACTTATAGAATTTCAACTTGACAAAAATACGAGTCTGTACTGGATAACTGTAAAAAGGAAATGATAATAAGCAGTAGAGAGTTTTTATATAGCGCTATTTTTAAAATAGCAAATATCATTCCATTTCATATGAGACGTGTATTTAATGGTTTTACTATAGAATGAGATCATTCGGGCATACGCAAAAACATAGTTTCCAACATTTGTATTTATTTTCAATCAATTACCATCAAAATTTTTCTAAAAAGAAAAGAACGAAATGCGTGATATATATTTTTTTAATTAACTGTATTCAGAAACTTGTTAGGAAAAAAAATATACTTTTAAAAAATTCGTGAGTTGATTGCAAGTAAAATGGAAAATTTATATTTTGATACAAAATGACTGGTAGGAATTGAATTTTTAAAAACCAAAGCTTTGCAGTTTTGCTTCTGCGCATGCTCGAATAAATCATTCGAATAGTAAAGTCATACATTTTGCCCATCACTGCATTTATTAACTCAAACATCCATGACTGATGTCCTCTAATGAGTTTGCAAAACTGCACACTCATCTAAATTAATTTTCTCTACATTTGTCATATTCAGTCGAGCTTCATATTCTTGTTCATTCCGGACTAAAATAGGATCTCCATCATACAGCAATTAGATGAATACTGTGGAATTTGTATAAGATGTTCAGCATATGAATCATTCTATAAGTTTTGGAAAATTGCTGCCAGTTATATATAATAACATTTATTTATTTCACAATAATACATTCGTCAATTGTATTAAGTGTGCTTATAGTATCCATATATTTGGCATTTACACTATTTAAATAAAAACTTTTAGCTAAATTACTTACATTAGATAATTATTAACTTAAATGTTCTTGACAGATATACTTGAATAAGTTTGCAAAACTGAGCGCTTATCTAAATTAAATCGCTCTGCGTATGTCATATTCTATAGAGAACCTCGCTCGCTAATTCCGGATAACGAAAGGATTCCAATTACAAATCAATATCCTGTTTCATGTCTTTTGATATTTCCATTATTAAGCAGTAGATGAATAGTGTGACATATATATCTATAGGATGTTTAATGTATCAGTTTGAGAGTTTAAAAAACTCATTAGAAATTTTGTGTATGTTTTATAAAGATGCTAATATTTTCAGTATAAATTTGCTAAGATTTTTATTTATCTGTTAAGGATTATACATTTTTGGAATTTTTTTCAATTTAGTAAAATAATAAATAAAATTCTAGAACACTATAGAGAACTAAAGTGTGAAAAAAACAAACATGTGAAAGTATTTTAAGGAACTTTCTCTATAGTAAACAAGATTTTGAATGGCATATTTTTGTGTTAGGATATAACCGCAGATGTTTCCTAGAAAATTATTGTTGAGTTTGTTTGTAAGAATTTTTTTTTTTTAAGTTGATGAGATAAGAAAATCTATTTTGTTATCCATCACAGGAATTTTTTGAATTTTTAACTAGCATATTTCAAGCAAAAATTTGTTATTTAAAAACATTAATATTGAATTTGTCAAACGGTTAAAAAATATTTATGAAGGAATGTTATCAGTTAACTAATCATTTATTTTTTTTTAAATGCTCTCTAATCAGGAAAAGAAAAAGTTTACGGAAGTTTTTGAAAATGTTGGTAGTTACGATAAAAAATTATTGGGAGAACTTGTACGTTTATTTTGAATTATTTATTATTTTTTTAAATACATATTAAGGTGCTTTCTTGACAATTCTGTGCAATATGGTTACAACTCCAGGAGTTGAAGCGTCTTATTCATTTTATGTATTCGCCACGGCTATTTTCAAGATATAAAATTTGAGACAGCTTCCTATTGCACAAGTTGCCACGAAGATAATAGTTTGGAAACAGTGGTAGCAATGTATATTAATTATAATTAAAATTTAATTGTATAAAATAATTTCCGAATTTCACTTATTAATTGAAAAAATACGAGTCTGTACTTGAGAACTGTAAAAAAAGAAAGAATGAATGAAAAAAAAAAGATAATAAGCATTAAAAAGTACGATATTCATTCGATTATCTTTCTTGTCCATTCCGGACTAAAATAGGATCTCAATAACTCATAAATTAGATGGATACTGTAGAATTTGCATAAGATGTTCAGCATATGTATCATTTTATAAGTTTTGGAAAATTGCTGTCAGTTGTATATAATAACATTTACTTATTTCACAATAATACATTCGTCAATTGTATTAAGTGTGCTTATGGTATCCATATATCTGACATTTGTACTATTTTAAATGAAAAAATTTAGCTAAATTACTTACATGAGATAATTATTAACTCAACTGTTCTTGACAGATATGCTTGAATAAGTTTTCAAAACTGAGCGCTTATCTAAATTAAATCGCTCTTCACTTCTTATATTCTATAGACAGCCTCGCTCGCTCATTCAGGATAATGAAAGGATTCCAATTACAAACCAATATCCGGTTTCATATCTTTTGATATTTGTAGTTTTAAGCAATAGATGAATAGTGTGACATTTGAAGTCATCAGCGAATGAAGATGTCATGTAACAAGAAGTACAATTCGAGAAAATTAAAGTTAAAGTTTTTTGTTGTAATTTAGTTATTTATTTAATTCCTTCTTAGTAGGATATGTTTTAATGTTAATAGGTGATATTAAATTCTCCTAGAAAATAATATTAATATATAACTAATAAATATTAGAAATTAATTTCACCATTTAAATTATTAAATACAGTATGACCTGAAAAATCCGGCATTCAGAAATCCGGCAACATAAAAAATCCGTCATTAAAGTAATTTTTCCCTCCTTTTTATTACACTTCGATCTTACGGGAGAAAGAAAAATATCCAAATTGAAAAGTGCAATATATTTAATCTGATTAATTCATTCAAAATTGTTCTCAAATCCAAAAGGGCTACTTATGACAAAATTTTTAATTCTTTTTTTTTATCGGAATCACATGAAATTGGTAGGTGTTGTTATTCAGAAACTATGTAATTGAATGAATTTTTCCCTTTTTTGATAAACGCAAAAGATCATTCAGGAAATACTGTCAAAGTTGGTGTTTTGAACAGAATTTCCGACACGACACCGCAAGAAAGGAGAAAAATATGTCCTCACGTGACCGCAGTTTCTTTTAAGCTTATTTATTATTTATCAAAAAGTGGAAAGCTCATTTCGATTACAAATCGCTCCAATATTATGCATTTAAGTTCTAAAATGCGTCAGAAAATTTAGGTTGTTGAGCAGAGGACTCAAATACCGCTTTAATTTATATTTTACCATTGCCGTGTATATAAGAATGCTCACATTTATCGAGCTTTCATAACTCGTCTACGCTACCGAAGGCAATAGGCCTACAACTTTAGGTTCGTTTGCAATGATCTTCATATAAAAATATAAAGTCATAAAAATTCAAGATTTCATTTGGTAAGATTGTCTTGTAAAAATAAAACATCACAATAAAACGGGCTTATCTTCCCTGGATGTACGCTGCGAAAGTAATTGGATCCTAAACCCTGGCTTCATAGATTTGAATACAGCGGATCAACGTAGCGAGATAAGTAATCTCTATTAACACCGGCTGGGTGAGTTAGTTGCTAACCAATAAAAAATAAAACATAGAAGCATCTGAAAACCAAAATACATACTTCGGAATTATTATTCTTACTTACTGTATTCTTTCTTATCGCTCACCAATGGCTAATTCCTAACTTTTAACCTCTTCACCAGGACGTACGCTGCGTACGTTCTCCCAGGCTTAAAAATATTAAGCCTGGGAGTGAAGTGGTTAAGGTACCTTTGCACTTTTAACTTTTTAAACCTTAGTTTTAGAGGTACAGTTCCAAACGCAAATGCAAATGAAAAAAATCTATATGTTATTACTTTAGCTATGAAAATTCTATTACATTTAAATATATATTTGCTTAAGCTTACGAAATCCTTATGTTGGCGATTTGTGTAACATAATATTTCCAATTATATAACAACATATCCAATTTTTAATAACTCCCGGCAGCGACTTCTATTAACCATTTCAAGAGCGGTGGCTAGACGGTCTATTCACGTAATTTTAATTCCAAACTGACAAATGTCACCAAGAATATTTTAATAAAATTTTGATTTTGTAATGTAAGTGCAAATTAACGAATTTTGATTTTCTAAGAAATTCGTTTGAATATTCTGGTGTCAGTCAATTATTTCACATTTTACTAACAGAATTCTTCTGCCCCTGAAAGGGTTAACATGCTGTAGGTACAAATTTAACTCGGCAGCATTCACGTGTCGGTCTTTTTGGCACCATATTATCCCCCTCTAATTCATATCCCTTTACAAATACAATGGAGAACTGGCATATAGCTGACTTTAAATGTTTCCCAACCACCATAGTGAAGTAACAAAACATCTCTGTTTTTCATCCAGTTACATATTTATAGTATCAAAGTTGAAATTGGTGGAAAAGTCTGCGTAATGATCACTAATGTCAGTTCATTTTGACTTTCCCCCATTATTCTAAATTTCATGAATAAAATGTATAATTTAAGTAAACTGAAAATTTATAACATCATTGAAATGTATTATTCGAATATTAAGTGAAAAAGGTTTCTTATTTTACTTTTTCTTTTTCTACATGATGGGGCCGACGGTAAAAAGACTGAGCGCGACTAATAACGTTCTGAAAAAAGACGCGAATACTCTCGAGTTAAGAAGTTGCTAAGTTTTTTGACAAATTAATCGAAAAAAGAAAGTATTGTCCTTTAAAGTTTATAAGTTGGTGTCAATAAGTTATATATTAATGCATCCGTAAATGAAATAATCTTGACATACATACATAAATTAACGTCACCTGTTTGTTGACAGTTTGCTTAGAGTTTTATTCCCATCAAAACTGTCATTCTGCTAATTAGAGTGCAAATATCTATTTGACTGTAGAGATATGTCCATAAGTATTAATATATTTGTTTGGAATTGAAGCTTTAAGGACTCATTGTTTAAATCAATTATCATTGCGATTATGTTTAAAAACATTACTCGCCAAAATAATAATAATAATAATAATAATAATAATAATAATAATAATAGTAAAATTTTGTCTCCTTGTAAAATAAAATATTTAGCTACATACATCTGAAATTTCTGACTCTAATAACATAATCCCAATTGCTATCGAACAATTTTCAGGAAAACGAGCAATATTAATAAATAATGCAGATTGGTTATTTTTATTTAGAATGTTAGGTGAAAATAAACATAATTAGAAAAAAACACATTAAAAATCATTTTCCTTGATATAAATAACAAATCATAAAATGAACCATAACAATCTATTTTGTTGGCATTTGTCTATTATTGTTGTTTTGGTTTTGCATCCCTTACTCCTTCTTTTCAGGTCCAAGAGTATCTATTAAATTATTTTAATTCATTTTTTCCGCGATATCTTGGATAATATTTTATACGCATTCATTTATGGGATATTTATGTGTAATTAAATACCGGGTGTCCAAAAAATGACTGATGTATTTTAAAATTCAATAACTTTCAAACGGTGACAGATATGAAAAAAATTCTTGCTGGAGTGTTATGCATGATGTCAGGAGTTATTTTTACTGTGATTCTTCATTTTAGTTCGAATTTCAAACAATAGTTGGCGCTGAGAGAAGTTAGTGCTCAGTCCAGACCCGATTTTTGGTACTTCAGGATCCATTCAATACATTTTAATTTCCTTTTTTCGCATGGAAGAAGAGGGCGGCTGAAAAATTGAGCCCGAATTTAGCGGTTATTTCTTGCAGCGCCATCTATCCGTACTATCTTTAATTAATACTGAGAATCACAGCATAAAAACTCCTGACATCTTACATAACACTCCTACAAGAGTTTTTTTTTAATATCTCTCACCGTTTGAAAGTTATTGAATTTTAAAATCCATCAGTCATTTTTGGGACAACTGGTACATATTATTATTTACGCATTTTCAACTTAAAATCAAGTAACACACGAAATACCTTAATTTTAAATTTAAAATCCCTCACACCGAAGATTGTTACATGATACAATAATTTCCTTGGCGAATTTTGATTTATTAAAACAGAATCTATAAGAATAAAATACAGTCGGACCTCTATTTAACGAACCTCTATTTTGCGAATTTCTCTATTTTGCGAACTTTTCCTTGGAACCAAGAACATTTTGCTAATTTCTTCGTAAAATAACCTCCAAATAGCGAAGTGCATTCTCTATTTAACGAACTTTTTCTGGTGATCTAAATTGTTTTTCTCCCCATTTCTCAAAATATTTCTGGACATTTCAAATTTAGTCTTTCTTCAAACACATTTTATGACGTTCAATGGCCTTGAACTGGTTTTAGCAAGCACCTTCTTTGTCAGCAGTGAGAATTCGGTAAGTACGGAGGGCGAAGACGATAATCCCTTAGAGTAACTTTAAAAAATGCGGATACAGATCAGAAAAAAAGGAAGAAATTAACCATGATGTGCTGATTGATGATTGTATTTCACTTAATTCTGAAATTGGGACCACCACTGAAAATTGAAACACTATCCGAATTCGATATTTTCGACAGTGTGAAAAATAAAAACAATACAGCAATGAATTGCGATGAAGACGAATATGATGATGATGATGGAAACGATCATGATGCAGGAATAAACAAAACTTCGTATGATGAAATGCTAAAATCATTTGAAACAATCCGACGCGGATTACAATTAGAAAAAAATACGCATGAAGGGGTTTTTGGTGCATTGCAAAGATGCGAGACGTATTATGAAAGAAAACACTTTTTAAAAGAAAAAACTCAGACAAAGTTAACAGAGTTTTTCAGAAACAAAATTTAAGGACCCATATGTTAAGGTATGGTTAAAATTATTTGTTATAATAATAATAAATACGATAAGGTATTAAAATTTGTTAATTTTAATGTAAAACTATTTACTTTAAACAGAAAATACAGTGTATTCCCGGACAATGTTTTGTTTTCCTTGCAGATTTCAAAGATTTAAACACATAGAAAAAATGAATGGATATTGGTGGGTAAAAAAAAAAAAAAAAAAAAAAAAAAAAAATCGACATAATTTCTAAAAGAAAATGTAATTAATTACTTTTAGCAAAAATATTTAGTGTTTATGAATTTAAAATTTGTTTTATGTAGTTTAAAGTATTTTAAAAGGTCAGTCTCTATTTAACGAATTTTCCATATAACGAACTTTTTTCCGTGATTTAGCGACTTCTTTAAATAGAGTTTCGACTGTAGTCATTTTACTAGAAGGTCATTGGTGCCGAACAGAATCATTTTTAAAAGTTAAAGCTTTTACATTTTTTTTTACATTATATTTTATTTAAGAAATATATAAATATTTTCAAATTTAAAGTCAAGGTAATTTTAATAACCTAGGGGGGTACTGTTTAAGTAAGCATTTTTATTTTGAGAAATCTCAACAAATTGTTGTAAAAACAAATTACACTTTTACTCTATACGAATAATTCAACCACAGGGGTATTTCTAATATAATTTAAACATTTGCATTCATATCCTGAAATCCATCATCAATAAGTATGCATATCGAATTGTCTATTCTATTACCGAATTCTACTTTAATTTAAGAGGTTTACAGAGATTTTTGAGCTTCATACATAGTGTGAACGACAATCTTCAAATTAGCTTCCGTATGTTAAATTTTAAAGAAATTGTTTAAACTCTTTACATCTTCTTGAATTGAGGCATTTATTAAGCTATCATTTCGTCCTGATAAATGTCAACGACTTGCAATGTGAAAATCTGTCGTAAACTGCCGAGTCGTTCGACCATTTTTATAGGAAAATATTACATAACAGTAATTTAACTGTTTTATGACCATAAATTTGGCAATAAAATATTCCGAATAGAATGCAATTACTGTTACTTAACAAATTTGTACAAAAACAGTCGAATGAGTGGACAGTTTGCTTTAAATTTTTAACAGTGTGTTAAACAAATTACATTTTCTTGCTCACACGGATAATTCAAACACCGATCTATATGTTACACCACAGCAATATTTACATGAATATGCTGAAATTCAACATCTGCTGATCCTCTTGCCACAATGCATTCTACAGTAATAAATCAATTCAAATTTCAAAAATTGTCATGTATTAACGAAACGAACTGCATTAATTGATTCGATCAATAATTTTGCAATAGCATATGTTGAATGAAGCTATCTGAATTTAGAAGTACATAACCTATTACCTAATTCTACAGTTTGAGAATTTTAATCAGAATCTTAAGCCTTATACGCAGCATAATCCTTATTGTTCTATTCTAATATAAAATACTAAATTTTAAAGCAATTATATAAACTGTTTACAATTTCATCGATTGGGTCATGTTATATAAATTATCCATTTGTCCGGCAAACTGTCAAAAACTTCTTTTTGAAACGAATTACCTTTTTTTTCTTCGTAACGGAAAATTCAACTACTTAACTGTTTGGAACATCACAGCAATATTTACATTAATATCCTGGATTCAGTCATTTTTTTTATCCTCATGTCAAACGCATTCTATAGTAATCGGCCAAATCAATGATCTAAAATCATCATGTACAACTCAAATAAAAAAGCAGTAATGATTTCCCTGTTGACAAGAATAATTTTGCAATAGTATAAGTAGTGGGGAGCTTTATAAGTTAGGATGTACCTATTCTATTGTCTAATTCTATTTTAGTTGGCGAATTTTACTCTGACTATTGAGTATTATATACAACATGAACCACATTCCTAAATTCAGTTTTTATATACTTAATTTTAAAACAGTTATCTAAACTTAATAAAACACACGTATTACAATATACAGGGTGTCCGGTCTCAACGGTGTCCAATGGCTATTTCCTAAACCGTTAGTCATAGACATATAGTTCCAATTACAAAAATGTTTAAAATCAGGTAAAGAAACATTTTAAAAGAGATTTGGGTCAATAAAAACATTTCTTAAAAAATTACGAAATTTAAATTTTTATACGGTCCCCCGGTCCTATAAGTTATATTTAGTAATTTTTTCCTATTACACTGACGAGTAAGACAAAAAAGTCCCATTCATATAACGCTGAAATTTAGCGAGTTATCAAACTTTAAAAATGCATGACTTATGCCACTTTTCTACTCTGAAAACAAATGAATTCAGCTTGGCTTTGAGGGATCATATACCAAGTGTTTAAAGTATTCGAAGATCTTACTTCATGTGTATCTGCGCTTTGAAAAAAAATCCTACAAGTATTATGATTAAGTCTCAAATTGGCTAAAATAACATATGTTTTATTTTGTCAGGATTTGAGACTGTTTCTCTTATGATTTCTTTTAACAAAAATTATGTTTTTTTATAAGTTTTTATGTTACTTCAGTAATCGTATGTATGTTTTTCCAGTTCAAAATTTGTACTCGAACTTTAACCCACTTTTAAATATCCGATCGAGATTGCATTTTACATACTGGCGCAAATCCGATAACAATCTAATATTATTAAGATTTTCGGTGGTTACCATTTATACTTATTTTACAGGATAACACAAAAAATTTCGGACAGATTTCTGCCAATGAGTTTAAGAAAAAGTTTTAGATTAGATAATACAAGACTGCGATTGTTGGGTTTTTTAACTTTTAAGTATTTTTTAGCACTGAATCCGAAAATTACCTTCATTTTTAACCATCATGTCAGGATATTTCGCAAATCATAAATTTTCAAATTTAAAGAATAACAAAAATCGAATACTATAAAGTAGAGGAGATGGTTGCTTTTTTAACTTTTGATAATTGATTTTTACGCACTTTTTAGCACTGAATCTGAAAATGACCTTCATTTTTAATCATTACGTAAGAGTTTTTTTGCAAATCGCAAATGTGTAAGTTAAAATATAGCGAAAATCTCATACTATAAAACATATGTAAAACATTTTTTATTTGATTTGATTTGATTTGATTAAAAAATTTATTCGATATTTTTGCTTATCCTGGGATTTTTACAGCTAAACAGCTGAGTGGTCTGATGAGATGGGGGAGGAAATTCAATTTTAACATTAACTTTGAAATTTGCAGTTAGCGAAAAATCCTGATATGATAATTCAAAATGAAGGTCAATTTCGGATTCAGCTGTGCAGAATATATAAGAATCAATTATCAAAAGCTAAAAAACATGACATAACCCAACTTTTGCAGGCTTGTGCAATCTAATAATATTTTAAAATACGTATCATTTTGTAAAGAACTGAGGCTGTTAATTTAGAATAATTTTATTTAACAAAAATTCTGTTTTTTCTTTCTTCTTAAGTGTTTATTACAAATTGTATATTTTCCATTAATATGCCAGAATGATTTAAGATTTCAAATTTATATTGCACTGTTAATTTTACTCCCACACAGTTTTTATATCTGACGAAATTATATTTCGACTAAATTTGTGAATGACCCCCAATTTGCAGCAAAAAATATGCTCCAAATTTAAACGGCTATTACTCGGTCAATTTTAATCGTAGAATAAAGGGACTTTTTTTTGCATTACTTGTCAGTGTAAAAGGAAAATTTCATTAAATATAACTTATAGGACCGGGGGACCGTATAAAAATTTAAATTTTGTAATTTTTTAAGAAATGTTTTTATTGACGCAAATCGCTTTTAAAATATTTCTTTACCTGATTTAAAACATTTTTGTAATTGGAACTACATGTCTATGACTAACGGTTTAGGAATTAGCCATTGGACACCGTTGAGACCGGACGCCCTGTATATTAAAAGATACATACACACATAAATAACACCTGCATTCAACAGTTAAAGGCATATATAAATATTATACAGACATACGTACAATAAATACAATAAACCCCAACTGGAGTGAAAAATTAACCAGAGCCTGGAATCGAACCCGGAACCACAGTATACAAGACTGCTGCTCTAACTACTGAGCTACTCCGGCCGATACCTGGGTCTGCAATTTCTCACTAATAAACCATGATGGGGATGGCTGGTGACTTCCCCAACATGGTTTATTAGTGAGAAATTGCAGACCCAGGTATCAGCCGGAGTATGTCAGTGGTTTTAGCAGCAGCCTCGTATGCGGTGGTCCCGAGTTCGATTCCTGGCTCTGGCTAATTTTTCACTCTAGTTGGGTTTATTGTATTTATTGTATGTATGTCTGTATAATATTTATAATAGCCTTTAGTTATCTAAACTGTTTATATTTTTTCCAAATAAGAATATATTGATAAAATGTAGTCATCTTCTTCTACAGTTGTCCTCGGAACGACTGCAGAAGCAGTTGGAAGAGTAGATATGCTTTTATCATAAAATTTATTCATATAAGTTCATATAGAGGTTCTTGCTGTATGAACCATTTAGCAACTTTATATATTATTATGAATATATTCTTATTTTATATAATTTCATTGTGCAATTGTCCAACATGTGTTAATGTTTATTTTTTCATCAATTGGATAATGTTATTATAATTCCATCCTGATAAATGTCAACAATGTGTTGTTAAAACAGATTACACTTTCTCGCTCGCACAGATAATTCAATCACTGTGGAACATCACAGCAGTATTTACATTCATATCCTGAAGTTAGCATCTTCTTATACTCATGTCAACGTGGATTTAACAGTAATCAGACGAATCAAAATTCTAAAATCATTAGTCAAACAAACTAAGATGATGATATGCAACAAAAGATAAATACTTTAATAAGATCATACGCAGAGTTTAGTTCTGCGAATTTCGAATTACAGTTTCCATTTTATATTAGAACTAGAAAGGTAGCCCGTCAAAAATGACGGAAATTTAGATATAAAGATATATACAACTCATGTGCAAGAATATGAGTTTTGTCGCTTGTTCAACAGTGATAGATGAAAATAACACATTTTAAGAACGAAACACATTTATGAAAAACTGTGTACAGTAGAAGACCACTAATGTGCACAGTTTGGTTCCAAGTGTTATGCAGATTTGAGGCTTTTTGCGGTCATGTCTATTCAATCTTTTTTTACATTTTTTAAATTCATATATTGGACAATTTAGATTGTTGAGCCTTAAAAATAAATAAATAACACACTTGAAGTAAGGTTAAAAACTATGAAATTATCGTATACGGTTTCATGAAATGGTATTATATGGTATTATATGTGTGTGCTTCACGATCTTGGTTACGACGTTGGCGAAATTGTCTGCAACTTGTCATAATCCTAATAGTGTGGGCCGCTATAACAAAAAAGTAACCAGTTTTTAGTAAAATTTCTGATATAAAGTAGCTTTCAAAAACTTGTGTAAAATTGCAGCCCGTTCTCGTGTTATGTCAGTCCTAGGAATAATATTTCTAACACTGAAGATTTTCCATGTATATATGGAATTTAGAAAAGCTTCTCCAAAAGAAAGGTCTTGAAATGACATTGTAATTCCTCTAACTTCAAAGTTTAATCGGGCCCTGATGTTGAGTACTGAAATCTAATAAGTACAGTTATTTTGAACATTACAACAGAATAAAACAGTTAAACTTATTTAACTTAAACCCGCTGTTACTTTCCGATGTTATTTTTTAGTATTAAGAAAGAAAATTATTTAAAATTTTCAAATCATGCATTTATGATTTTTTTTCCGTCTTTAATAACTAAATAATGAAAAAATAGGCTTTTGTTCTGAATTCATAAATATGACAATAAAATAATGTAACTAAGAGACATTTCAAAATTAAATCTTTGTTATTACAAACCAAAAACAAACGATACCGCCACCATTTTACCTACTATGACGTCATTAGAATATTGCCCATTGATTGTTGGAGAACTTACTTTGTGAATGATTACCTCAATGATTTAATATTTTTGACGTTTCACGATGAATGAATCAGTTGTGTTTGTTTAGGTTTATGGAATGAGAAGCTGTGAAACTAATTTCAGTTGAAGTTATCCAAGGATATATGTATTTTTAATCGAAATTAAAAACAATGCTTGGAACAGATGTCATATTCGCCCCATATTGGCGCGATTTTTTTCTGTCGCCAATATCATATAGGCAACAGGTACTTAACTTGCGCCAAAGTGCTTGATGTGGTAACCCGGATTATGTTGTTTATGCTGTTGATGTTTTCGCCAAATTGGCAACCGAAAAAAATCGCGCCAATATGGGGCGAATATGACATCTGTACCCAATGCTTTGATCTCGAAATAAAAAGTTTTAGTTTGTATAATTTGTTATTTCTGTTAATTATTTATTTAAGTACTTTTCCATTATAGCGCATTTTTAAAAAAAGCTTGGCGCGATTCGGCATCAGAAAGTGAGATATGTTGCGAAAATATATAAACAGCTATGAAAACAAATCTAATGAACTTTTATCTTTGTTTATATATGCACTTATATGCATAAAAATAGTTTCTAAATATATATAATTTTTTTATATACAAATTACGGCACAGATTTCAGATATGAACCGGGATACATAACTGGCGCCAGAATGGTGTTATTTTGCCTGCTATGGTAACCCGGCTATTGTTTTTTATTTATTAATAAATTGTTTATTTACTTTTATTTTCTGTTTTTTACTTATATAAACTGCTTTGTTCTATAGTTATTATTCAAACTTTTATTTATTTATAGTTATTTCCTTTTCAAAATGATAGCAAATAATTGAAAAATATATAAGTAACTGGTATTCCAAAGCGAGATTTCTGCCAAATTGGCGTCATAGAAATATCACGCCAACTTCCATGCGTATATGACATCTGTGCAAAAATTACTTCTGTTTCTTTATAAAAATGTTTAAATAGCTTTTTTTATATTAAATTGTCGGCACAGATGTCATATACGCCCATATTGGCACGATTTTTTTTGACGCCGATGTCATATACGCACCGGGGGTACAGATGTCATATTCGCCCCATATTGGCGCGATTTTTTTCTATCGCCAATATCATATAGGCGACAGGTACTTAACTTGCGCCAAAGTGGTTGCTGTGGTAACCCGGATTATGTTGTTTATGCTGTTGATGTTTTCGCCAAATTGGCAACCGAAAAAAATCGCGGCAATATGGGGCGAATATGACATCTGTGCCGCACCGGGTACTTAACTGGCGCCAAAGTGTCGTTATTTTGCTTGTAATGGTAACCCGAATATTGTTTATGCTGTTGATGTTTTCGCCAACTTGGGGTCGGAAAAAAATCGCGCTAATATATGACATCTGTGCCAAATTGTATACATATGGAAAAAATTGCTTGTGAGTATGAAGCAGTGAATAGGTTGCCAGAAAATACGTTGGCAAACTTCTTTCTCGCCAAGAAACTTTTCTCCGATGTATTGTACATAAGCAATGATTGCTATAAACGCATTTTTAATTATGATATGCGCTTTTATGTTTCACTATATTTATGCATACTATATTGTGTCTATAAATGCTGCAGTTCATATGTAGGACCACACAAAAGAATTTGTAAGTGTTACTGAGTATGAGAGTAAATTGCTTAAAGGTGGTTTTTAAAGGAGTTATGCATTTTTACGCTGAACTGCATTTAGCTTCCCAAGAAATGTTTCTGGAATATAGATAAAATGATACGCATGGACACGCAAAGAAATGCATACATAACCGTCTATGGATGATAATATCTGGAAATGTGATTTCAGTAGTTTTAAAAGTAGTTTAAATTAAATTTTAGCTAAATAGTGGCATGTAATAACGGTACTATTGGCTGTGGACGGTAACTGCTGAAATAAATTTTAAAATTTTTTTATGCGTTTTCTAAAATGTTTACTTAGTTATCTTGGTACTTCTTAGTTATCCCGTCGACCAAATTACTGTCGCCAAATTATAAGATTAATTGCAAATAATGGTTGCCATTAATTAATTAATTAAATGCCAATAATGGCCAATAAAACCATTAATTCGACGTTTTATTTGTATTTTTATTAATGTTTTACTATTGATTTGGCGATTTATATAATTTGGCGAAATTGGTCGACGGGATATCTAAGAAGTAACGTTATCTTATTTACCTTATTTCCCTAAATAACGAAGTTTTGTTAAAGCATTCAGGAGGTGTTAGAAAGTGTTTCATATTCTATGCTTAACGCATGATTTTTCTTTCTTCTTTAGTCTTATTTTGCATTTATTTTATTCTTAATTTTTTAGTCTTATACTGCTTTATAGAAATTTTGGCACAGTTGTCGTATATGTTATCATATATTGGCACAATTTTTTTTCCGACGCCAATTTGGCGAAAACGTCAACAGCATAAACAACAACATCCGGATTACCATATCAAGCAAAATTACGACACTTTGGCGCCAGTTAAGTACACGTTGTGTATATGACATTGGCGTCAGAAAAAAAATCGCGACATCTGTGATGAAACTTTAATATTTAATGTTTAAACTCCTCGCTCCAATCCCCTTGCATATAGTACAAACTATAACACGGATAGCGCAAAATAATAGACAGTTTGGTACTTTTCCACTGTAGGGGTTTTGGCATTTTTTTTTTAAAGCTTGGTGTAATTTTGGCATAAGAAAGTGAGATTTGGGTACTTTTCCGTTATGCGGACACCATTGTCGCCAAGCGTAACAGTTGGCGCAAAATCGTGAATTGAAGTATTTGAAAAATAAAAGAAAACCCATTGTCGATACTAAAGTGAGCATTTAAAAAATATAACATTTGAAAATTCCAGACTTTTACCAACTATTTCATCAAATCACAAATATATACTTAAAATAAGTGAACAAATAACTGCTATAAAATAAAGCAATAAAATAAAACTCATATTAAACTGCTGGCATAAAATTACAAATATCTTTTAGCATTTTGAAATAATTGGCGCATTAGCATACATTTTGGCATGGTGTCCGTATAACGGAAAAATATCGAGATTTGTTGTCGAATCATATAATCAGCTATGAAAACAAATTTGATGAGCGTTTTTGTTTGTTTTATATGTATATTATTGATGTTTTTATGTACAAATTACATCTGTTTCTGTATAAAATTACAGAAACGGCTTTTTTATGTTAAATAAATCTTATAAATATCGAAAAAAATGCGTGTGTATATAAAATGAAACAGTGAATAGGTTCCCGGAAAGTATGTTACCAAATTTCCTTTTTCGCCAAGGCACCTATACTGGAAAAGTACCTAAAGCACATTAAAATCGCGCAGTCAGGAGCTCATACAGTACAGCGTCGTCTATTGGCGGTTATTTTATTAGTAGCATCCGGAGGAAGATGTAAAGATATACTTTAAATTCTCACTCATAGATTTTGAAAAAAAAAAAATCTTAAAAGAGCGGAGTTTAAATTAAATTTTGGTGACCTCCTTTATGAAAGATTAATGGTTTTAAATGGGAATTTCGCCAAATGAGCAAGCTATCGCCAAGTTGGCCAACATTTGGCGCTACTGTGGTAACCCTGCATTAATATTTTTCAACAATTACTCATTTCAATGAGGCGGTCCTACCGGAATAGTGAGGGACACACAGAGACTTGGATTTTATATAAATATATTATTATTTAGTTTTTATCAAAGTTATTTGCAATGTCGAGGATAAAAGGGATACAGCTTTTCTGAATCTGCCGCAAATTATCGTATACAAATATGATTGGTCCTTAAGGGGACCGGAAAATACTTATCTCCTCCATGTTAAATTCACCAACTTTATGTACCTTTTCTCAGAAATGGTGAAAGATAGAGGTCTAGGTTTTTTAGAGTAGTTTGAAAAACATGATTTACGTATTTTAACAGACCATTTTCTTTCTAAGTGAATCTCAAAATTAATTATTAATTTTTTATTGAAAGTAATTTTTAAATTAGCATTTTTGGTAAGATTTCACTGCTTAAAATAAATAATTATCAACAAATCATTAAATCCCTGTGTTAAAGTATACATTATAACATAATATAAGTATTAAAAAAATCTGAGTTCTTAAGTTTAATAGATATTGAAAAAAAGGAACATAAACATGAAAAATCAAAGTTTTGAGAAAAAGTCAATTAAAGATTTAAATAGCCATTAAGCTGTGAAGTACTCTTAGAAAGAATGAATTATTTCAACACATATTTTTTTTATATATATAAACTTGTGTGACACATCGTTGGAAAGATAAAAGTTTAAACTATTTAATGATATAAAAAAAATAAAAATCTATTTTTTGGTAGAATTTTGCTTACCCGGTCCCCTTAACGATTAGTAATAAAGTCCACTAATTAATGCTATGCTGAAACTTTATTTAGGGATTGTTACATACAGAAGTTGTACCAAACATTAAAATATTGAATACTAGCAAACACCGCGGCTTTGCTCGCGTAATATTTGAAATATGCGAAGTGATATTTATATGTCTAATTTTTATTAAATGTACTAACTAAATTTTTACTTGTTACTTTTAAGAATAATTCAAAAATTACTATTTAAAACACAGTTTGATTAAACATCATTATTACACTGCATTAGGCAGAAATGAGACTTAAATTAATAAAACTAAATAAATGATAATTTAGAAAATATTTTGAAACGTTTATGCTCATTTAATACTCTCATTTCAGTATTCATTTGAAGTTTTGAATTTTTTAGAAACCATCTTCTTACATCTTAAAATTAACTATCGTGTCAAATTCCAAGTCCTACCATCTCTCTCAACAGAAAGGGCTATGTTGAATTAGGAACTATCACTATTAATTTGCCAACATTAATTTTGAAATCGGTTTGTTATTTTTAATATTCCACAGAAACGTAATTTAGAAAGCTTTTAAAGGCCTTTTATAGAACGTTTGTTGTTCCTGTAAACCCCAGGTGGTAGAATCATCGGCCTGTGTAGGATCAGAGACTGTTACCATTGATTCGCAACTGTTACTTTTATAATCGTTTTATATTCCCTGAAATTGCATAGATATCGTAATTTAGGACTTTTTTAGAATGCTTTTCACACCTCCCCTTCGCTTCACTCCTTTTTAATTCGAATTTATTTTCGACAGTCCTTCGAGGGCATTTATATTTTATAAGTAACTACCATGCCATATTTAAAGTTTCTAGCCTTTTCAGTATCACAGAAATCGCAATTTAGAAAGTTTTTAGCTCCTGCAACCCTCTGGTGGTATTGGCACAGATATAAAATATAGCTTATGTTTGAGCAGGTTCTAACACCAACAATTTGTCATCATTATTTTTTTAATCGGATTAGTATTTGATAAGATTGCATAAAAATTGTAATTTATAACGCTTTTCGCTTACTTCATCTTTTTAAATTTGGAATTTTCTTTCGACTGTTCTTAGAAAGAAGTTGCATCTTGTAAGGAAATACATTGCCATAGTTCAAAGTGTTAAACACCTCAGTTGTGCAAAAAACGCAAATTAGAACATGTTTTGCTTTTGCAACCCTCAGATGGTAGTGACAGCAACATAAAATATAACCTATGTTATAGCAGGGGCTATCACCATTGATTTGCAACCATTACTTTTGAAATAGCTTTGGTATTTCCTGAGATTGAGTATAAATCGCAATTTAGAACGTTTTTAGAACGCTTTTCGCGCATTTTCACCCCTTTTTAAATTTCTAATTTTTTCGAAACTGTTCTTAAACATGATTTATATCTAATAAATATGTACCTTGCCTAATTTTAAGTTGCTAACCCCTAGCGATCACAAAAATCGAAATTTAGAAAGCTTTTTTGCTCCTGCAACGTCCTGGTGATAGTGATATCGACACAAAATAGCGTCTATGTTAGAACAGAGTCTGTCAGCATCAATTTAATACCATTTCTTTTGAAATCAGTTTGATTCTTCCTGAGATATCGTTGACAAATCGGCATTTAGAACGTTTTTAGAACGCTTTTTGCGCATTTTGCTCCTGCATCTCCTCTGGGGTAGTGGAAACAGGTATAAAATATAGCGAGCGAGATCTGTCAGCATAGTTTTTACACCATTATATTTGAAATCGGTTTAGTACTTCCTAAGATTGCATAGAAATCGCAATTTAGAACGTTTTTTACAACGCTTTTTGCGCATTTTGACTCCCTTTTAAATTTCGATTTTTTTAGGAATTTCGTTTAGAGATCATTGATATCTTATAACTAACTACCATTCCAAATTTCCCGATACTAGGCCCTTCCGTAACGCAAAAACCGCAATTTAGAACATTTTCCCCCTGCACCTCCTTTTGGGTAGTGTCACCGACATAAAACATAGACTATGTTGGAGCAAGGGTTCTCACCGTCATTTTGACACCATTATTTTTTAAATCGGTTTGGTATTTCCTGAGATTGTGTAGAAACCACCATTTAGAACGTTTTTAGAACGCTTTCCGCGCATTTTCACGCCTTTTAAATTTCGAATCGTTTAAGAACTGTTCTTAGAAATCCTTTATACCTAATAAGTAGCTAATATTTCAAATTTCATATTTCTAGGCCCTTCAGTAACACATAAATCGCATTTTTAGAACATTTTTTGATCCTGCACCCCCTTTGGGGTAGTGGAACCGACATAAAACATAGCCTGTCTTGGAGCAAGCGTTATCACCATCATTTTGACACCAATATTTTTTACATCGGTTTGGTATTTCCTGAGATTATGCAGAAACTACCATTTAGAACGTTTTGTAGAACGTTTTTTGTGCATTTTCACCCCTTTTAAATTTCGAATTGTTTAAGAACTGTTCTTAGACATCATTTATATTTTATAAGTAACTAATATTCCAAATTTCATATTTTTAGGCCCTTCAGTAACGCAATAATCGCGTTTTTAGAACGTTTTTTGTTTCTGCACCCCCTTTGGGATAGTGGCACCGACATATAATATAGCCTATGTTCTAAGTTGGATTAATACCATCATTTTGATACCATTACTTTTGGAATCGGTTCGGTGGTTCCAGAGCTTACCTCCTACAAATAAACAATTTTTACCTCTTTATAATATGACTAGCTGTTACCCGTGACTGCGTTCACGTAACATTTAAAGAAGAAGAAATTCATCAATTAAGCAAAAAATTTCGATATTTAAAAGCATATATAATTAACCTTTTATCACATTTTATAGTAGAAACGCTTCTGATGATCCCAATTTGCTTATTTTTGTTTATGCATATAGGACCATTTAAATTTCTTTTGTGAGCATGAAATTTCATACACCTTTTCTAAGATTAAATGAGGAATAAATTTACATCTCTGTTATTCTATTTTATTATTTATATTTATTCCGTTCAAGGATATTGATTTAATTTATGTTTCGGAGACAAAAAATATTATTTAAAGATATATATTAATAAAGAATTTTAAAGGAAAGTGGTTATTAGTAGGTCACTTCAGACGTGACTTTGATAAGATTAGAATAAGCGAAAAATCAACATGCACCATTATGGTTATATTCCAAAAAATCACATATTGGAAGAGAAAAAAAAAGATAAATGGTATTAAAAAATAATCAAACGTGGTGATAAAATAATCAAAGTTGAAAGTAAAAAAATAATCAAAATTCAAAAATAAATAATAAGAGCACGAGAAATATCTTTAACTTTCAAATATTTATTACATTTTAATTTCACGGTACCACACTTTTATGAGCTCTAGATCTACCAATAATATCAAAATGTTTATCACGCTCCAAAGACTCTTGAGCCTAAATACTTATTATTAAAGCAATAGAGTTACTTATTGCTTTCGAGGAATAAATCGATTTATGTAAAAGCACCACAATTATGAATAAACATTTTCATATCTATTGTGTGTTGTATTTTGGCTTATGAAAGCTTTGAAATTTGCAGGAATATGCTCCAATGGGGTAACAGTGATAGATTGTGTTTCAGAGAGATTTTTAACTATAGATTTCGATAATTTAAAATCTAAAGAAAATTTCCCTTCTTCCTTTGCGCTTTTCGATAAACACGGTGCCTTTATACATTAGAGGGATGTGAAGTGAAAAGCAAATTTATTGCTTAGTTAAGGTTTTGGCTCTTGTGTACACGTATATGATGTCACATGTAAAGCCTAATCTCAAATTGAAATTACTTGCTAAACTTTTTTAAGTTGACTTTCCTGTGCCATTTATTAAATTTTATTGAAACCAGTGTTATGGGAGATTGTACTGTAAAAGGATGTTAAACTTATATATTTGCGATTGTTAAATTCTGTGCAAATCACGCCATTTTGTATAAAAACTGCTATAAAATGCTAATATTTTCTGAAAGAAAAGCAGCTAAGACTAATGTCAGACGAACGTCTTTTGCACGCTTTTTTCCTTGCGTACTATCCCTACACAATGCTAGTGGCGTATACGTGAGGAAAAAAGCGTGCAAAAAGACGTCCGCCTGGCATTAGTTTAATGATTTAAAATATGACGACACTAGGTTAGTTTTTCCTACGAAATGTTACTTGTCGAAATAAATAAATATATATATATATATATTCTTTCACTTCATGAATCATTTAAAACTATGCATTTTAATTTATTTAAAAAAAGGGAAACCAATTAATGAAATCCAATATTATTGTACATTTAGAAAAACATTGAAAAATAATTTTTTTTAATGTACTAAATTTCATGTAAGAAAATGTATTTAAAATGTAAGCTAAAATTTCATTTTCAAAGAATGCGACTTTTGATGCAAAATTTTATTTCTGAAAAGTATATTGTTATTTTAACATTTCGTTTTAACTTTCGAAGCTGGTGTAATGAAGACGACATCGCTTTGACGAAATTAAAATAAATCTATGTTAATGTTTTCGTATTAAAATTAATGCTTTCTATGAAAAAATATTACATCATTTTTAACCGATAAAAGCTTTTACTAAAACCGCCTTTGTGACATGTTTTAACTGCCATCTTTTAAAATTAATCAATTAAAATAGTATATGATTATTTTAATCAAGGCCTCCTGATAAGGGAGTCTTGATTTTAATTTTAATTCGTATGAATAGTGGGCAATAACTATGCACTTAAATGCACAGAAGTTATATTTACTCCTTGGTTGCGTCAATATGTCGACAGACGATTTTTGTTTCTGTGGAATAAATTCATTCATGAAGTTTCGATGTGTGTAAATATGTTTTCAGTTCTGGAAAATTTAATTTAATCAAGTTTTTGCACCATTTACACTAATTGAAATTCAATTCTTTTTAATTTTAATGAGGAAATAGCGTCAAAAAATACATTAATCCGTTTTAATTCCCCTTTTTTCCACCAAAAATATCTTCTCCTGATAATCATAACGTGAATTTTGAAAGGAAAACTCTCATTTGTATGTAACTTACATTCAAAATTTTTAATCAGTATGGACAGTATTCCCGTGACGTCACAATTGGTAAAATAGCGGTTTTTATAGCCTCGAATCAAAAGCGAGAATAGGGTCCATTTGTAAAAAATATTTGTTATTCGTTTTGATATGACGTCATTATTTATCTATTTTCATTAGTTACTGATATTGATGTCCATTGTATTTTTAACGAATATTTGGAAATACCTGTTTTATTTCAAATTTGACGTCATATTTTTCCAATCGAATAACTTTATTAATAATATTATTCTTTTTCATTCTTTTTCCTTCTAATTATGACACCATTTTTGGCAGAAAACCCCTTATTAACGTAACCAATATTCATCCTTCATGCATAATAAAAAATACCCCATTTTTTGTTTCAAGTATGACGTCATATTTATTTTCTTTTGAATTCTTTTTATTTTAATTTTTAATTAACTGTAGAGGAGAAGTTATTATTCCAGATTTAGTTTTTCTTGGCAACAAGAAAGAAAGATGGTTAAATTTATCGGGAAAATGTCAATTGATTCTGTATGAAAAAGAATGAAATTTTGAATTATTAAGATAAACATTTGAATAAATTAAATAAACTATAGCCTATGTTCATTTCCGGGTTGTAATCCATCTATATCAGAAAAAATACAAAACCATTAATTCATCCGTTTAGATGCTGACTTCATTCAAACATTCGGAGATACATTGACATTTATAATATTACTAGCAAACCCCGCGGCTTTGCTCGCGTAATATTTGAAACATGCCAAGTGATATTTATATGTCTATTTTTTATTAAAAGGGCACTAACTAAATTTTAACTTATTACTTTTAAGACTAATTCAAAAATTACTATTTAAAACACAGTTTGATTAAACATCATTATTACACTGCATTAGGCAGAAAGGAGGCTTAAATTAATAAAACTAAATAAATGACAATTTAGAAAATATTTTGAAACCTTTCTGCTCATTTAATACGCTCATTTCAGTATGCATTTGAAGTTTTGAATTTTTTAGAAACCATCTTCTTACATCTTAAAATTAACTATCATGTCAAATTCCAAGTCCTACCATCTCTCCCAACAGAAAGAGCAATGTTGAATTAGGAACTATCACCATTAATTTGCGAACATTAATTTTGAAATCGGTTTGTTATTTTTAATATTCCACAGAAACGTAATTTAGAGAGCTTTTAAAGGCCTTTTATAGAGCGTTTGTTGTTCCTGTAAACCCCAGGTGGTAGAATCATCGGCCTGTGTAGGATCAGAGACTTACCATTGATTCGCAACTATTACTTTTATAATCGGTTTATATTCCCTGAAATTGCATAGATATCGTAATTTAGGACTTTTTTAGAATGCTTTTCACACCTCCCCTTTGCTTCACCCCTTTTTAATTCGAATTTATTTTCGACAGTCCTTCGAGGGCATTTATATTTTATAAGTAACTACCATGCCATATTTAAAGTTTCTAGCCTTTTCAGCATCACAGAAATCGCAATTTAGAAAGTTTTTAGCTCCTGCTGTTTTTAGCTCCACTCTGGTGGTAATGGCACAGATATAAAATATAGCTTATGTTTGAGCAGGTTCTAACACCAACAATTTGTCATTATTTTTTTAATCGGTTTAGTATTTGATAAGATTGCATAAAAATTGTAATTTATAACGCTTTTCGCTTACTTCATCTTTTTAAATTTGGAATTTTCTTTCGACTGTTCTTTGAAAGCAGTTGTATCTTGTAAGTAAATACCATGCCATACTTCAAACTGTTAGACCCCTCAGTTGTGCAAAAAACGCAAATTAGAACATGTTTTGCTTTTGCAACCCTCAGATGGTAGTGAAAACAACATAAAATATAACCTATGTTATAGCAGCGACTATCATCATTGATTTGCAACCATTACTTTTGAAATAGCTTTGGTATTTCCTGAGATTGAGTATAAATCGCAATTTAGAACGTTTTTAGAACGCTTTTCGCGCATTTTCACCCCTTTTTAAATTTCTAATTTTTCCGAAACTGTTCTTAAAGATCATTTATATCTAATAAATATATACCTCGCCTAATTTTAAGTTGCTAGCCCATACCGATCACAAAAATCGAAATTTAGAACGCTTTTTTGTTCCTGCAACGTCTAGGTGATAGTGAAACCGACATAAAAAAGCGTCAATGTTAGAGCAGAGTCTGTCAGTATCAATTTCCTACCATTTCTTTCGAAATCAGTTTGATTCTTCCGGAGATATCGCTGACAAACCGGCATTTAGAACGTTTTTAGAACGCTTTTCGCGCATTTTGCTCCTGCATCTCCTCTCGGATAGTGGAAACAGATATAAAATATAGCATAACTTGGAGCGAGATCTGTCAGCATAATTTTTACACCATTATATTTGAAATCGGATCAGTACTTCCTAAGATTGCATAGAAATCGCAATTTAGAACGTTTTTTACAACGCTTTTTGCGCATTTTGACTCCCTTTTAAATTTCGATTTTTTAGGAAATTCCCTTAGAGATCATTTATACCTTATAACTAACTACAATTCTAAATTTCACGATTCTAGGCCCTTCCGTACCGCAAAAACCGCAGTTTAGAACGTTTTTCCCCTGCACCCCTTTTGGGGTAGTGTCACCGACATAAAACATAGCCTATGTTGGAGCAAGGGTTGTCACCGTCATTTTGGCACCATTATTTTTTAAATCGGTTAGGTATTTCCTGAGATTGTGTAGAAACCACCATTTAGAACCTTTTTTAGAACGCTTTTCGCGCATTTTCACCCCTTTTAAATTTCGAATCGTTTAAGAACTGTTCTTAGAAATCTTTTATACCTAATAAGTAGCTAATATTTCAAATTTCATATTTCTAGGCCCTTCAGTAACACTTAAATCGCCTTTTTAGAACGTTTTTTGATCCTGCACCCCCTTTGGGGTAGTGGCACCGACATAAAACATAGCCTATCTTGGAGCAAGCGTTGTCAACATCATTTTGACACCAATATTTTTTAAATCGGCTCGGTATTTCCTGAGATTATGTAGAAACTACCATTTAGAACGGTTTTTAGAACGCTTTTTGTGCATTTTCACCCCTTTTAAATTTCGAATTTTTTAAGAACTGTTCTTAGACATCATTTATATCTCGTAAGTAACTAATATTCCAAATTTCATATTTCTAGGCCCTTCAGTAACGGAAAAATCGCGTTTTTAGAACGTTTTTTGCTCCTGCACCCCCTTTGGGGTAGTGGCACCGACATAAGATATAGCCTATGTTCTAAGTTGGGCGAACACCATCATTTTGATGCCATTACATTTGAAATCGGTTCGGTAGTTCCTGAGCTTATCTCCGACAAATAAACAATTTTTACCTCTTTATAATAGGAGTATGACTAGCAAACCCCGCGGCTTTGCTCGCGTAATATTTGAAATATGCCAAGTGATATTTATATGTCTAATTTTTATTAAAAGGTACTAACTAAATTTTTATTTTATTAAAAGGTAATATTTTAGTTTATTAAAAGGTACTTATTAATTTTAGGAATAATTAAAACAATTACTATTTAAAACACAATTTGATTAAGCATCATTGTTACACTGCATAAAGCAGAAATGAGACTTAAATTAATAAAACGAAATAAAACTAAATAAATAATAATTTAGAAAATATTTTGAAACTTTTATGCTCAGTTAATACGCTCATTTCAGTATTCATTTGAAGTTTTGAATTTTTTAGAAACCATCTTCTTACATCTTAAAATTAACCATCATGTCAAATTCCAAGTTCTACCACCTCTCTCAACATAAAGGGCTGTGTTGAAATTGAAACTGTCACCATTAATTTGCCAACATTAATTTTGAAATTGGTTTGTTATTTCCTAATATTCCACAGAAACGTAATTTAGAAAGCTTTTAAAGGCCTTTTTTAGAGCGTTTGTTGTTCCTGTGAACCCCAGGTGGTAGAATCATCGGCATAAAATATAGCCTGTGTAGGATCAGAGACTGCTACCATTGATTCGCAGGTATTACTTTTATATTTGATTTATATTCCCTGAAATTGCGTAGAAATCGTAATTTAGGATTTTTTTAGAATGCTTTTCGCACCTCCCCTTCACTTCACCCCTTTTTAATTCAAATTTATTTTCGACAGTCCTTCGAGGGCATTTATATTTTATAAGTAACTACCATGCCATATTTAAAGTTTCTAGCCTTTTCAGTATCACAGAAATCGCAATTTAGAAAGTTTTTAGCTACTGCAACCCTCTGGTGGTAGTGGCACAGACATAAAATATAGCTTATGTTTGAGCAGGTTCTATCACCAACAATTTGTCATCATTATTTTTTTAATCGGTTTGGTATTTGATAAGATTACATAAAAATTGTTATTTACAACGCTTTTCGCTCACTTCATATTTGAAATTTGAAATTTTCTTTTGACAGTTCTTAGAAAGCAGTTGCATCTTGTAAGTAAATACCATGCCATACATCAAAGTGTTAGACCCTTCAGTTATGCAAAAAAACGCAAATTAGAACATGTTTTGCTTTTGCAACCCTCAGATGGTAGTGACAGCAACATAAAATATAACCTATGTTATAGCAGGGACTGTCACCATTGATTTGCAACCATTACTTTTGAAACAGCTTTGGAATTTCCTGACATTGAGTAGCAATCGCAATTTAGAAAGTTTTTAGAACACTTTTCGCGCATTTTCACCACTTTTTAAATTTCCAATTTTTTCGAAACCGTTCTTAAAGATCATTTATATGTAATACATATTTACCTTGCCTAATTTTAAGTTGCTAGCCCCTACCGATCACAAAAATCGAAATTTGGAACGCTTTTTTGCTCCTGCAACGTCTAGGTGATAGTGATACCGACTTAAAATAGCGTCTATGTTAGAACAGAGACTGTCAGCATCGATTTCTTAACATTACTTTTGAAATCAGTTTGATTCTTCCTGAGATATTGGTGACAAAGCGGCATTTAGAACGTTTTTAGAACGCTTTTCGCTCATTTTGCTCCTGCATCTCCTCTGGGGTAGTGGAAACATATATAAAATATAGCCTATGTTGGAGCAAGATCTGTCACCATCATTTTAACGCCATTATATTTGAAATCGGTTCATTATTTCCTGAGATTGCATAGAAATTGCAATTTAGAACATTTTTTACAACCCCATTTGTGGTAGTGTCACCGACATAAAACATAGCCTATCTTGGAGCAAACGTTGTCTCTATCAATTTGACACCAATATTTTTTAAATCGGTTTGGTATTTCCTGAGATTATGTAGAAACTACCAATTAGAACGTTTTTTAGAACACTTTTTGTGCATTTTCACCCCTTTTAAATTTTGAATTGTTTAAGAACTGTTCTTAGACGCCATTTATATCTTATAAGTAACTAATATTTCAAATTTCATATTTCTATGTCCTTCAGTAACACAAAAATCGCATTTTTAGAACGTTTTTTGCTCCTGCACCCCCTTTGGGGTAGTGGCACCGACATAAAATATAGCCTATGTTCTAAGTTGGACTAACACCATCATTTTGATACCATTACTTTTTAAATCGGTTTGGTATTTCCTGAGATTATGTAGAAACTACCAATTAGAACGTTTTTTAGAACACTTTTTGTGCATTTTCACCCCTTTTAAATTTCGAATTGTTTAAGAACTGTTCTTATACACCATTTATATCTTATAAGTAACTAATATTTCAAATTTCATTTTTCTAGGCCCTTCAGTAACGCAAAAATCGCATTTTTAGAACGTTTTTTGCTCCTGCACCCCCTTTGGGGTAGTGGCACCGACATAAAATATAGCCTATGTTCTAAGTTGGACTAACACCATCATTTTGATACCATTACTTTTGAAATCGGTTTGGTATTTCCTGAGATTATGTAGAAACTACCATTTAGAACGTTTTTTAGAACGCTTTTTGTGCATTTTCACCCCTTTTAAATTTCGAATTGTTTAAGAACTGTTCTTATACACCATTTATATCTTATAAGTAACTAATATTCCAAATTTCATATTTCTAGGCCCTTCAGTAACGCAAAAATCGCATTTTTAGAACGTTTTTTGCTCCTGCACCCCCTTTGGGGTAGTGGCACCGACATAAGATATAGCCTATGTTCTAAGTTGGGCGAACACCATCATTTTGATACCATTACATTTGGAATCGGTTCGGTAGTTCCTGAGCTTATCTCCGACAAATAAACAATTTTTACCTCTTTATAATAGGAGTATGACTAGCAAATCCCGCGGCTTTGCTCGCGTAATATTTGAAATATGCCATGTGATATTTATATGTCTAATTTTTAGTAAAAGGTACTAAGTAAATTTTGATTTTATTAAAAGGTACTTATTACTTTTAGGAATAATTAAAACAATTACTATTTAAAGCACAATTTGATTAAGCATCATTGTTACACTGCATAAAGTAGAAATGAGACTTAAATTAATAAAACGAAATAAAACTAAATAAATAATAATTTAGAAAATATTTTGAAACTTTTATGCTCAGTTAATACGCTCATTTCAGTATTCATTTGAAGTTTTGAATTTTCTAGAAACCATCTTCTTACATCTTAAAATTAACCATCATATCAAATTCCAAGTTCTACCACCTCTCTCAAAATAAAGGGCTGTGTTGAAATAGAAACTGTCACCATTAATTGCCAACATTAATTTTGAAATTGGTTTGTTATTTCCTAATATTCCACAGAAACGTAATTTAGAAACCTTTTAAAGGCTTTTTTAGAGCGTTTGTTGTTCCTGTGAACGCCAGGTGGTAGAATCATCGGCATAAAATATAGCCTGTGTAGGATCAGAGACTGCTACCATTGATTTGCAGCTATTACTTTTATATTTGGTTTATATTCCCTGAAATTGCGTAGAAATCGTAATTTAGGACTTTTTTAGAATGCTTTTCGCACATCCCCTTCACTTCACCCCTTTTTAATTCGAATTTATTTTCGACAGTCCTTCGAGGGCATTTATATTTTATAAGTAACTACCATGCCATATTTAAAATTTCTAGCCTTTTCAGTATCACAGAAATCGCAATTTAAAAAGTTTTTAGCTACTGAAACCCTCTGGTGGTAGTGGCACAGACATCAAATATAGCTTATGATTGAGCAGGTTCTGTCACCAACAATTTGTCATCATTATTTTTTTAATCGGTTTGGTATTTGATAAGATTACATAAAAATTGTTATTTACAACGCTTTTCGCTCACTTCATCTTTTTTAAATTTGAAATTTCTTTCGACAGTTCTTAGAAAGCAGTTGCATCTTGTAAGTAAATACCATGCCATACTTCAAAGTGTTAGACCCTTCAGTTATGCAAAAAACGGAAATTAGAACATGTTTTGCTTTTGCGACCCTCAGATGGTAGTGACAGCAACATAAAATATAACCTATGTTATAGCAGTGACTGTCACCATTGATTTGCAACCATTACTTTTGAAACATCTTTGGAATTTCCTGAGATTGAATAGAAATCGCAATTTAGAATGTTTTTAGAACGTTTTTCGCGTATTTTCACCTCTTTTTGAATTTCTAAGTTTTTCGAAACTGATATTAAAGATCATTTATATGTCATACATATGTACCTTGCCTAATTTTAAGTTGCTAGCCCCTACCGATCACAAAAATCGAAATTTAAAACGCTTTTTTGCTCCTGCAACGTCTAGGTGATAGTGATACCGACTTAAAATAGCGTCTATGTTAGAACAGAGGCTGTCAGCATCAATTTCTTAACATTACTTTTGAAATCAGTTTGATTCTTCCTGAGATATTGGTGACAAATCGGCATTTAGAACGTTTTTCGCTCATTTTACTCCTGCATCTCCTCTGGGTTAGTGGAAACATATATAAAATATAGCCTATCTTGGAGCAAGATCTGTCACCATCATTTTAACGCCATTATAATTGAAATCGGTTCCTTATTTCCTGAGATTGCATAGAAATTGCAATTTAGAACGGTTTTTATAACGCTTTTTGCGCATTTTGACCCCCCTTTTAAATTTCGATTTTTTTAGGAAATGTCCTTAGAGATCATTGATATCTTATAACTAACTACCATTCTAAATTTCACTATTCAAGGCCCTTCCGTCACGCAAAAAGAGCAATTTAGAACGTTTTTCTCCTGCAGCCCCTTTGGGGTAGTGGCACCGACATAAAACATAGCCTATGTTGGGGCAGGGATTTTCACCATCATTTTGACGCCATTATTCTTCAAATCGGTTTGGTTTTTCCTGAGATTGTGTAGAAACTACCATTTAGAACGTTTTTTAGAACGCTTTATGCGCATTTTCACACCTTTCAAATTTCGAATTGTTTAAGAACTGTTCTTAGACATCATTTATATCTTATAGGTATCTAATATTCAAAATTTCATATTTCTAGCCCTTTCAGTAACGCTAAAATCGCATTTTAGAACGTTTTTTGCTCCTACACCCCCTTTGGGGTAGTGGCACCGACATAAAACATAGCCTATCTTAGAGCAAACGTTGTCACTATCATTTTGACACCAATATTTTTTAAATCGGTTTGGTATTTCCTGAGATTATGTAGAAACTACCATTTAGAACGTTTTTTAGAACGCTTTTTGTGCATTTTCACCCCTTTTAAATTTCGAATTGTTTAAGAACTGTTCTTAGACACCATTTATATCTTATAAGTATTTAATATTCCAAATTTCATATTTCTAGGTCCTTCAGTAACGCAAAAATCGCATTTTTAGAACGTTTTTTGCTCCTGCACCCCCTTTGGGGTAGTGGCACCGACATAAAACATAGCCTATCTTGGAGCAAACGTTGTCACCATCATTTTGACAACAATATTTTTTAAATCGGTTTGGTATTTCCTGAGATTATGTAGAAACTACCATTTAGAACGTTTTTTAGAACGCTTTTTGTGCATTTTCACCCCTTTTAAATTTCGAATTGTTTAAGAACTGTTCTTATACACCATTTATATCTTATAGGTAACTAATATTCCAAATTTCATATTTCTAGGCCCTTCAGTAACGCAAAAATCGCATTTTTAGAACGTTTTTTGCTCCTGCACCCCCTTTGGGGTAGTGGCACCGACATAAGATATAGCCTATGTTCTAAGTTGGGCGAACACCATCATTTTGATATCATTACATTTGGAATCGGTTCGGTAGTTCCTGAGCTTATCTCCGACAAATAAACAATTTTTACCTCTTTATAATAGGAGTATGACTAGCAAACCCCGCGGCTTTGCTCGCGTAATATTTGAAATATGCCAAGTGATATTTATATGTCAAATTTTTATTAAAAGTTACTAACTAAATTTTTATTTTATTAAAAGGTAATATTTTATTTTATTAAAAGGTACTTATTACTTTTAGGAATAATTTAAAAAAATTACTATTTAAAACACAGTTTGATTAAACATCATTGTTACACTGCATAAGGCAGAAATGAGACTTAAATTAATAAAACGAAATAAAACTAAATAAATATAATTTAGAAAATATTTTGAAACTTTTATGCTCAATTAATATGCTCATTTCGGTATTCATTTGAAGTTTTGAATTTTTTAGAAACCATCTTCTTACATCTTAAAATTAAACATCATGTCAAATTCCAAGTCCTACCACCTCTCTCAACATAAAGGGCTATGTTGAAATAGGAACTGTCACCATTAATTTTGAAATTGGTTTGTTATTTCCTAATATTCCACAGAAAAGTAATTTAGAAAGCTTTTAAAGGCCTTTTTTATAGCGTTTGTTGTTCCTTTGAATCCCAGGTGGTAGACTCATCGGCATAAAATATAGCCTGTGTAGGATCAGAGACTGTTACTATTGATTCGCAACTATTACTTTTATATTTGGTTTATATTTCCTGAAATAGCGTAGAAATCGAAATTTAGGACTTTTTTAGAATGCTTTTCGCACCTCCCTTTCGCTTCACCTCTTTTTAATGCGAATTTATTTTCGACAGTCCTTCGAGGGCATTTATATTTTATAAGTAGCTACCATGCCATATTTAAAGTTTCTAGCCTTTTCAGTATCACAGAAATCGCAATTTAGAAAGTTTTTAGCTACTGCAACCCTCTGGTGGTAGTGGCACAGACATAAAATATAGCTTATGTTTGAGCAGGTTCTATCACCAACAATTTGTTATCATTATTTTTTTAGTCGGTTTGGTATTTGAAAAGATTACATAAACATTTTAATTTATAACGCTTTTCGCTCACTTCATCTTTTTAAATTTGAAATTTTCTTTCGACAGTTCATAGAAAGCAGTTGCATATTGTAAGTAAATAACATGCCATACTTCAAAGTGTTAGACCCTTCAGTTATGTAAAAAACGCAAATTAGAACATGTTTTGCTTTTGTAATCCTCAGATGGTAGTGACAGCAACATAAAATATAACCTATGTTATAGCAGGGACTGTCACAATAGATTTGCAACCATTACTTTTGAAATAGCTTTGGAATTTCCAGATATTGAGTAGAAATCGCAATTTAGAACGTTTTTAGAACGCTTTTCGCGCATTTTCACCACTTTTTAAACTTCTAATTTTTTCAAAACTGTTCTTAAAGGTCATTTATATGTAATACATATGTACCTTGCCTAATTTTAAGTTGCTAGCCCCTAGCGATCACAAAAATCGAAATTTGGAACGCTTTTTTGCTCCTGCAACGTCTAGGTGATAGTGATACCAACTTAAAGTAGCGTCTATGTTAGAGCAGAGGCTGTCAGCATCAATTTCTTAACATTACTTTTGAAATCAGTTTGATTCTTCCTGAGATATTGGTGACAAATCGGCATTTAGAACATTTTTAGAACGCTTTTCGTTCATTTTGCTCCTGCATCTCCTCTGGGTTAGTGGAAACATATATAAAATATATCCTATCTTGGAGCAAGATCTGTCACCATCGTTTTAACACCATTATATTTGAAATCGGTTCAGTATTTTTTGAGATTGCATAGAAATTGCAATTTAGAACGTTTTTTACAACGCTTTTTGCGCATTTTGACCCCCCTTTTAAATTTCGATTTTTTTAGGAAATGTCCTTTGAGATCATTGATATCTTATAACTAACTACCATTCTAAATTTCACGATTCAAGGCCCTTCCGTCACGCAAAAACCGCAATTTAGAACGTTTTTCTCCTGCACCCCCTTTGGGGTAGTGGCACCGACATAAAACACTGCCTATGTTGGAGCAAGGATTTTCACCATCATTTTGACGCCATTATTTTTTAAATCGGTTTGGTATTTCCTGAGATTGTGTAGAAACTACAATTTAGAACGTTTCTTAGAACGCTTTTCGTGCATTTTCACAACTTTTAAATTTCGAATTGTTTAAGAACTGTTCTTAGAAATCCTTTATATCTAATAAGTAGTTGATACTTCATATTTCATATTTCTAGGCCCTTCAGTAACACATAAATCGCCTTTTTAGAACGTTTTTTGCTCCTACACCCCCTTTGGTGTAGTGGCACTGACATAAAAAATAGCCTACCTTGGAGCAAACGTTGTCACTATCATTTTGACGCTTTATTTCTTAAATCGGTTTGGTATTTCCAGAGATTGTGTTTGAACTACCATGTAGAATGTTTTTTAGAACGCTTTTTGTGCATTTTCACCCCTTTTAAATTTGGAATTTTTTTAAGAACTGTTCTTAGAAATCCTTTATATCTAATAAGCAGTTAATATTTCAAATTTCATATTTCTAGGCCCTTCAGTAACACATAAATCGCATTTTTAGAACGTTTTTTGTTCCTGCACCCCCTTTGGGGTAGTGGCACCGACATAAAATATAGCCTATCTTAGAGCGAGCGTCGTCACCATCATTTTGACACCAATATTTTTTAAATCGGTTTGGTATTTCCTGCGATTATGTAGAAACTATCATTTAGAACGTTTTTTAGAACGCTTTTTGTACATTTTCACCCATTTTAAATTTCGATTTTTTTAAGAACTGTTCTTAGACAGCATTTATATCTTATAAGTAACTAATATTCCAAATTTCATATTTCTAGGCCCTTCAGTAACGCAAAAATCTCATTTTTAGAAAGTTTTTTGCTCCTACACCCCCTTTTGGCCAGTGGCACAGACATAAAATATAGCCTATGTTCTAAGTTGGACTTACACCATCATTTTGATACCATTATTTTTGAAATCGGTTCGGTAGTTCCAGAGCTTACCTCCTACAAATAAACAATTTTTACCTCTTTATAATATTACTAGCAGAATTACCCGGCTTCGCCCGTGTCAATTATAAGGAGCCTTCCAGGTCAAATAAATTAAAACGAAATAATACCGCTATCACAATAACTGAAATTTGTGCATTCCAATCCCCAAATAGTTAAAAAGTCAATCAGAAAACATGACGTTATTATCGCGCAACCACAGTAAAATCCTTCAGCTTTAATAACAGAATGCGCGTTTCCTTTGACGGATGTAAGAGTAAAATATGTGATTTTCCTGACAATACGAAAAAAAAATCCACCAAATCGCGCAGCATTTTGTCAAGTTTTCGTTTGTATGCCACATACCTGCATTATAAAGTAAACACACTATGTCAGTGCCCATACATTGCGCCTTTACTGCAATTTTTCTGACTTCTAGACATCCCATAATTTTATTTTTTAGAATGCCGAATAGAAAAAAGTTCTTTCAAATGAAATTTGGTTGAACATTGTATCTCAATTTTCTGATTTTAATGGATTTTAAAGTAAATTTTAAGCATGGATATTTTTAAAGGTGCGTGCAACCCGATTACGAAAGTTGAACCCCCTTTACTCTTAATGCAATAGTATAAAGAAAAGTTATGTCTATGAGTAACGCTGGTATCATATTTTCGGTGGTAATAACCTAACACAACAATAAATTTCCCTTTTACTGCAATTTAACCTCTAAACAACGTACATTCGATTGTTCCAACGTTTTATAAAAAACAAAATTACTTTCAGTAATATTTGTTTGTAATGCTTATCACAATTTACAGATTTTTCATAGATTTTAAAGTAATTTTCAAGCATGAATATTTTTTAAATATTCTTGCAACCCAATTACAAAATATTAACTCAATTTTTCAAAAACATTGTAAATAGTTCAGAATTAGTTTGTTTTCGAGTAATATTCAATAACTAAATCGGCAAACGGAATTAAAACGCCAAAAATAAAATAAAATAAAATACGAATTTAATGGGTATTAAATTAAACTACTCAAAATAATCTAATAAGTATATAAAATGCAAATGGGAATTTTGTCCCGGGTGCATATAACTTGAATTCTTCAGAACGGATTTCCATACGACTTTCACTATTAGTTTTTCTGGGAAGATTTTAGTGCTTAACATATTGTTTTCCGTTGCTTAGTCATAGAATTATACGGGAAAGTTATATAATCATGTGAACCCAATCATGAAAGATTAGTCTTATTACCTGAATGAAAAATGCAGAACTATTTTTATCTCTATGTACTAACGGGTTAGTCTTCAGTTATCGGGCAATGCGCTAGTTGGCGTATTCGTATTTTAATGAGTGTGCCTCACACCTATTATGACATGCACATTTGTTTATAACAATAAAGAAAGACATGTTTTAAGCAAATATCTGGCATGCAACTCGATTACAAAATACTAACCTGCAATAATGCTTAAGATAGTTCTCCAGCTCCCTGCTCAACAACGCGAAACTTTTTGACACATTTTCTGACTCAATGAATGTAAAGGCTTAAAATTTGTAGGCTTGACTATTAAAGCGATCTGGATTTGAAATGAGTTTTCCATTTTTGATAAATAAATTAGTTATCAAGTTATGAGCAATTGTGGTCACGTGATGACCGGTTTTGCTCCTTTATCACGGTGTTGCGTCCGAAATTAATTTTAAAACACCAACTGAAATACTTTATACCTTTACAAAAAAGGGAAGCTATCTTTCGTTTGCACAGTTTTTAAATAAGTACTGCAAATTTCATGTGTTTCCGAACAAAAATGAATTAAAAAATATGTCAGAAAGTTAGTCCATTGTATTTGAGAACAGCCTTAACTTGACGTTTATGAAAAAACTCACATTTTTAGCTCTAATTTTGGAACTCGCGAATTCAGAAAAAGGATGTTCTTTTGACCCAATTGTGGTATTTTTTTTTAACTTTTAAAATTAAAATGCATGTTTTCTTTGGTACGCGTAACAGAAGTATACGATTTCTCACAATACGGGGAAAAATACAATAAATGCATCCAAATGCGGCTGCAGTTATTGAAATTTTATTTGGAAAATTTGAGATTTTATTTGCTTAAAACTAAAATATTCACTTTGCGTGTAATTATAAACTTTAATTAAAGTATTAGATCAAGAAGGTTTCCCCTCTAAATAAAACATCATTCTTAAATGGAAACTTATCGTTTTCATTAATAGAAATTAAATCGACCGTGATTAGCTGAAATGATGTCATTTTCCATAAATTTTGAATCGTGACATCAGTCAAGAATTTTTTTTGTAAATTGAAATAACCGCCCTCTTTTTACTATAAATCACAGAAAATGTTACCACTGAGTCTAAACCAATACAACACTTAGCTATAACGTATAGCTATAAATATGGCTGTAGTATACAATCGAAGTAGTAAACAAAATATAAGAGGCATTTATTTACAATGAGTTTGATTACACGTTGAAAAGATTTGATAGAATGTGACGACATATCTAGTCTTTTTTCCTTTTCCTAAATTGTTTTCATGAAATTTGACTGTCTGTATTAAAGTATATGTTTTAATTAAAGAAAAAAAATCATTCAAATTGAGATGCTACGTTATTTTACCGCTCTTATAGTTACAGTTTTTATTTTATATACAAAAATATGTGAATTTTCTGTTTAGAATGACGTCAATTTCAAACATGCAAAAATATAGCAAGAAAATCTGAATTTTTATTGGCAAATAGAAACAAAATACAGACGTTATCCTTATTTTTTTCACATTATTGTGTCATTTTTTAGGGTTTGGCAACCGGAAAGAAACGTTTGAATTAAAAAAAGATTTAAAAGAGATATTTCTATAATGTTAAATTATGGAAGTGGTAGAAAAAAGGGATAAATAGTGGTCTGATAATTTTTAAAGTAGACAGTGATCTTTTCCACGTTCTAAAACATATGTACATCGAGTTTCGTGCAAATCGGTCAAAAATTTAAGATTTGTATAAAGGTCATACACACAGAGAACAGCTTTTATATATATAGGCATTGTGTCATTTTTTAGGGTTTGGCAACAGGAAAGAAACGTTTGAATTAAAAAAGATTTAAAAAGAGATATTTCTATAATGTTAAATTATGGAAGAGGTAGAAAAAAGGGATAAATAGTTGTCTGATATTTTTTTTTAAGTAGACAGTGATCTTTTCCACGTTCTAAAACCTATGTACATCGAGTTTCGTCCAAATCGGTCAAAAATTAAAGATTTGTATAAAGCACATACACACAGAGAACGGCTTTTATGTATATAGATGTTATCGCAGGGACTATCACCATTGATTTGCAACCATTACTTTTGAAATAGCTTTGGTATTTCCTGAGATTGAGTATAAATCGCAATTTAGAATGCTTTTAGTACGCTTTTCGCGCATTTTCACCACTTTTTAAATTTCTAATTTTTTCGAAACTGTTCTTAAAGACCATTTATATCTAATAAATATGTACCTTGCCTAATTTTAAGTTGCTAGCCCGTACCGATCACAAAAATCGAAATTTAGAACGCTTTTTTGCTCCGGCAACGTCTAGGTGATAGCGATACCGACATAAAATAGCATCTATGTTAGAGCAGAGTCTGTCAGCATCAATTGCCTACCATTTCTTTTGAAATGAGTTTGATTCTTCCTGAGATATCGCTGACAAATCGGCATTTAGAACGTTTTTAGAACGCTTTTCGCGAATTTTACTCCTGCATCTCCTCTGGGGTAGTGGAAACAGATATAAAATATAGCCTAACTTGGAGCGAGATCTGTCAGCATAATTTTTACACCATTATATTTGAAATCGGTTCAGTACTTCCCGAGATTGCATAGAAATCGCAATTTAGAACGTGTTTTACAACGCTTTTTGCGCATTTTGACTCCCTTATAAATTTCGATTTTTTTAGGAAGTGCCCTTAGAGATCATTGATATCTTATAACTAACTACCATTCCAAATTTCACGATTCTAGGCCCTTCCGTAACGCAAAAACCGCAATTTAGAACGTTTTTCCACTGCACCCCCTTTGAGGTAGTATCACCGACATAAAACATAGCCTATGTTGGAGCAAGGGTTGTCACCGTCATTTTGACACCTTTATTATTTTTTTTTTTTAAATCGGTTTGGTATTTCCTGAGATTGTGTATAAACCACCATTTAAACGTTTTTTAGAACGCTTTTCGCGCATTTTCACCCCTTTTAAATTTCGAATCGTTTAAGAACTGTTCATTGAAATCCTTTATACCTAATAAGTAACTAATATTTCAAATTTCATATTTCTAGGCCCTTCAGTAACACATAAATCGCATTTTTAGAACGTTTTTTGATCCTGCACCCCCTTTGGGGTAGTGGCACCGACATAAAACATAGCCTATCCTGGAGCAAGCGTTGTCACCATCATTTTGACACCAATAATTTTTAAATCGGTTTGGTATTTTCTGAGATTATGTAGAAACTACCATTTAGAACGTTTTCTAGAACGCGTTTTGTGCACTTTCACCCCTTTTAAATTTCGAATTGTTTAAGAACTGTTCTTAGACATCATTTGTATCTTATAAGTAACTAATATTCCAAATTTCATATTTCTAGGCCCTTCAATAACGCAAAAATCGCTTTTTTAGAACGTTTTTTGCTCCTGCACCCCCTTTGGGGTAGTGGCACCGACATAAGATATAGCCTATGTTCTAAGTTGGACTAACACCATCATTTTGATACCATTACTTTTGGAATCGGTTCAGTAGTTCCAGAGCTTACTTCCTACAAATAAACAATTTTTTCCTCTTTATAATAGGAAGTAAGATAAGATGACTAGCAAACCCCGCGGCTTTGCTCGCGTAATATTTGAAATATGCCAAGTGATATTTATATATCTAATTTTTATCAAAAGGTACTAACTAAATTTTTATTTTATTAAAAGGTAATATTTTAGTTTATTAAAAGGTACTTATTACTTTTAGGAATAATTAAAACAATTACTATTTAAAACACAATTTGATTAAGCATCATTGTTACACTGCATAAAGCAGAAATGAGACAAATTAATAAAACGAAATAATAATAAAACGAACGAATAAGAGACTGCTACCATTGATTCGCAGCTATTACTTTTATATTTTATTTATATTCCCTGAAATTGCGTAGAAATCGTAATTTAGGACTTTTTTAGAATGCTTTTCGCACCTCCCCTTCACTTCACCCCTTTTTAATTCGAATTTATTTTCGACAGTCCTTTGAGAGCATTTATATTTTATAAGTAACTACCATGCCATATTTAAAGTTTCTAGCCTTTTCAGTATCACAGGAATCGCAATTTAGAAAGTTTTTAGCTACTGCAACCCTCTGGTGGTAGTGGCACAGACATAAAATATAGCTTATGATTGAGCAGGTTCTATCACCAACAATTTGTCATCATTATTTTTTTAATCGGTTTCGTATTTGATAACATTACATAAAAATTGTTATTTACAACGCTTTTCGCTCACTTCATCTTTTTAAATTTCAAATTTTCTTTCGACAGTTCTTAGAAAGCAGTTGCATCTTGTAAGTAAATACCATGCCATACTTCAAAGTGTTAGACCCTTCAGTTATGCAAAAACGCAAATTAAACATGATATGCTTTTGCAACCCTCAGATGGTAGTGACAGCAACATAAAATATAACCTATGTTATAGCAGGGACTGTCACCATTGATTTGCAACCATTACTTTTGAAACAGCTTTGGAATTTCCTGAGATTGAGTAGAAACCACCATTTAAACGTTTTTAGAACGCTTTTCGAACATTTTCACCCCTTTTTAAATTTCCAATTTTTTCGAAACTGTTCTTAAAGATCATTTATATGTAATACATATGTACCTTGCCCAATTTTAAGTTGCTAGCCTCTACCGATCACAAAAATCGAAATTTGGAACGCATTTTTGCTCCTGCAACGTCTAGGTGATAGTGATAGCGACTTAAAATAGCGTATATGTTAGAGCAGAGACTGTCAGCATCAATTTCTTAACATTACTTTTGAAATCAGTTTGATTCTTCCTGAGATATTGGTGACAAATCGGCATTTAGAACGTTTTTACAACGCTTTTCGCTCATTTTGCTCCTGCATCTCCTCTGGGTTAGTGGAAACATATATAAAATATAGCCTATCTTGGAGCAAGAACTGTCACCATCATTTTAACGCCATTATATTTGAAATCGGTTCATTATTTCCTGAGATTGCATAGAGATTGCAATTTAGAATGTTTTTTACAACGCTTTTTGCGCATTTTGACCCCCCTTTTAAATTTCGATTTTTTTTAGGAAATGTCCTTAGAGATCATTGATATCTTATAACTAACTACCATTCCAAAATCACGATTCTAGGCCCTTCCGTAACGCAAAAACCGCAATTTAGAACGTTTTTCTCCTGCACCCTCTTTGGGGTAGTGTCACCGACATAAACCATAGCCTATGTTGGAGCAAGGATTTTCACCATCATTTTGACGCCATTATTTTTCAAATCGGTTTGGTATTTCCTGAGATTGTGTAGAAACTACCATTTAGAACGTTTTTTAGAACGCTTTTCGCGCATTTTCACCCCTTTTAAATTTCTAATTGTTTAAGAACTGTTCTTAGAAATCCTTTATATCTAATAAGTAGCTGATACTTCAAATTTCATATTTCAAGCCCATCAGTAACACATAAATCGTATTTTTAGGACGTTTTTTGCTCCTACACCCCCTTTGGGGTAGTGGCACCGACATAAAACATAGCCTATCTTGGAGCAAACGTTGTCACTATCATTTTGACACCAATATTTTTTAAATCGGCTTGGTATTTCGTGAGATTATGTAGAAACTACCATTTAGAACGTTTTTTAGAACGCTTTTTGTGCATTTTCACCGCTTTTAAATTTCGAATTGTTTAAGAACTGTTCTTAGACACCATTTATATCTTATAAGTAACTAATATTCCAAATTTCATATTTCTAGGTCGTTCAGTAACGCAAAAATCGCATTTTTAGAACGTTTTTTGCTCCTGCACCCCCTTTGGGGTAGTGGCACCGACATAAAATATAGCCTATGTTCTAAGTTGGACTAACACCATCATTTTGATACCATTACTTTTGAAATCGGTTTGGTATTTCCTGAGATTATGTAGAAACTACCATTTAGAACGTTTTTTAGAACGCTTTTCGTGCATTTTCACCCCTTTTAAATTTCGAATTGTTTAAGAACTGTTCTTAGACACCATTTATATCTTATAAGTAACTAATATTCCAAATTTCATATTTCTAGGCCCTTCAGTAACGCAAAAATCGCATTTTTAGAACGTTTTTTTCTCCTGCACCCCCTTTGGGGTAGTGGCACCGACATAAAACATAGCCTATCTTGGAGCAAACGTTGTCACCATCATTTTGACACCAATATTTTTTAAATCGGTTTGGTATTTCCTGAGATTATGTAGAAACTACCATTTAGAACGTTTTTTAGAACGCTTTTCGTGCATTTTCACCCCTTTTAAATTTCGAATTGTTTAAGAACTGTTCTTAGACACCATTTATATCTTATAAGTAACTAATATTCCAAATTTCATATTTCTAGGCCCTTCAGTAACGCAAAAATCGCATTTTTAGAACGTTTTTTTCTCCTGCACCCCCTTTGGGGTAGTGGCACCGACATAAAACATAGCCTATCTTGGAGCAAACGTTGTCACCATCATTTTGACACCAATATTTTTTAAATCGGTTTGGTATTTCCTGAGATTATGTAGAAACTACCATTTAGAACGTTTTTTAGAACGCTTTTTGTGCATTTTCACCCCTTTTAAATTTCGAATTGTTTAAGAACTGTTCTTATACACCATTTATATCTTAAAAGTAACTAATATTCCAAATTTCATATTTCTAGGCCCTTCAGTAACGCAAAAATCGCATTTTTAGAACGTTTTTTTCTCCTGCACCCCCTTTGGGGTAGTGGCACCGACATAAGATATAGCCTATGTTCTAAGTTGGGCGAACACCATCATTTTGATACCATTACTTTTGGAATCCTTTCGGTAGTTCCTGAGCTTATCTCCGACAAATAAACAATTTTTACCTCTTTATAATAGGAGTATGATGATGACTAGCAAACCCCGCGGCTTTGCTCGCGTAATATTTGAAACATGCCAAGTGATATTTATATGTTTAATTTTTATTAAAGTGAATTTATACTTTTAGGAATAATTAAAAAATTACTATTTAAAACACAGTTTGACAAAACTTCATTATTACACTACAATAGGCAGAAAACAGGCTAAAATTAATAAAAAGAAGTAAAACTAAATAAGTGATAATTTAGAAAATATTTTGAAAATTTTATTCTCAATTAATACTCTCATTTCATTATTCATTTGAAGTTTCGAATTTTTTAGAAACGATCTTCTTACATCTTAAAATTAACCATCATGTCAAATTCCAAGCCCTACCACCTCTATCAACATAAAGGGCTATGTTAAAACAGGAACTGTCACCATTAATTTGCCAACATTGATTTTTAAATCGGTTTGTTATTTCCTAATATTCCCCAGAAACGTAATTTAGAAAGCTATTAAAGGCCTTTTTTAGGAAGTTTGTTGTTCCTGTGAACGCCAGGTGTTAGAATCATCGGAATAAAATATAGCCTTTGCAGGATCAGACACTGTTTTCATTGATTTGACACTATTACTTTTATAATCGGTTTAGAAATCGTAATTTAGGACTTTTTTAGAATGCTTTTCGCACTTCCCGTTCGCTTCACCCCTTTTTAATTCTAATTTATTTTCGACAGTCCTTCGAGGGCATTTATATTTTATAAGTAACTTCCATGCTATATTTAAAGTTTCTAGTCTTTTCGGTATCACAGAAATAGCAATTTAGAAATTTTTTGCTCCTGCAACCCTCTGGTGGTAGTGGCACAGACATAAAATATAGATTATATTTGAGCAGATTCTATCGCCAACAATTTGTCACCATTATTTTTTAAATCGGTTTGGTATTTGATAAGATTGTATAAAAATTGTAATTTAGAAAGATTTTCGCTCACTTAATCTTTTTAAATTTGGAATTTTCTGCCGACTGTTCTTAGAAAGCAGTTGCATCTTCTAAGTAAATACCATGCCATATTTCAAAGTGTTAGATCCCTCAGTTGGGCATAAAACGCAAATTAGAAGATGTTTTGCTCTTGCAACTCCCAGATGGTAGTGACAGCAACATAAAATATAGCTTATGTTGGAGCAGGGACTGTCACGATTGATTTGCAACCATTACTTTTAAAATAGCTTTGGTATTTCCTGAGATTGAGTAGAAATCGCAATTTAGAACGTTTTTAGAACGCTTTTCCCAGATTTTCACCCCTTTTTAAATTTCCAATTTTTTCGAAACTGTTCTTAAAGATCATTTATATCTAATAAATATGTACCTTGGCTAATTCCAAGTAGCTAGCCTCTACCGATCACAAAAATCGAAATTTAGAACGCTTATTTTTGCTCCTGCAACCTCTAGGTGATAGTGAGAACCGACATAAAATAGCGTCTATGCTAGAGCAGAGGCTGTCAGCATAAATTTCCTACCATTACTTTTGAAATCAGTTTGATTCTTCCTGAGATATTGCTGAAAAATCGGCACGTAGAACGTTTTTAGAACGCTTTTCGCGCATTTTCACCCATTTTAAATTTAAAATTTTTAAAGAAATGTTCCTAGAGATCATTTATATCTAAAAATATATACCATGCTAAATTGCATGAGTCTAGGTTCTTCCATAATTCAAAAATCGCATTTTTAGAACGTTTTTTGCTTTTGCATCTCCTTTGGGGTAGTGGAAACAGATATAAAATATAGCCTATCTTGGAGCAAGAGCTGTCACCATGATTTTTACACCATTATATTTGAAATCGATTCAGTACTTGCTGAGATTGTTTAGAAATCGCAATTTGGAACGTTTTTTACAACGCTTTTTGCGCTTTTTGACAAATTTTTAAATTTCGATTTTTTTAGGAAATGTCCTTAGAGATCACTGATAGCTTATAACTAACTACCAATCCAAATTTTATGACTCTAGGCCCTTCCGTAACGCAAAAACCGCAATTTAGAACGTTTTTTCCTCCTACACCCCCTTTAGGTAAGTGGTACCGACATAAAACATAGCCTATGTTGGAGCAAGGCTTGTCACCATCATTTTGACGCCATTATTTTTTAAATCGGTTTAGATCGGTAACCTGAGATTGTGAAGAATCCACCATTTAGAACGTTTTTAGAAAGCTTTTTGCGCATTTTCACCCCTTTTAAATTTCGAATTGCTTAAGAACTGTTCTTAGAAATCCTTTACATCTAATAAGTAGCTAATATTTCAAATTTCATATTTCTAGGCCCTTCAGTAATGCAAAAATTGCATTTTTTGAACGTTTTTTGCTCCTGCACCCCCTTTGAGGTGGTCGCACCGACATAAAATATAGCCTATCTTGAAGCAAGCATTGTCACCATGATTTTGACACCATTATTTTTTAAATCGGTTTGGTATTTCCTGAGATTGTGTGAAACCACCATTTGGAACGTTTTTTGGAACGCTTTCCGCGCATTTTCACCCCTTTTCAATTTCGAATTGCTTAAGAACTGTTCTTAAAAATCCTTTATGTCTATTAAGTAGCTAATATTTCAAATTCCATACTTCTAGACCCTTCAGTAACGCAAAAATCGCATTTTTAGAACGTTTTTTACTCCTGCACAGCCTTTGGGGTAGTGCCACCGACATAAAATATAGCCTATCTTGGAGCAAGCGTTGTCACCATCATTTTGACACCATTATTTTTTAAATCGGTTTGGTATTTCCTGAGATTGTGCAGAAACCACCATTTAGAACGTTTTTAGAACGCTTTCACCCCTTTTAAATTTCGAATTCCTTAAGAACTGTTCTTAGAAATCCTTTGTATCTAATAAGTAGCTAATATTTCCAATTTCATATTTCTAGGCCTTTTAGTAACGCAAAAATCTCATTTTTAGAAAGTTTTTTGCTCCTGCACCCCCTTTGGGGTAGTGGCACCGGCATAAAATACAGCCTATCTTGGAGCAAACGTTGTCACCATCATTTTGACACCATTATTAGTTTAATCGGTTTGGTATTTCCTGAGATTGTGTAGAAACTACCATTTAGAACGTTTTTTAGGACGCTTTTTGTGCATTTTCACCCCTTTTAAATTTCGAATTGTTTAAGGACTGTTCTTATACATCATTTATATCTTATAAGTAACTAATATTCCAAATTTCATATTTCTAGGCCCTTCAGTAACGCAAAAACCGCATTTTTAGAACGTTTTTTGCTCCTGCACCCCCTTTGGGGTAGTGGCACGGACATAAGATATAGCCTATGTTCTAAGTTGGACTAATACCATCATTTTGATACCATTACTTATGAAATCGGTTCGGTAGTTCCAGAGCTTACCTCCTACAAATAAACAATTTTTACCTCTTTATAATAGTAGCATAGATGACTAGCAAACTCCGCGGCTTTGCTCGCGTAATATTTGAAATATGCCAAGTGATATTTATATGTCTAATTTTTATTAAAAGGTACTAACTAAATTTTTATTTTATTAAAATGTAATATTTTATTTTATTAAAAGGTTTTTTTTTATTAAAATGTACTTATTACTTTTAGGAATATTTCAAAAATTACTATTTAAAACACAGTTTGATTACACATCATTATTACACTGCATTAGGCAGAAATGAGACTTAAATTAATAAAATGAAATAAAACTAAATAAATGTTAATTTAGAAAATATTTTGAAACTTTTATACTCAATTAATACGCTCATTTCAGTATTCATTTGAAGTTTTGAATTTTTTAGAAACCATCTTCTTACATCTTAAAATTAACCATCATGTCAAATTCCAAGTCCTACCCCCTCTCTCAACATAAAGGGCTATGTTGAAATAGGAACTGTCACCATTAATTTGCCAACATTAATTTTGAAATCGGTTTGTTATTTCCTAATATTCCACAGAAACGTAATTTAAAAAGCTTTTAAAGCCCTTTTTTAGAACGTTTGTTGTTCCTGTGAACCCCAGGTGGTAGAATCACCGGCATAAAATATAGCCTGTGTAGGATAAGATACTGTTACCATTGATTCTCTTACCATTGATTACTTTAATAATCGGTTTATATTCCCTGAAATTGCATAGAATCGTAATTTAGACCTTTTTTAGAATGCTTTTCGCACCTCCCCTTCGCTTCACCCCTTTTTAATTAGAATTTATTTTCGACGTTCCTTCGAGGGCATTTATATTTTATAAGTAACTACCATGTCATATTTAAAGTTTCTAGCCTTTTCAATATCACAGAAATCGCAATTTAGAAAGTTTTTAGCTCCTGCAACCCTCTTTTGGTAGTGGAACAGACATAAAATATAGCTTATGTTTGAGCAGGTTCTATCACCAAAATTTGTCATCATTATTTTTTTAATTGGTTTTGTAATTTATAAGTTTGCTTAAAAATTGTAATTTAGAACGCTTTTCACTCACTTCATTTTTTTTTAATTTGGAATTTTCTTTCGACTGTTCTTAGAAAGCAATTGCATCTTGTAAGTAAATACCATGCCATACTTCAAAGTGTTAGACCCCTCAGTTGTGCAAAAAAAGCAAATTAGAACATGTTTTGCTTTTGCAACCCTCAGATGGTAGTGACAGCAACATAAAATATAACCTATGTTATAGCAGGGACTGTCACCATTGATTTGCAACCATTACTTTTGAAATAGCTTTGGTATTTCCTTAGATTGTGTAGAAATCGCAATTCAGAACGTTTTTAGGACGCTTTTCGCGCATTTTCACCCCTTTTTAAATTTCCAATTTTTTCGAAACTGTTCTTAAAGATCATTTATATCTAATAAATATGTACCTTGCCTAATTTTAAGTTGCTAGCCCCTACCGATCACAAAAATCGAAATTTAGAACGCTTTTTTGCTGCTGCAGCGTCTTGGTGATAGTGATATCGACATAAAATAGCGTCTATGTTAGAGCAGAGGCTGTCAGCATCAATTTCCTACCATTACATTTGAAATCAGATTCATCCTTACTGAGATATTGCCGACAAATCGGCATTTAGAACGTTTTTAGAACGCTTTTCGCGCATTTTGCTCCTGCATCTCCTGTGGGGTAGTGGAAACAGACATAAAATATAGCCTATCTTGGAGAAAGAGCTGTCATCATCATTTTTACACCATTATATTTGAAATCGGTTCAGTACTTCCTGAGATTGCACAGAAATCGCAATTTAGAACGTTTTTTTTTACAACGTTTTTTGCGCATTTTGACCCCCTTTTAAATTTCGATTTTTTTAGGAAATGTCCTTAGAGATCATTGATATCTTATAACTAACTACCATTCCAAATTACACGATTCTAGGTCCTTCCGTAACGCAAAAGCCGCAATATAGAACGTTATTCTCCTGCATCCCCTTTGGGGTAGTGACACCGACATAAAGCATAGCCGATCTTGGAGCAAGCGTCGTCACCATCATTTTGACACCAATATTTTTTAAATCGGTTTGGTATTTCCTGAGATTGTGTAGAAACTATCATTTAGAACGTTTTTTAGAACGCTTTTTGTGCATTTTCACCCCTTTTAAATTTCGAATTGTTTAAGAACTGTTCTTAGACATCATTTATATCATATAAGTAACTAATATTCAAAATTTCATATTTCTACGCCCTTCAGTAACGCTAAAATCGCATTTTTAGAACGTTTTTTGCTCCTACACCCCCTTTGGGGTAGTGGCACCGACATAAAACATAGCCTATGTTCTAAGTTGGACTAACACCATCATTTTGATACCATTACTTTTGTAATCCGTTCTTTAGTTCCAGAGCTTACTTCCTTCAAATAAACAATTTTTTCCTCTTTATAATAGGAAGTATAGATGATGAGTATAGATTATCACTTAATATTGCATCCTATTCGGATGCTTTTGTAAGTGTTACCTTAAGATATGAAACCGGTCATCATTATATTAAATAGTTTAGTAACTCTGCATGTTTAAAGTTTGGAACTCCTAATGTTAAATTCATTTTTAACCCTTTGCTGTCGAGTGTCGGTAAATAACCGTACAAGCTTTATAGTTATGATCTAATTTTTATATTCTATTCGCATCACTACATTTTAAAAGTATATTTTTTAGTAATTCTATCTTGCAAATTTTGTCAAAGTACGATTCAAAATGTTTCTTTAAAAAAAAGTGATGCCAACCGAATAAATTCGTGTAAGACATGCCTTTTGACCTCTTAGGAGTACTTCTAATAAAGTTACTTTCATTTTCAAAACCGGTTCTGAAAATGAAAGTGTCATTCTAAAAAATATCTGCAACCAAAATCGAAAAAGTAACCAAGGTGCGCTATAGAGACGAACCTCGGCTATCCAATGCAAAAAAAAAAAAAATTATTTAAAAATATCGAAATGCAAACGAGATATTAGAAAAATCCCTCCCCATAGGATTAGCATTAGCTCGTGACTGTCTTCGCCGGCAGGGACAGGACCCTTAAGAGTTAATCTTTGGAAAACAACTTACTATACACGTTTTTTTTTCGTCGTAACTAACTCTAGAGCTACTTTACAGAATGAGCTGCAATTTTGAATTCGGATAATTTAAGTATTGGGAAATGTATTACGATTAAAAAAATATAAGTTAAAATAGAATGTTTCTGAAGAATTCATTTCATAATCTACAATTTTTTGAAAAATATTATGATAATACGTTGTTTCGAACACTTAAACCGAGTTGTAAATAAGTTATAGAAAGTGTGGAATTCATTTGAGAGCAGTTTCTAAGGTGAATCTGTGCATTCTGTAATATCAAGGGGAATAACTACGTTTTTAAACTTAAGTAAAAATTATAAGTTGCTTTACATACATAAGAAATTTCGAAATGTATGATAATTTCTGGATCAAATTTATAACTTTCAGGTCATTTTCAATTAAAAGGTACGGATTATCATACGGGTTATAACTAAATATAGGTATCAGATTTAGAAATGTATGGAATAGTGTGGATAAAATACCGTGAAATACGCTTATCACGAAACTAAGGGGACCGAAAATTCTTTTCATGTTAGACGAATTTCGCGTTAAAAGATTCGAAAAAAAAGAGAAAAAAACTCAAATTTTATTTCGATTTCCTGTTAAACTACAGGGTGGCTACTAAATAGTGTTACAAATATTCAGTCATTTTATTTTACGAATATAAAATAGAAAATTATAACTGCACTAATATGATGAACATCAGACATGAAAGTTTAGCGGGAAATAATTTTACTCGAATTGACCGCCACCTTTTTCGATTACCAAAGATAATCTCGTATGCCATTGTTCGACTGCGGCACGAATCATTTTCAGAGGTAATCGGTACCATTCACGCAATATGGAAGCTTTGAAAGAGTCCAAACTTCTGTGTTCGTTGCTATTTACTTTAGCCTCTAAAATCCCCCAGACGCAATAATCTAAAGGATTTAGATCCGGTGAAGAAGCTGGCCAATTTTCTTGCATGATAAAGTTCGAAGAATTGACAGGGAGCCAAACCTGTGTTGATTTAGCTCGGTGCGAAGGTGTAAAATCTTGTTGAAATATCCAATTCTTTTTGTGATACAACCTGCCAGCATGTGGCTTTAAATGTGTAACCAATATGTTCTGTTTGCAGTATTTACATTGATTTTTATCCCTTTATCGATGAACTTTAAAGGCGATTTTCCATTGTTTGACACTGAAGCCCAAACCATAACAGAATTCTTGTTCTGAAAGCGCTTAACAGTTCGAAAGGTTTCAGGTATATCCTCGAGGGTTGCTGAATATACGACATCATTTTTAGCATTGTAACACTGTTCAGTGCAAAATAACTTCCCACCAGAAAATATTATTCTGTCAACACTTTTCCTACCATGCCGCTTCATCAATTTCTTCCTTCTTTGTAATCTTTTTATTCTTTATGCAGTAGTCAAACCTTGAATTTTTCTTTTGCGATAAAGGCAATAACCCAGATCTTCATTTATAATAACTTGCATAGTTCTGTGACTCACGTTCTCTTCTGCAGCCATTTTATTTGCAGAACGTTGTAGATTTCTTCACATCTTTTCACGAATTTTTTGATGCGCTCTATTGTGCGACCTGAGCGTGGACGACCAGACTTATATCGATCTTTACACAGCTATTAGTATCCAATAATCGATTTATAGTTCTATATATAAATGTTCCATTAAAACCAAGGCATTTTAATTGCTTAAAGATTTTACCTGCGGAAAATCTGCGATCAAAGAGCTATTTAATCATCATTCTTTTGGCTTCCCTCTTTAAAATAATTTTAAATATTTGCTTTATAACAAAATTCGTCTGCACTAATAGAAGATTGCCAAACGCTAAAATAGAGAAATAAATTGTTTTACCAAAAGATTAAAATTAATTCGTATCTTTTGGAGTATTACAGTATTTAGTAGCCACCCTGTATTAGTAAATTGCACCCATTAGGATAAAAAGTAAGTAAGAAAAATATTGTTTTTTTCTGGGGAAATTATATATATATATTTTTTAAGTGTCTTTTTCAGCATTCTGAGATCTAACTTGTTTCAACTAAATGTGCAAAGCTGTCTCTAAATCTTCGTGCTTAGTAGTTCTCATACGTTTCCTCTGTGGCTTAAACATACTGCGCTCAAACATTAACGTAATGAGATCCCTGTTTTGTATTATTCTTGAGAAAGTAGAATTGGTAATGCCAAACTCTTTGCAGATTTCTGTTTTTGTCCTCCTTTTTCATCAAGTGTATTAAGTAGCTTGATCTTCAGTTGAAGTGGAATAGCATTTTTTTTTTGCACCCATTTCACAGCCATTATGCTCATAAACCATAAGCTAATTTACAAAAAAAAAAAATTAAATTCACTGATTTTCACCCAAAATTCAGTGGTTTTAGCACCAAGTTCACCAATTTTAACTCAAACTAACTGGATCGAAAGCAAATATATTTCGTGTTAAACGATTTTTGTTTTGTGTTAAAAGAAAAAAAAATGTATTAAATTGCATAGTATACTGTCCGGACCGGTATATCATTTCGTGTTAACCGATTTTTCATGTTAAGTATTTTCGTGTTAAACGTATTTCACTGTATATAACTGTCATATCATTTTCAATTAAAATGAAATGTACGCGAGAAAATATTTATAAAAATTTATTTGCACAATATGATCATAGTAAATTTTTCGCACATTTATGAATATATGTCAGCAAAGATTACTTATAGTTTTCTAAAAGCAAACGAAAAAACATAGTTAATTATGAAAAATATTTTCACGGATCCATTTTTACATCTATTTAAAAATTTAAATTCGTTTAATAAAAATAAAATTTTATTATATGCATAAATAAGAAACGATTAATATACAGGTATTGTATAAATTAACTGATTTTAATACATTTTTAAGTATACTACAAAAATATATATATATAATCAGTGAAAAATATATTTTAAGACCAAGTATAATTAGGAATGTAACTGGATTTGAAAAAAAAAAAATATATATATATATATATATATATATATATATATATATTCTTTTGTCGTATTAATAACGCAAAATTGCATAAATTTTCTTAAGAATAATCTTTAGTACATAACATTTGAAACAGTAGACTTTTCTAAAAGGGAAATTGGCGATATATGTAAAAAAAAAAAAAAAAAAAAAAAAAAAAGAGAGAGAGAGAGAGAGGACAATATTTGTTGATATGAGTTCGAGGATATAAAAGTCATAAATTTGGGGGAAAACAAAATAGCATGTTTCCGTAGTAAAATCCGTAGTTTCCGAAAAATATTTTAAATATCTGAAATTAAATTATTTATAATGTGTGTGAGGGGGGGGGGGAGCAAACATTTGCATTAAAATTTAAATATTTGACGCCACTTTTATAATATTAACTGCTATTTATATAATATCATCATTTTATAATTACATCTGCTAGTTTTTTCTGTAAGAGATACATAACAATAATAATAAAAAAGAAAAAAAAAGCAATTTAACAAATTACAAAGACCATTTGGAAAATGATTTTTTCAAAGACTAAAATTTAAGACATAAAAAATCGCACAGAGTTGATCCTACATTATGTACGCCATGGATTAAACGATAACATTCCTGGACCCCATCATGAACAAATTTTAAAAGAAATTTCAGTTTAACAATTTTCGGTACTGTACATTTTTAAACTTCTACGGAGCTGGTCATACATTACGTACGCCATGAATTAAAGATTAATAGTGTTATTACACGTAAAAATTGCAAGCAAGAGAAATCGCCTGCGACTCGTCAGATTTCCTATGAAACTTACGTAATAGCCAAGCATTTCATTAGCTGTTCGGTAAAGGCTTTTCTATCATCAGATTTCCAAAAAATCTCACGACCAATTTTAAATAAAATTTCATTCTTAAACTTCTAAACATCCGGCAATATTACTTTTTATACCGTCGGATAGAGAAAAAAAAATGTACTTTTAAATGCAATTTGTTTGAAAGCTGTATCTCAATTTGTTTCTGATTTATTAATTTTTTTTGTACTTTTTATTACTTTTTTGTCATAGTGGCAACACTCTGATGTCCATCGTTGTTGAAACCAAAGGGAAATACAGATTACTGTATATACCAATCAGATAACGAATAAATTGCGGATTAGACCACTGAAAACGTTCAGATATGCTTTTGATTTCCTACCCTGACGAGAACAATAACCATTTTTCCAAATGGTTAAAAAAAAAAATTAATTTTCATCAGTATATTGTCTTTGAAACTGAAACAAATCTACTATTATTATTATTTTTTTTAATGTCAAATCCATTTTTTATTGAATTTTTCTCCTGTTTTTAACTATATCCTTTGCTTTTGATGTTGTTCTAATGACCAAAGATGTACGTTACTACATTAAAAACTAAATTTCATAAAAGAAAACAAAGAAAAAAGACAAGAACAGGAAAGGTGGTAAATTTAACAAATTACTTTTTGAATAAGAAATTCTTTTCGAGTTCTTTCACTTAATACTTCCGTTTCAACTTACATTTATTATAATGTCATTCTCTAAGGACGCAAAAAGCTTTAAGGGCGCTATTAGGCATTGAAGTACTCTGTATAATGATGGCAGAGTGCTTTATTCTTTCCTATATTTTAAATATAAAAATTGCGCTTTCGTTGTTTTCAGAATATTTGCCTCATTTGCCAAGAGCATTTTTTAAGATTAAAAAATATCTATACTTATATTTTCTGCACTATATACCTATATTTTTTCTTGCAAATTATAAGACAATGGAAATAATAATTTTCCTTTCTAACAACAAAAATATTTTCGCGTGAATATTAAAAAAAGAAAGGAAACTTTGGCGAAAATTACTTCAGATTTAAAAGGACACATTTAAAATGTTTTATTTAGAACAATTTTCTTAAAGGGTTGTTAAAAGTACTTGGAGTCCAATACGGTGTTAATTCATTTTATATTACATTTTTCAAATGTTTAACTGATCTTATTTAATCAAGCACGAAGTCAGCCTTCGTCACTTCGTCAGCCATTAAATGTCTTAATACCAACAGATTTGACCTTGAAATTCTCCAATTACAGGGAATAAATAGAAACCAGTTTACAGGCAGATCGTCACTGGCTTTTTAATTACAATTCCAATTTTCCATAATGTTCTTTAAAAAGATCAAACCAACGTGTTTTGGGTGGATTTCGTAAGAAATACTAGCCATTACATCATCCCCTATGTTGTAATTTCTGAAATACTGGTGTAAATGCCCGTCCTAGGACGGTGGGTAAAAATTGTGTTTTTCACTTAAAATTTGAAAAACTGATAAAAAAATAATTGACAATATGGAAGCGTTTAGATGAGCAAAGTTCGGCTAGTTTATGTTCTAATAAACACACAATTAGCATTTACAATATTTCTGGGTAAACCAAGTTTTCCGGCTAATGTACTATAACAACATTAAGATTTCTTAATAAAACAAAAATTTAATAAATATGCAATGAAAGTGCGTAATTAAAACAGTCTGCTGCAACTATTGAAATAATACTATTGTTTTTAATAACAATTTGAAATTGTATTTTATCGTTTACCCCCATTCCTCCCCCCCCCCTCGAATTTTTTTTATATGTATATTGATTAATAAATAAGTATCTCGGGTTGAATCCCAACCGTCTAAGCCCCTAAGCTTCTGTCCTCATGATGCAAAGCTATAAATCAAAAATTATTAATTTTAATTTTCGTATAAATATTATTATTTTTTTACTTTTAAAATATGGAATCTGTTTGGTTTTTTTTTTAAAGTTTAAATTTACATACACCTGTATATAGAAAAGGAAAATATAAGTGATGTGTAATTTAAAAATAAGTTACAAAATAATAAGTCTAAAATATTTAAATTGATAACTTTTTTAAAATACGGTCAGTTTTATCAATTTTTTGCAGGGAAAAAAGGGATATTTTAAAAAATACCATAACATTGTTTTCCGTGAATTACTTTATATGAGAAATAAATTAAAATTCCTTACATGTCGCAAAGATAATTTAATATGATTGCAACTTAATACTTGAAATAGGAAGTGTCTACTACTGTTCAATACCTTGAGAAGTAATCGCGGGGTTCTTGTTTCTTGTCAACCAAAGGGAGAATGGAACCTTTTACCCTTGGGCCTCTTCTTCGGAGACTGGTAAGATTGATGGATTCGCCCCGGATGCGTTACACTGCCTTTTATTATATAGAGATTTTTGCCAGATCTACGCCGATCATGAGACCTAGAAACGAAAACCACCCCTAAATCAAAACTTTATCTATCTATCTATATATATATATATATATATATATATATATATATATATAACCATTAATTAAACACTACCGACCATCATCAAAAACTGCAATATTGTGAAATGACAATAAAAATGGATACCACAAACCTATAACATAGAACTGTATGTATAATGTAAAGTGCCTTATACATAATTACAAGAATTAATATGGAAGAAAAAAAGAAGAATATGGATACGGAAAAAATTGAAAAACTTATATATTGAATTACGTTTTCAAGAGTACAGAATTCAATGATATAAGCAAATCGGTTGTTTTCTGTGAGACAAAAGCTAAAAGCTGAAATTTTATTTTTCTCCTGTACTCAAACAACCAATATGATCAAAAGAATAGTTTCAAGATGAAAACAGAACATTATCAAATGGCATGAAATGGAAAAACAATACAACCCTTTAAATATTTAATTTATAGCATAAAAAATAGAAATATTACACAACATACCTAAAAGAAAACCAATTGATTTTCAAAATATCCTCCCGCACATGGTGTCCAAGCACGATCATATTAAGGTGAATAAAACAGTTACGTTAACACAGAAATTAAAACTATGGATTCAGTTAATTCATTTTGAAATACCGTGTTAAAATCAATTAATATAATGTAAATAGAAAATAATTACATAATTTAAAATACCTAAAAAACACATTTAAATTGTTTAATTTCAATTTTACAATATTGCCAATTATCAGCGTTTAATACCACCTGGTGTAAAAAATTAAAATTATTACATTAATAGAAGCACTTAAAAGACAAAATTTTTTAGTGCTTCCATTTATTATATTATTTTAAAAACAATTATTATTATTCAAATGTCACAAGAAGAAAATAATAAAAGCTAATGAAATTAAAATATATCATCTGCATTACCACACTAATCCTAATATATAAAAAATAATCTACTATATATCATTATTCAAAAAAATTAAATAAATCAAATGTTAATAAAATGCTTTCAATATATTATATTACCAAACCCATTTAGTTTGAGAAAGTAAATAATTTTATAACATTGATAATACATAGGATATAGCTATATGCTATAACTTAAAATAAATTATATATAATATAAATATAAAAACTTTAAGAAAAACTATTAAATTAAAAAAAAATAATAAATTAATAAAATGAACAGGAATAAAAAAAAGGATGTTTATAGAAATTGTCAGATTCTAAAATTCCCAATAGCCTAAAGATTACATATATATTGTGTGGATTATCTTCATATTAGCCAAAAAAGCTAAATAATATGATTGTGACAACCAAACACATTAAACCGATAATTAATCATGGAATAGAAAGTTGAAAATAAAACAATATTAAAAAGTATCGAGGAATAATAATAAAAACCAATTACTCAATTTTAATACATACAGTATAACATTAGTTATATCAAATAAACTTATATGCATATTAATCACTATAAAGATGGTATACTATTATTAATTAATATGGCATTGATCTGAGTAGACTGGAATTTAAAAACAAGTCAATTTTTAATTTGATTAAATAAGCTAAATTTAATATGAATTGAAATAAAAAAAGAAATGTCACCAATTACATATAAAACATCAAATCAACATCCATATAAAATGCGTAATAGAAATGTAGTTATAATACAAAAGCCCCATCATTTTTTTTTTAATTAACCATTGCGTATTATCCAGACAACTCCACCCTCCTCCGTACTCTAAGATCTACCCACCCAACCATCCTATAGTAATTTTTTATTACTAATTTACAATTTTTAATTATTTATACAAATATTTTTTTTTATTTTATAATTTTTTTTTGTAATTTTGTTTACGCATGTTTTTTTTTTTTTTTTTTTTTTTTTTTTTTTTTAAGATCATGTAAGTACTAATTGTATATTAATGAATATATGAATTTTTTGGGGGTAAAACCATGATTTAAAGCTTCATAAATTAGTTTTTTAATATTATTGTTAATTAAATTAGAAGAACATAAACATTTTATTCTATATAAATGATTAAGTATTTTATTTCGATATGCAGAATGATGAAGACAAGATTTAAAATTTGTAAGTGTATTAACTTTGAATTTAAATTCTTTACGTTTATCATATAAATTTGTTATTGTTTTGTTGTCTTTTATTGTAATTTTAAGATCTAAGAAGATAATTGTATTGTTAGATAAGAAGTTTTTCGTTAATTCTAAATTAGTGGGATAATCAACTGGAAATTGAGAAATTTTAAATTGATCAGTGGCAATTAAAATTATGTCATCAATATAATGATATAAATGGAGGTTATTATTAGTAAAAGTACGTTCATAGTGATATAAGTATAAGTCTGATAATAAACTGGATGTATAACCACCTTGTGGTATACCGACGTGCTGTAAATATAATGTGTTATCTTGCAATATATAATTATTATAGATAATGAAGTTTGTTAAAGATTTAAAATAAGCGATATCTATATTAGATGGTAATTCTAGTTTTTTATAATACTTTTTAAATAATGCATTTATAATATTATGTAAATCTAATAAGTTTATATTATTAAAAAGATCTTTGAAGTCATATGTCGTTATATTATATAACCAATGAAGATTTTTTTAAATATTGACCAGTTGATAGCTAATTTTTATACAATGTGTATTATCATTGTTTGTAGTAAGTATACATAATTGATTAAGAATTTTTAACAGAAGTTTATTGGCTTTATTGTTATATGCATAGCAACCAATAGTTACAGTCCTAAATTTAATTGAAGTTTTATGAAATTTGGGAGTAAGAACTAAATAAGGATAATTAAAGTTAGTAGATATAACATTTAATAGTTTATAATATATATATATATATATATATACACACCACTCTTTTATGGGCACTATAACTTCCACACTTCTGCACAAATCTCTTCCAAACTGATACATAAAATCAAGGCGTTGAAAATCTCGCCCAAGTTCGTTAATGGCCAAAATCGGAACAAGGGGGTTTAATAGGGAGGGGTTTTGCGAAAAAAAAAAAAAAAAAAAAAAAAAAAAAAAAAAAAAAAGAAAGAAAAAAAGAAACCATAACGTCTTAATTACAATACATATCAAATCAGTTAAGGTTATTATTACTTCTAGGAAATAGGCCAAAAATTTATGTATAACAAATTTTTGAAAAAATTAAAAATTGTCTCAAGGAGTGAAAAATATAGGGTTTTAGGGAGAAAAAAAAATCATAACTTCGTCAAGTCTCAAGATATCAAATTCACTTAAACTTATTATAAAATTCTTAATATTATCTACAACTTTTATTATCACAAGTTTTTGATAGTACCAACTCTTACAGCAAATATAAATGAAACAAAAATAGGGGCTGAAGAAAACATTACCGTATTAACACGATTCTGATAAAACCAACTCTTATAGAAAAATGAAATTAAAACTCGTCAAAAGCTGCTACATAAAACTGTTAAACTTATTTTATCGCCAATCTTGATTTAGTTTTTGTTGGTGAAATTAATACTTAACTTCGAAATCTACCTCCGCCTGTGGGCCGAGCCGGCTGATTTTTTTTTTTTAATCAGCTGTTTCAGAGCGGTTGTTGACGAGAATAGTTCCTAGGGGGCAGAGCCCCCTAGATTTATGTAAGAAAATTTCCCAAACTTGCAATACTGCTTAATCGCTACTGCTGGAAAAACATGCCACCATTTCTAACTTATTTCTCAATTCAGTTTGTTCGAAAATGCCTCAATATGTCAGTTACTCTTATACAAAAACAACGTAAATGAATAGTTTTTACCAATTTTCAACAAATTCAAAAGGTATTTTTGATAATGCTTTACCGCTAGAACCGCCGGTAAAATATAACCGCCTAAATAATACCTATATAATACCTATAGCCGTCAAAGCGGTCATTTTGACCGATATGGATTAACATGCTCAACTATTGTTTATTTACCATTTTTTTTCTCTTAGTATCGTTTATTACTATTATTAACATCATTGCCCATATAATAATATATATTTCATAATTTTTATTATATATATTTATATTTTATTTTGTTATAATTATATTATATTGATATATATATATATATATATATATATATATATATATATATATATATTATTTATATTTTTTATTTTAGAATATTTTTATAATAAAAAAATTTTTTCATGAGAAATCGAAATTGCAAAAAACAAGAATAAACTTGGTGAAAACAAACATTTTTATTTATCCCCCTGAGCAATACAATATTTAGGGTGGCGAATGGTCAGGGAAAAACATAGTAAAAAAAAAAAAAAAAAAGAGGAAACTACCAGTATTTTCTTCTAGAAAATACTAGTAATGATATAAAGAGATTAAAGAAAGCGGATTTCTCTTTAACAAAATACTGGTATTCAACACTATTTTTGGCTGTGTTTTTCAGAATTGATGCCTGCTAGATCAAGAAAATTATAAAACACTGGTAGAGGTCGTCGTCTAGAACTATATTTTGTAGAATATTTCCGTGCCATTTGGTCGAGCACGTCGACGCCAAATTTTGCAGAATTATAGAACTTTACAGTTTCTCGTAAGTGTTTATCACCAGTTTCAAATGTAACTGATGGATTTTAGGAAGTTAGAATTTTCTTCCATTGATAAACGCAACGTAATATCACGAGCGACTAGGTATAGCGTTTCCTTCATTTAACAACGCATGCGTCAACAGATTCTTGGGTTGCCTACTGCCATTGATTTGGCGATTAAATGCCAAGTACTTTGAGAAAGTATTGTGTAAAGCCGCTACATGGTTCTTTGGTAAAAAGCTCGTATGAAAGATCTCGTCTAGTGGTTTAAGGACTGGTTATGGTTTTGAATCTAATACTAAATCCTTAGTTCGCGTGTTCTGTCCTTGTTGAGGACTTTCTCTTCTTTTTTACTTTTAGGAGTTTTGTTTTGATCTTTATTAAGTCAGTTAATAAATATCAGCCGGTCTTTATTATCATTTCCTTTGTAGTTATTTTATTGTCAGTTATATAATTAAATTAAATTATAATTAAGTTTAATTTTTTTTATTTAATTTGTATTAATAAATTTAATTTAATTTGCATTAATGAATTTAATACAATTAATAAACTTAATTTGTAAATAGAATTTAATTTGTATTAATAAATTTAATACAATTAATAAACTTAATTTGTAAATAGAATTTAATTTGTATTAATAAATTTAATACAATTAATAAAGCTAATTTGTAAATAGAATTTAATTTGTATTAATAAATTTAATTCCATTAATAAACTTAATTTGTAAATTTAATTTAGTTTTAAATAAATTTCAATAAATAAATAAATTTCAATAATTCATTTGTTTGTATTGTAATAATTAAAGTAAGCATTTATTAAAATGCAATAATAAATCTCCTAAGCTTACATTATATATATATATATATATATATATATATATATATATATATATAATTTTTTTTTTTTTTTTTTTTTTTTTTTTAACTTTTAATAAAAGATAAATACAAAATTAGCAGAATTAATTCATTGGAGATTTCATCTTTTAAAATTATCCTCTATATATAAAAAATATATAAATATTTATTATCAATTGCTTTGTAATTTTTTTTAATCTTGAATACAGTATTATTAATTAATTTTTTTTAAATTCATATGACTTACAAGGTATTATTTTTATAAATGAATTTCTTTAATACTGAAAATATAACAAAGTTTATTATTTTAGCGTTGTTGATTATTTTTTGACAACAAAGTTAACGCCTATTCGCTATTCGCCAGTGTTACAGATAAATTGCTAAACTAGCAGACTTCGCATAGATCTGAATTTCGCCAAGCAGTGACGCATGCGCTGTTTAATGGAGGAAACGCTATACCTTGTCGCTCGTCGTAATATCATCTTTGGCAAGAATATGGCTACTGTACAAAGACTTTTTTTTAGATAGAATCTGTGGAATTTTGTTTTTCGTCCGCGATTGACTGTTCCAACAATGCTTGTTTGAAGTGACTTATGCTTTTCTGCAAGAGGCAGTGAAGTAAAGAAGTTATCTGTGATAATGTTGTAACCTTTTTTGAAGTATGGTTATATGAAGTATGATGGACTGTTGCGCATCTACTAGATAAAATGTGCATTAAAATTGACGGCTGTCATTTTAACCGTTTCGTCAGTTATAGGTATACTATTGCAATACTTCATAAATTTTGGCTGACTGGAAAATTATCACTGGCATATCATAGCTTTTCGAATTATAGGAAAAGTCACAGCAACTGAAAGTTATACTCTAAATAGAAGAAAAAATGGTGCAGAATGAAAGTTTCGAAACGGTCAAAATGACCATCTTGGCGGTTCTAGTGTTAAAATTCTGAACCGATTTTTCGGATACGACAGTGTGTCAAAGGGGCAAAAATTGTTATCATGAGTTAAAAATCGCTTGTAATAAAATATATAATTAATTTATCGAAAATGAAGAAATATTGTATTACAAGTTAATTTAATATTTATGATAACCAATAAGGTTAGTTGGGGCAACTGGGCCATGATTTTCAAATGTGACTCTGGAGCTTCTGACAATTCAGATTCAAAAAGCTGATGTTCATTTGAATTAAAGTCTGAACTTCTGTAAATGTGTTCAATTAGGTTCCCTCTATCAGACAGAAATGCTCAAAATTACATCTTAATATTTAAAAATATAAAAATATGCATATTTCATCTTTCTTTCCTCATGGGTCCAGTTGCTCCATAAAAATTGGGTAAGTGGACCAGGGGGGTCTACGTTCCACACGCGTTTATATTTTTTCATATTGGATATCAGGTCCTGTTTGAAAAAGTGCAAACAACTTAAAAAAAATTAAACCAGGCAGATCATGTAAGTTATGTGTGAATAAAGAGCGTTGTAAGGGAAACCTCGGATGTCAATGGGACTTTAAAAAAACACTAAAAGTGAAAATATTAGATTTATTTATACAAAAAACATAAAAATTAAGTAAGTACTTCTGTACATTTGTATAGGTAATAAGTATAAAAGTCACATGGGTATTTTAAGGAAAAAATAGCAAGGTAAATCCATGAACAAACGGCTACGTAAGTACTTAAGTTCTTTATCTGTATCCAGGGGTCGCATTATATAGGAAAATATTTATTGTTCCTACCAGAACCCTTAATGAGTTACCTTCATGATCATTGTATTTAACATATTCTAAAGAAAGGTGCGATGAAGATATTATTTTAAAAATAGTGGTACTAACAATAAAATTTTCCCTACAGAATGTGACCCCTGTGTATTGTACAATTTTAAGGTTTGGCTATCTCGCTTTCAGGGCAAGATACTTGCATTCGTAAAAAAAATGTTGAAATAATTTAATGACACAAGTATTTACAAGAGAGTCTATTTGTGAAAAAGTAAAAGTGTATTTTCGAGTACTTAATAAAGGTGAAAATTTCATTATAAAATTCCGGTGCCAATGTGGAAATTAGGGATTAAAATTATGTGATGCCATAACGGCATCACCGCCTCTCAAGGAGTCAAGAAATTTGGTTTGATACCATCCAATATGCTTTTTTAAATTTTATTACGTAATTTTAATAAGGTATTCTATAATTTTCTTTATTGTGAGCAAAAAACAATGGATAAATTTATTTGCCGTAATAAGAGAAACTAAAAAAAAAATTATTTATAACTATTGGGGTAACTGGATCCAGCATGGTCCAGTTACCCCAGATACATGTCCCAGTTACCCCATTCTTGAAAATTCTATGTGGTAACTGGGACACCGGGATTACATTTGAAACATGAAGTGAATATGTATAGATACCTAACAATATTTATGTAGTTATATGCCTAATCTTTAAAATAAAAGATTGTTTAATAAAAGTACTTAGAGTATTTTAATAAAAAGCCGAGGAAGTTCAACAAATATTGACGTTATAATAAAACACTCATACTACAATATATATTAAAAGACGCATACACACATAAATAACGCCTGCATTCAACAGTTAAAGTTATATATAAATATTATACAGACATACAAATAATAAATACAATAAACCCAACTGGAGTGAAAAATTAGCCAAAGCCAGGAATCGAACCCGGGGCCACAGTATACAAGACTGCTGCTCTAACCACTGAGCTTTTCCGGCCGATGCCTGAGTTTGCAATTTCTCACTAATAGTTCATGGTTCTGGCTAATTTTTTACTCCAGTTGGGTTTATTGTATTTATTGTTTGTATGTCTGTATAATATTTATATATACCTTTAAATATTGACGTTGTTTTTAAAATTAAACAATTAAATTTTAAAAAAATCAAAAAAGCCGAATGCGTAAAAAGCGAACTAATTAATTATTTCTCATCAACGTGAAACTATTTTTTCAAGTCCTACTATTACCTCACACTTTGGCTATATATATCTTGTTCAAATTTTCAATCGTTAATAAAATACTTATTATTAATCCAATTAAGCTCAAATAATTTTTTTAACTTGTAGTGGATGACACTTGTGTTAATCCAGTTTTTTTCAAATATCAATTCATTAATTAAATTAAATTAATTAATTTTCAATAATCGAGAGAGCTCTCTTCTTGATCAAGATATTTTAAGACACAGAGAGCCCTCTTCTTGATCAAGGCATTTTAAGCGCCACCAAGACGAAAGATGAATGGGAGAAAAAAAATTGTCTTATTGACAGAAGTAGGAATTGACTTAATTTTTTTTTTATTATATTACTTGTTTATATTACTTAGCTATTTTTTTATTTACTTGTATTGATGACTTTTAAGTTGTGTTTAATGGTTAGTTCCTATCTATAAACACTGTTTTGATGAGGTCTATAGATATCTATGATGGTTAGAGTTGCAGTAAAGCTAGAGGTCCTACATACACAACTTCCAGGTTGTACAATATTTTAACGGAGCTTCTGGCTGTAAAATAGTCAATGAAACATCGCTTTCATTTTGAAAGACCTATCCAATGATATGCCACTCAATAGGGTGCGTAATTTTTTTCATATTTACCGCCATTTTGTATTTCACGGCCGCCATTTTGAATTTATAAGAACAAAACTTAGCCCATAACCATTGGACGATTAAGACGAATCGATATAAACCTCATTCATTAAAATCCATTTAACCGTTGGGATGTTTCGAGGGTATAAAGAAATCCACTTACACATATACACGTGAAACACATAACCCTTCTTTTCAGTCAGGTAAAAACAATTACATTTAAAAAATCAAAAAACCCGACAGCGTAAAAAGCGAACTAATTAATTATTTCTCATCAATGTGAAACTTTTATTTTTTCAATTCCTACTATTAGCTCACACTCTCGCTATATATATCTTGTTCAAATTTTCATTCGTTAATAAAATACTTATTATTCCTCCAATCAAGCTCAAATAAAATTTTTTAAACTTGTGGGGGATGACACTTGATGCTAATCCAGTTTTTTCAAATATTAATTCATTAATTTAATTTAAGTAATTAATTTTCAATAATCGAGAGAGCCCTCTTCTTGATCAAGGAATTTTAAGGGCCACTCAAGACGAAAGAAGAATGGGAGAAAAAATTATTCTCTAATTGACCTAAGTAGGAATTGATTTAAAATATTTTTTTATGTTACTTGTTTATATTACTTACTTATTTTTTTTTATTTACTTGTATTGATGACCTTTAAGTTGTGTTTATTTGTTAGTTCCTATCTATAAACACTGTTTTGATGAGGTATATGTCTATGATGGTTAGAGTTGCAGCAAAGCTAGATATCCCAGATACACAACTTCCAGGTTGTATAATATTTTAACGGAGCTTCTAACTGTAAAATAGTCAATGAAACATCGTCTTCATTTTGAAAGACCTATCCAATGATATGCCACTCAGTAGGGTGCGTAATTTTTTTTTTTTTTTGTAGTCTCTACCGCCATTTTGTATTTTACGGCCACCATTTAGAATTTATAAAAACAAAACCTTGCCTGTAACCATCGGTCCGTTAAGACGAATTGATAGATACCTCATTCATTGAAATCCATCCAGCCGTTGGGATGTTTCGAGGGTATAAAGAAATCCACATACACAGATATGCGTGAAACACATAACCCTTCTTTTCAGTCGGGTAAAAGGAAACGTACATTTTTGACAGCCTATCATTGCAAAGTGGGAGTTATGATTGAATTGGCACACGTTGTTTTACGAAGTAGATATTAAGGTGCATTGTTCACAAAAGCTAAATCTTAAAAAACATCAACAGTTTTTTATAAAATAGCCTATGGCCCAGTTGCCTCGTGGGTCCAGTTACCACAACTAACCTTCTCTTAATTTTACGGTTAAAAATGTGTTGATAAACTAATGTATCAGAATGTTTCGTGTTTTTAAGTGGTGAAAATATTTTTTTTGACAACAATCTTAACCTTTTCGCGATGCTCTCTTTACATAATTTTTAAATCATTTGCTCCGGTAATTAAGAAAATATATCTTTGTCTAATTTACTTAATAAAATTCTGAAATTGAGTAAAGCAAAAGTTTTTATTCAAATTTGTCAATAGCATAATCAAGGATTCTGAGTACAGTGTTGCAAAATGGGGATTTTATCCTCTTTTTGGTGAATTTTGAACCTTCATGGGAATATTTTGGGCACAATTAATAAATGGGGGAAATTTTGGAGGGCTCTCAATATAGATACTTTTTTATTTGGGGGGGAGGGGGACACTTGGGGAATTTTTTTCATGCTTTCAGGTTAAAGTTACTTTTAGAAGTCTGGCAACTCTGGATCTCAGTTCGTCGATCCGATCATTTAGACTCGTGATGAAGATAGAGTACAGTCTACTTACACGTGTTTTAAGTTCCAATTTATTGTTTATCTAATTCTAATAACTATTTATCTTTTTTTTTTTTTTTTTTTTTTAAAGGCATGATTTGGGGAATTGAGCTTAAATTAGTTAAATATTTTTATAGCGATAAATTTTAAAATTTACTTTCTTGAGTAGAAACTGAGATGGTGACTTCTCAAAAAAAAAAAAATTATAAATTTGGCAACAAACACTGTCTGAGCAAGTTATGCGTCACTATTCGAAACACTCATCGTGAAGGCATTAGGAACCAGTTTAAAAAATATCCCGAGCCTACTATGGTTCATTTTTATGAGAATCATTTGAAATAAAGGCAGAATTCGTTACTTTATCAATTTTCCTATCTTTAGACGACGTTGCGTAATAGACTATTAAGAATCATAGTAATAGTCAGCTCACAAATAAATTCACAAGCTTTACCATGTATATTTTACAACTTAAAACATTTTACAGCTGATTTATATTTTAGAATACCCAGAGATTCGTGTATAATATAAATACATTCATACACAAGGCTGCCCAAAAGCAATTGAATGCATTGCCTTCTACGGATGTTAATTACGGAGGTGTATTTTTTAACTGCTTTACGCGTTTTTCAGCTGAATTTAATTTTAGTACATTATGTGATGTGCATAAGTTATTAAGATACAGGTATATGTAAAATAATTCCGAATTATATCTATAGGGGGGATTTTCTTAAATTACCAATTCATCTTTTCTTTCATAAATTTTACTTTATTGCACGGTGTTATTATAATGTAAAATAAATTCATATGAGTAAAAAATACAAATATACAATGAATGATAATTTCCAGAATAGCGTTTTTGGTTGGTGTTCTTTACAGGCGATTTGAATTTTTTTTTTCTATACCTTGTGAGTAAAATAAATCCTATAAATCATATACAGGCATGTAGAAAAGAAATCGGCACGAAACCGTTTATAGAAAACAGTTGCTGAAAAACGAATTTTCAACTGTGTTATTCATTTTATAAAAGTGCTCATTAGATATATCATTTCGTTGTGAAAAAATATATATATATATATCAGTATTCCGATAGTGGTGGAAAGCATTCCATTGTCTGACCCTGATGATGATTTTTCGTTCTTGGTAATTAAAGAATGCATTGCTTGTATCATTTCTGGTTGTTAGCAACTTACTTTTCCCGTAGCATGGCGAAATCTTTAAACATCACGGATCAAATCAAAGTGGAAGAAATATTGTTAAGTTTGTGTATGATGGATCGTTATCACCTGTGAACTAGTCTTCTTCTACTACTATTAAGAGTCATATCGAGAATATCAGGCAGGGGGTTTCCATCACCATCTCAGAATTTCTTTATTTTTATTTCTTGTGTTGCCTTGCCCAAGGAAAGAACAAATCTCAAACATTTTTGTTATATCTCTTTTAGTTTTGGAGTTAGAGGGTGTCAAAGTTCCCTAGACGAGGGTTCCATAGAAAACTTTTGCGTCATTTTTGCCACTTTACTCTCTCAACTCTGACTGGCTCTGATGTGCTTCAGAGATTTTTTGTTTTCTAACTGATACTATACCTTGAACATTAACATATCAAATTGAAAATTCATTTGAAGATAGTCAGAGCCCCCAAATAGGGCGCCCCCGAATACCCCTAATTTCGTAAAAAATCAGTTTTTAAAAATGCTTTAAATCTTGGCTCTGATGTGATACAGAGAAAATTTTTGCACAATGTAGTTAGACATTTTCATACAAAGTGAATTTAATGTTAATATTTTTTGAAGGTCCCCAGAGCCATTCGGTGTGGGGGCCCAAACACGGACCTGAACGCTAATTTATGTAATTTCAAAGCATTGGTGTAGCTGGCTCTGACCTCCTACATGAAAACTTTTTGCGTGGAGTTGTAGCATCAACATAGTAATTTCATATTATGAAAAAATATTTTTTGAAGTTACCACCATTTTCAAGAAAAATCCAATGAAGTACACGGGTTTTGGTGGGGTAATTATGTGTTTGAAGCTCTCTTAAAAAAAAAAATAACTATCAAGTATTAGCTTAGTATTAAAAAAGTACTTTTAAATGCAATTTGTTTTAAAACTACACTTTATTTTTGAGATATTAATTTTATTGCAGTTTTAATGCCATTTCTGTAATGCTGGCAACTGATAATATAAGCTCAATATCAGCAACTACATATGCTTTTTCACCAGTCTGTAAAGAAAATTATACTTTTAAATGCAATTTGTTTGAAAACTACATCAATTTATTTTTGAGATATTAATTTTTTTGTAGTTTTGAATGCCATTTCTGTAATGCTGGCAACTGATGTACTCCATTTCTGTAGAAAGTAAAGGGAAAATAGTATATTACTATATATTTTTGTTGCCATTTTCTCATAACTAAAAAAAAAATGATTAAAATGCTAAAGATTATCGTCTGCTATGAAAATGTGTTTAAAAGAACATTTGTGTGACTTATTTTGTCTGCATTTACTTAATTCCTATTAAAAAGCTGAAAGAGTGCATATAATATTTGATATTATCTGGTATATCTACACATATACCAGCGATTAACAGCACCCACAGCGTTGAATACCATGAAAACCATATGACTGTTTAGAGGTAATATGGAATAGGAAAAGGGCATGAAGTACAATGCATATATCCGTCTTTTCGATCTGGCCTCGTGATAGTATCTGATTTTGAAGAAGGCACTGTTCCCATTACTAATAAAGCTAAAAAGAAAAAAAAGTAGGAGTCCAACTTCTCTGTCCTGAAGATAGCTGTACATGTGTCTTTGTATGACATTGGTGAGAAGACTGAGAGCAAGTTAACAGCAGATTCTGTACATAAGCTGATGGGAACAAAGGGCATATGTAATACGAAATTTTTTGATCCAGATGAATACTTGACTTAGGAATGAATAGTGGCATTCTTTAGTCACTGTAAATCTTAAAAAAATAAATAAAGATGAGAAATCTGAGGAGGAAGATGGTGAAGAATGTGCTTTTTCAGCCCTAAGAGATGATGTTTATGCTCTTTGCCAACATATAGAGGTAATCAATATTTTAGCATGTTCTGATATTTAAAAAAAATGTTTTAACATTTTTACATCTTACATTGTTTTCAGCTGTTTTAAAAATATAATTTTCTTTACAGACTGGTAACAAACAGTATGTAGTTGCTGATATTGAGCTTATATTATCAGTTGCCAGCATTACAGAAATGGCATTAAAACTACAAAATAAATTAATATCTCAAATATAAATTGCAGTTTTCAAACAAATTGCATTTAAAGGTACTTTTTTAATACTAAGCTAATACTTGATAGTTATATATATATTTTTAAAAGAGCTTCAAACTCATAATTATCCTACCAAAACCTGTGTACTTCAATGGGTTTTTCTTGAAAATGGTGGTACCTTCAAAATATATTTTTTCATAATGTGAAACTACTATGTTGATGCTACAACTCAATGCAAAAACTTTTCATGTAGGAGGTCAGAGCCAGCTACACCAAGGCTTTGAAATTACATAAATTAGCGTTCAGGTCCATGTTTGGGCCCCCATATCGAATGGCTCTGGGGACCTTAAAAAAATATTAACCTTAAATTCACTTTGTATGAAAATGTCTAATTACATTGTGCTAAAATTTTCTCTGTATCACATCAGAGCCAAGATTTAAAGCATTCTTAAAAACTGATTTTTTACGAAATTAGGGGTATTTGGGGGCGCCCTATTTGGGGGCTATGACCATCTTCAAATGAATTTCCAATTTGAGATGTTAATGTTCAAGGTATAGTATCAGTTAGAAAACAAAAAATCTCTGAAGCACATCAGAGTGAGTCACAGTTGAGAGAGTAAAGTGGCAAAAATAATGCAAAGTTTTTCTATGCCCCTCGTCTTGGAAACTTTGACCCCCCGTTACTACAAAACTAAAAGAGATATAACAAAAATTTTTGAGATTTGTTCTTTCCTTGGGCAAGGCAACACAAGAAAAAAAAATAAAGAAATTCTGAGATGGTGATGGAAACATTTTTCTTTTTTTTGCCTGATTTGCTCATGCAATGACTCTTAAAATGATTATTACTAAATGATTATGCCACTATTAATTCAATCATATTGTAGTTAAATATACCAATGCGGGAATATTTCTGCCGGAAAAGTGAATTCTTAAGAATAAATTTAATTACGTATCAAAATAAAAGCATTTATATCTGATTTAAAGCATGTAAAATAATAAAGTTAGCTCACGAATAATATTAAATAATTAAAATATTCAACCCAATTTTGAAATGTAAATTTTAATAATGAAGAAAAACTGCAAATTTCGGAGAGAAAAATATCTTTCATATCTAATTTTTGCTTGAAATAAATTTAAAGTATACTTTATTGGAATTTCTTATTTTCTGGTTCTTAAAAATTTTAATGTTAAAAATAGAACACATACAACAGCGAATTCGGTTTATTTTCTTATGAAAAACTAAATAAATTATATTCCATTCATGTATATTCATGCATAATTTAATGATAATATAATATGAAACGCATTACTGAAGCACAATATGAAACACAATGTGAAACATTAAGTAATACTTTTAATTAAATATATTAGTAATTTATTTACTATTTGTATAATTGCGTTAAAAATTAATCTAATAACAGTATTGTATTTAGATTATTATTATTGTTTCTACACTGTTAAAAATACTGCCCGGATCGAACCAGATTTTTCTGCTGCAGTAGTTCAAACTATAATGTGGTTAAATCTCATTCCAGAATTTAGAGCTGTGGTTCCAAATGAGATTTCAGCATCTTATGGTTGCAACTGCTGCAACTCAAAAACTTGGTTCAACCCGTCACAGAATTTTTAGCAGTGTAGTCATCATTAGTATTGTTTCGAGCAAGTGTGTTAAAGTATTTTGCAGCCGTATTAACTATGAGATGCTGAAAAAACCATTTTAAAAAATAATTCCAAATATAATATATTTTTCAAGCTGTGCAAAAGAAAAAGCATACATAAAAACTTATTATAAATGCATTAATGAGGAGAGATACCTATTATTATATTTCAGTTTATAGAAAGATACTTAAAATAATAATAGAAATTGTTTACTATCTTATTCATGCTTAAAATTTCAATACAAATTTTATACATCATCATATGGAAAGTGTTTAAAGAATTTTGCTGCAACATTTCTAATAAAATGCTGTAATTACAAACTGAAAAAAAATTCCAAACAGAACACATTTTTTCTAACTGTGCAAAGCAAAAAGCCTACATTATAACTTATTAGTAATACATTAATGAGGGAAAATACCGCAATTCTATTTTAGTTTACAAGAAGGATACTTAAAACATAATGGGAAATGTTTACTATCTCGCTCATATTTAATCTTTCAGCAAAAAAATTAATACAGCATCATATGGTCGTTTTTCATAACATCATAATCGAGCCTTTTTACTAAATTTCTAATAATATATTGACGTGGGTAGAAACAAAATTTCGCTGTATGGGAAAATAATTTATAAATAGTTTTTAAGAATTTATAAGCATATTTTGATGATAAAAATTTACATAACCTAAAAGTTTATCTTAAAATTTATCCTTAATTTTAATATTAAAATTTTGACAGGTCTTAAGATATATTTATTTAAGCATGATAAAATATTCTAGTGCATTTTCGCATTTTAAGCAAGCCTTCGTAAATTACACATTCCGCTGTTTTCATGTTGTTAAAATATTTTAGAGTATTCTGTTTAAATTCGCACTAGACTGGTGATTTTTCATATGAAATGTTACACTTGTTAATTCATCGTTTGCATGAATATATATATATATATATATATATATAATTTGTATTATTTTTTTTAATTTATTTAACTGCTTACAGATTTATAATCTGAAAATATTAAAATTATAGTATTCAAATTATAATATTAAAAGTGTTCAACATGCATGCAACAATATTTTTATAATATCTATCTCCTTAAAAGATATAACATTAATTGTGAAATCCCTGATTCAGAGATTTAACATCAAATGCATGATTAAACGTTCAGATTGATTGGATTTTTTTTATTTTCTTGAATAAAAAAATGCCGTTTTTGTATACTTAAATTTGAAAATATAAAGTAAAATTCCGTGGTGATAAATACTACGTAATTATGTTTTACCATTTCTTCTTTTTTGCATAAAATGTTTAATTTTTTTCACAACCATAATTGAAATTTGGCTGCCTAGTAGATTTCCAATAAGGAAAATCTATTACTTTCTTTAAACACGTATGCCCTGTAATTGTTTAAGCATCAAATGTAGGCGAAACGTCTGATGTTGTAAATTGGCTGCGTTAGAATGGTTCATACGCATGGTAATGGAAATTGGTCACACATACACAAGTTTCTGAGCCAAAAACGATCCGATGACTTGTTCCTGCGTGACTGATTTATTAACTTAGTTAATGTCTGCTAAGAATCACACTGGCGTAATACTAAATATTTTCATCCGAAAAAGACTGGTTTATTTTTTATGATTAGAATGGCTACAAAAATACTGATAAATGCTAAAAATGATGATATTTAATAAAGTAATGCTCAACGTAAACTAACTTGCTCAACACAAAATCTTTAACATGAGCAAATCTTTCCACTGGTGTACGCTTTCGGTGCTTGCGCTCATAAATAAGGATTCATTCAGTGTCTTAACTGTAATTTCAAATATTTCTATGTTTCTGCGCTGTGGTTCTGAGCAGCCGATATTATGCAATGCAATATTAAATATATCCGCAGGTATACTATAGTTTCAAATCATGAATAAAAATATGATCTTTTGAATTGGCTGCCTTAGAATCTTTTATAGGCATGGCAAATAAAATCTGCTACGCAAGTTTCTGCGTCATAAACCATCCGACTATTAGTTCCTGAGTGATGATTTATTGACTTAGATATTATCTATTAAGAATAACTTGGCGTAATTCTAAATAACTTTATCGGAGAAAGACTTGTTTATCTTTACACCACGTTATGTTTTATGGTCAGAAAGTGTACAAAAATACTGATAAATACTAAAAATGTATTAATTATGCTTAAGTCATGATAGTTAAAAAACCTATGCTACACACAAACTGACTTGCTCTACGCAAAATCTCATACATAAGCAAATGTTCCCATTGATGTACGCTTTTAATGCTTGTGCACATAAAAAATGTTTATTTAGTGTCTTTACTAGAAGTTCGATTTTTTTTAATGTTTATTCACTATGGTTCAAAGCTGGCGATATTATCAGATGAAATATGAAATGTATTCGCAGGTTTACTATAGTTAGATTTCATGAATGAAAAATACGATTTAAGTTTCACACGCCTTAAGCTGAAATATACAGAGTGTCCCAGAACTTCGTATACTAACTTGGAGAGGAGGTAGAGAACATCGTTAGGAACCCTGCACAGGGAAGCATGGGTGAAAATTGATAGGATGTGCTGTATCCGATTTCTCAAGGTTGGCACACATGGCTTCCACATTGTAAACGCTTGCTGCGTGAGATCAACATGAATCATACGCACTACAACCCACATGGATCCCGACCACGAGCAGCACGACAACGCTTGACTATTAATCTGCTTACGTGGTGGTCTACGTGGGTCTTACGTGGTGGTTACGTCTAATCGTTGTGGGCAGTTTAGAGGGGTTACATTTTTTACCACCTCAATTGGACGCTCGCAATTATCTCGTTTTTATTCGGGATGCTCTTCTGGAAATGCTTATCGATGTCCCCGCACAAGTTTGTCGCGGAATGTGGTTCCGACATGACAGGATGCCTAGGGAAGATGGTGGGAAGATCACATTCCGCAAGGGGCGTAAGCGACAATTTCGGCTGGACATTTGGAAACAAATGGATTGGGCGTGGCTGTCTTACCGAATGTCCCCTCCCCCCCATTTCACCTGATTTGTCTCCTCTTGATTTGTTTCTCTGGAGTGCCATGAAGAGCATTGCGTATGTCACGCAAGTAAATTCAGAAAGACGTGGACTCACGAATCTACTTCTCTGCGGCTATCATGAACGCAACCGGATTCTTCGATATTGTTCGACAATTCATGTCGCTTAGGTGTCATGTATGCATTCATGCCAATGGGCACAATTTTGAACCGATTCCATGATGCGTGTAAGTCATTCATTGTACTCTTTTCTGTGTAATAAAACGTTTTACGTTGTTTTCTGCATTGTGGCCTTACTGTGATTTTGTGTCTGATTAACACAAGAGGTGAGGGCGAAGTTTCTGTCCGTGATGTCCTATTTAATTATAGTTCCAAACGACGTTCTCTAACTCCCACCGAATTTGTACACGGAGTTCTGGGACACGATGTATAAATGATATATTATAATACCTGTTATTTTTTTTTGGAGAAATAATTTTCTATTTAAAAAAAAATGTATTATAATTTGTCCTATTTCTAAACGTGTATGCAAATGTTTTTAATCACATAATTTGTTTTTATTTTATGTATGATTTTTTTTTTATCTTGTTCCTTTAGAAAAGATATAAATTTATGATTTTTATAATTTTAAATTTTAAAGGTAATTATTAAAAATCATGCGTAGGAAAGATTTTATGCATTTCACTGACATTTCTTGAAAATAAATCTTTTAATTCCTCATCCAAAAATTTTTATTTGCAATGACGGTTAGATATCTGAATGCAATTATTATAGTTATTCTCTATTTTGTATTAATTAAACTCAAATCTTGAATATAAAAATGTTACATAGTTAATACAGTAACCACAATTAAAAAAAAAATACTTTTCTTTCTGCGACTCAAATTTAACTACAATAAAATGAAATCTGTATTTTTAATTCATATATTTTCACTATTGGAGAATTTACAGATTTCAGTAACTATTTTTTTAATAAAATATATTATGTTAAAGTTCTTAACAAATTAAACAATGTGCAGTTTTCATATTAATTCAAAAATATATAGATATTAGGTGTAAGTTTTATTTAAGTGTCGTTTTGATATTGAAAAACACGAGATCATTTTATTTATTTTTTTACTATCAAACATGGAGCTCAATGTACTTTTAAGAATAATTTCAATCTATATAAGGGCACATATGTTATCGTGCAACCAAATTTTGTATCCTATCCTCATATTTTACAATTATAAACACCCCGTTTCCTGACAAAAACGGCTGAGCCCCAAATAATATGTATGTATGTATGTATAAATATATATATATATATATATATATATATATATATATATATATATATATATATATATATATATAACCATTAATTAAACATAACCTACCACCATCAAAACCGTAATATTATGAATTAAAGCTGTAAGTATAAAAAAAGTGCCAAATAATTTATTATAAGAATTATTATGGAAGAAAAAAATAAGTAAGTGGACACCGACAAATAATGGAAAAGCTTATATATTGAATTACGTTTTCAAGGGCACAGAATTCAATGATATAAGCAATATGGTTGTTTGCTGTGAGAAAAATAAGCTAAAGCTAAAAATTAATATATATATATATATATATATTCAGGGGTAGGGAATTTTTAGAAAATCTTACCAGCCAAGGATTTGTTTCACCAGCCAGTGCAACCAGTCTATGCTACATATAGTTAAAAATTTTAATGACAAAATTTACGCAACTCGAAAATAGTAGGTTATTATTACTATAATGCATTTTCATGTTTTTTTTTTCCCAGTAAAATTAAGAAATATAAACAAGAGGTGAAAGTTTAATATAATATAGAACTTAGTACCATGTTTACATCGCAGTAATTAGTTAAGTTGAAAAATATGGCTAACTATTAAAAAAAGGGTTTTTTGCATATCTCTATAGTTAGCAGCTTTCATAGACTACCTAAAAATTCACTCGCCCTGTCAGAAAATTTACTCGCCAGTGGCGAGTAAAATGATGCATTTCTCCGCCACTGTATATATTAATACAAAAGTTACATACAGTTATGTATGTACGATGTAGCGGATTTTGCTTCATATTCAGCTTACGTTTGAATTCCAATATGATAAAAATGAATGTTTGGCAAATTTCTTCCAAACAGAAACAGTCTACATTTCTACAGAAAAAAATGTAGAAATAAACTCCAAGAATAGATAGTTTTTTTTCCACTTGAGTGGAGGAAACGAAATAAATAGTTTAAAAAATAATATATTGGATATAACTTTTATTTTTGAAATGTAAGTAAATGTGCTTTCTTATAGGTAAACTTATTGGAAATTTAATTAAACTTTTAAAATTTTACATATTTAACTATGTTATCTAAATTAATAGTTGTACCAATCTTTCACTTAAGTCATTACACTTTTCGAAACTAAGTCAATTCATTACGCAACTAGTGAAATTTGAACCAAAATAATAACCCATTTAAAACAATATTATAATTTTGCATCAGTTTTATTTAGCTTATATTACAGAGTGTCTAGTGGGTCTTACCTTTGACTACAAGAATAGCAGCATTTTTCAGTAGTAATTGTTGCTTTTTTAATCACAGCGTTTTTTGCGATTTATTTCTGCACATAATTACACTCAAAATAAAAGATATCACCACATTTTTCATTATCTTTACCAACACGCAACATTGTGTAACAAAACACCTTCTGCCATCATATTTGTTTCTTTGTACAAAATTCTAAGAAGTCGAGAAAATCCTAATTTCTCTTTCGCGAAAACTGAGAATGCTTGTGATTCATTACATTCTTTTCTTCTAGTTTTCTGATAAAAGAGCTTGAATTGTGAAAGAGAAAAACATTGCAAATCAGTGCAAGAGGGATTTAGAGTAGAGGGTTTGTGAAAGAAAAAAAAAAAATCTGGATCTAATTTAGCTGCAATCCATTGAAAATGACTTTTTTTTTATGTAATAAAAAGAAATCGTGTATCAAATCATCATGATATAAAAATCATATTTTTAATATTAATGTTTAATTAGATTAATAATGTTAAACTAGTTCATGTCTTATTGCCTTGTGCGTATGATTCTATGTAATGATTGTATCTGAGTGCATTTAGCATTGTTTTAGTTTTCTAACTGTCTGTAAATTTCTTCTCGTTTCCATAATTATTTCCATGTTCTTCTACTGGCTGGATGAAAACATTTTTATCCAGAAGAAAACCAATACTGTAAAATTGTCTTAAATTATGCATATATTTAAAAAATTCAGATTTTGCGTTCGGAGAAAGATATCTGTTTTTCAATGAAAAAAATATTTCTAATGAGTGCCGGTTATTTCCATATATAAAAACAATTAATTAACGTATTCGTATGCATAACATATTTTTATAATAAATCAAATATGCTCTGTAACTTTCTGACTGAAAGTGTATCTCCTACAGTTTTAGAGATACGATCTTTGACTCCGGAATACAGCAGCAGAGCGGCTTTGAGGTATATCATCGTGTGGTACACCCAATTCACTGTACCTAGTCACTACATACATGGATTACCAGTTATTTGAGGCAAAACGGATTTAAGAAATTATCATTAAGCTAATAATAGCGTATTCAGCTAACAGACACAAACAACATTTCTAATGTTGGTTAATCATTTAGACAAATTACACATACATGAAATAGTTTAAAAACAATCATTACGTACGGTAAAACGACAACGGCTCACAATGACAACGGTAAAACGGCAGTCAGTTCAATCGGAGGACAGTTGATTATGAAAATTCATTTTACATTTTAACTTAAATTTTGTAATATAAGTAACATAACATAACATTGTAACATAAGTATTTCTATTTTTTAAAGCTACGAAGGTTCCAGAATCTAATTTTAAAAGCAACGAAAAATCTATGTAAAAATAACTAATTATTTTTTATGTCATATAACACATTTTGAGCAACCTATATATGCGAATTTTAGCGTTCATAAAATTACTCTGTTTCATGCTTTTAAAACATGTTTAAATATTATGGTTTTATCTATGACGACATTGCCATATAATGTATATTTAAAATAGAGGTAATTGAATGAATCTAATAAAGTACTGGTTACATTGTGTTTTCATGTGTTGAATGAAATATATATTCAAATAGAATTTTCAATAACGTGTAAGGATTCCATTGCGTAATCCAAATGTTTATAAGCCAGAATGTAACGAGAATTATATTTGTATTCTACCTTATGGAAGAATGCATGTAAATATTATATACATGAATTTTCAAGTAAGATTATCGGGGTACAATTCTAATATCTAGTTAATTTTAACGTTATATATATATTTAGAATTTATGTTAATTCTAACAATATAAATATTTATCCAATATACTTAAATGTATTTATTGTTACAAAGTAATTTAAAATAATACGTCAAAATTGCAACACATTAAGAAGTTTAATTAAATGATTGTATCTGTTAATAATTTATTTTAACACATTCAGTTCAGTTAAATTCATTAAACATTTTATTGGTAATCGCATTGCCAATTTTTAAGATTGAATAATATTGTATAAATATCTTTTGTATGAATTGTAAATTTAATTACAAATCTGAAAGCTAATAATTCATTTTTAATTATCGTAAATTTATACATGCTGCATTCCAACATATCTAAGAACTATTGCATTTTGAATGGAGTATTATTAATGTATTCGATAAATGTTTAAGAAAATAAGCGAAAAAGAATCTTTGTCCGGATACAATTAATATGCTTGCAACAATTTTGAATTTGCAGACAGTGAGGTCCATTTTCCCTCATATCAGACCAGACTAAATCAAAATAAGCCTTTTAATAATAAAGTTTGAATGTGTTTCTAAAGCATCCATTTATGCAAATGTAATGAAGATTTACTGAAATTTTCTAATGAAAAATGTAATATTTTAAAATGCCTTAAGAGGACAAGGTTAGCAAAATTTGGGGAAAAAATCGATTTTTCCTTTTTTATATCATTATATAGTTTAAACTTTAATTTTTCCAACGATGTGTCACGCATGTTTATATGTAAAAAAAATTAAGTGTTGAAATTATTCATACCTTTCTAAGAGTGAGACTGATGAGGAAGTGCGTTTGCACAGCGAAACGCCTTTTGTATTTTTAGTTTTATATTAAATGTTTTTTATATATTTTTTAATTTAAGTGTAGTCAAGTCTGTCTAATGTATGAAAATTAATTTAAAGATTTTAATTCAGACGTTAAAATCTATGTGTATCTTAAGAATAAATACGGTAAATCTGCTCTTAGTGGACTTAGATCATGTTATGGATTCTCGTCAAAGATTATTCGTGCTTCAGCCAAGATTGCTTTTCTATTGAAATGTAAAAAATATAGAATTGTTCCGAATTCTTTTAAGGTGAAACCACTTGTTAAATCCGTCAAGGTTAATGAAATTGCTAGGTGTTCAAGTTTTAAATTCATATATGCCGCTATTGCTATGAATAACGTAGTGTTACATGCCTTTCGTCGTTTTATGCATTTTTCATCTTCAGAATCTGTTTAATATGATTGACAGTATTGATTGATTACATGTTTTTTCTTTTTTGAAGTTTGGAAATATGAAACTGAAACAATCTCTGGATAAGAAATATTATACTACATTTAATGTTCTATTTACAAGGCAAGATTTTAAGCCTACAGTTAATAATTTTAACGCAGATAAATGGATAGTTAATTTGTCACCAAGGACTCTGATTAGTCAAGAGACTGATTTTTTTATGTAAAGGTTTGAATTTCTCTCTGAGTCCCGCCTTCTTGGATATCCCTGATTTGTTGACTTCTGCGGAAGATGCAGTTGCAAGAATGGACTCCTCCATTAAGCATAAAGTGCGTACAGAGATTTCTAAATGCATCTTGAATTCCACCTATTATGTCCCTCATGCCACAAAGCAATATATAAGTATTAAAAAAAATAAGTCAGATAATTCCATAGTGATTACTAAAGCGGACAAAGGTAGAACTACTTTAATTATGGACAGGAAACTGTACAACTCAAAACTCAAGAACTGTTAGATGACCCGAATAAGTATGCTGTTTTAAAAAAGGACAATACACAATCTATCCAACGTAATATGAACTTAATTATCTCTAAATATGTAAAACTTAAGAAAATTCCTACTAATATTGCTTCCAAATTAAAATGTTATATCGGTTTAGTTCCAAGATTTTACAAATTGCCTAAACTACATAAACCGAATATTCCGTTACGCTTAATTATTGATTTTTCAAAATCCCCCTTTATTGTATTTCGAGTTATTTGTCTAAGTTATTGAAACCTCTTACTATCCATTCTAACTACAGCTTGAATTCAACTTTCCGGTTTATGGAAGACTTAAAAGATTTTGAATTTCCAAACGGTTACGTTATGGCGTCGTTGGATGTTGTAGCATTGTTTACTTCAATACCTATTGATTTAATTTGTAATAACATACATAAAATCTGGCCGAAGTCTCCTCTTGATACTGATTTAAATGCTGATGAGATTACTGACTTAGTAAGATTCTGTTTGACTTCAAATTGTTTCGTGTTCAACGATTGTTTTTATAAACAGTTTCCGGAACCGCTATGGGCTCCCCCCTTTCGGTTGTGGTTGCCGAAATAGTGCTACAGAAATTGAATTGGATATTATTAATGAACTTGGCCCCCGTCTGAGATTTTGGAGAAGATACTTGGATGATATTTACATTGTAGCCAGTGTTCGCTACCTGGATGACATTCTCTCGACAGCCATCTTAATAGCTGAACCTTTAAAATTTACTCTCGAGCGTGAATTTAATGGTAAGTAACCATTTTTGTAAATCCTTGTTCAGAGGAAAAATGACATTAATTTTCAGTTAATTTCAGCTTCGGTTTATAGAAAACCAACTTCAACTGGTCAGTATACGCATTTTGATTCAAATTGTCCAATTGGCCACAAAATGTTTATTATAAAAACATTAGCATTTAGAGCCGTAAAGTATTGCAGTAGCGATGAAATCCTTGAAATTGAAAGAAATAAAATATACGAAGATCTTAAGAATAATGGTTATCCAAAAAATCGAATCAAAAATTTTCAAGGAAACGTTGGAGTTCATGAATTCAACCCCTCTCCCTTTCCAGGGGTTTAAACCTCATTTTTTTGTTTCTTTACCCTATTATAATACAGTGTCATAAAAAGTTTCATCTGTATTTAAATCTTTTGACATTGGGGTTTCTTTTAAACCTGTAAATAAATTAAGTTCTTTTTTAAATAGTCATAAACATAATTATGACGTAAAAAAATCAACCGGTGTGGCTTACATGATGCCATGCAGTAACTGTGATAACGTGTATGCAGGTGAAACTAGCAGATCGTTGGATATCAGACTTAAAGAACATGTCGGTGCCTTTAAAACTGGAAGATTGAACTCTAAATTAGTACAACATGCGTATGAAACAGACCACACCCCAGCCTTCTAAAATTCTTTAATTTTGAAGAGAAATTGCAACACTTATCATTACAGATTGTTCATGGAGAGCTGGTTTACAAAATTATACCCTTATACACTCAACGAATCCGGTGCGATCCCGATGGAATATTTTTTGTTTTTAAATGATTAACATTAACTTTGATTTTGATTGTGTCCAGGACATGTTTCCATATTCTGCTATAGAAGATTGTGTACTGATGAGGCTGTGCGTTTGCACAGCGAAACGTCTTTTGTATTTTTTGTTTTTAATTAAATGTTTTATATATATTTTTTAATGTAAGTGTAGTCAAGTCTGTCAAATGTATGAAAATTAATTTTCTAAAAGTACTTCACAGCTTAATGGCCATTTAAACCTTTAATTGACTTTTTCTCAAAACGTGGATCTTCCATGCTTATGTTCCTTTTTTCAATATCTATTAAACTTAAGAACTCAATTTTTTTTAATACTTATATTATGTTATACTGTATAGTTTAACACTGGGATTTAATCATTTGTTGAGAATTACTTATTTTAGGCAGTGAAATCTTACCAAAAATGCAAATTTAAAAATGACTTTCAATAAATAATTAATACTTAATTATGAGTTTCAATTATAAAGAAAATCGTCTGTTAAATTACGTAAATCATGTTATTTTAACTACTCTAAAAAATCTAGATCTCTATCTTTCACCATTTCTGAGAAAACGGTACATAAAGTTGATGAATTTAACATTGTGGAGATAGGGCTTTCCCGGTCATCTTAATTCAAAATACGCATACCATAAGTTTCTCGCTCCAAAAGTCGTGTAATTTTATCAAATAAAGATTGTTTTTACAATAAAGTTTAAGTGTGCTTCAAATACAATTATTTGTGTACAAAATTAAAGCATTCTCTGCTGAATAATTCACCACCCAGCACCTTTGAAAAATGGAATTCCTTAAATTAAAAATCCCTGTTGACCCGGCCTACAGGTGGAGGTAGATTTTGAAGTAAAGTATACTAATTTCACCAACAAAAACTAAATCATGATTTGCGATAAACAAACTTTAACAATATTATCTGGCCGCTTTTGAAGAGTTTTTATTTCATTTTTAAAAAAGAGCTAATTTTATCAGAATCATGTTAACGCGGTATTCAAAAAAATACTTTTCCATGATCAACAACTTGAAATTTTCTGCACATTTTCAGATTCATTTTTAATAGAAAAATTATGAAACTTGCTGACGTGATTTTTGGAGAGATTTATAAGCGACCTGTGTTTTTATTTTTCGTTCAATTAATTAAAACTTGATTTATAAACAATTATTTTCTCACTAGGACAATATTTTTCGTTTCTGACAAAATCGCTTCGGGGAACTTGGTTAAAAATGTCCACTTTGACATCATTTTTTGAAATATATTCTGCCTCTATCAAAACATAGATCATTACGGTACATTATATAGTTTCTGAATAAGAGAATTTAACAATTGGATGTGTTTGAGAGCAAAGATGAATTTAAAAATGAGTCAGAAAATAAGCAGTTTGGATTTGAATACACCTTTAAAACGATTTTTTCTTCAACTGCTATGTATTTTTAATTTGTTTTTACTATAAGAGTTGGTCCTATCAAAAACGTGTCAGTATAAATCTTGTAGATAATATTAAGAAGATATATAATATATTCATGCGGATTTTATATCTTGTGCATTAACGAAGTTATGGATTTTTTCTTCTTCAACTCCCCTTTTTGTTTTCGTTTTTATTTTATTTATTTATTAATTTATTTTGCGGTACGAATTGGTCCTATTAAAAACTTGTCAATATAAAAGTTGTAGATCAATAGAAAAGTTAAGAAGATTTATAATAAATTTATTTAGATTTGATATCTTGAAAATTGATGAAGTTATGAATTTTTTTCTCCCTAAAACCCTATTTGATTCGCCCATTGAGCCCATTTTTAATTTTATCAAAAATCTGTGATACATAAATTTTTGGCCCAATTTTTAGAAGTAATAAAAACTTTAAACTGATTTGATATGTACAAAATTAAGAAGTTATGGGGTTTTTTTGGTTTTCAGAAAACCCCTCCCTCTTCCTATCCCCTTGTCCGATTTTGCCCATTAACAAACATGACCAAGATTTTATGCCCCTAGATTTTATTTATCAGTTTGGAAGAGATTTGTGCAGAATTCTGGAAATTTTCGTGTCCAGAAGAAAGTGATACATATATATATATATATATATATATATATATATATATCTGTGTATGTATATAGATAGACAGATAAATAGATAGATAAACTTTTTTACTGAGGGTGGTTTTGGGTTCTAGGGGTCATGAACGGTGTAGTGCAAAAAATATTCAGAAATTCCAGCATAGGGGAGAATGTAATAGGTAGTATTTCATACGAAATCTACATATCCCATACCATCTACTTATTAAAACGAACCCAAACCTCATTTGTTTCAATGGCAAAACCCAATTTTAACGATTTATTTCAAATCTTCGGTTCAAACTATACCTAAACACTAAATTTCAAGTCATTTGAATGATAAGTTTTTGAATTATAAACATTCAAAATTGAGCGCATCTAATGTTAAATGACATTTTCATATTTTTATTCATATCTCTTGAAATCATGCTCCTAATGTGCTACTTTTTTGTGTAGCAATAATACTAATGTGCCCAAACATAAATACGCTGAATATGCAATTTTTATAATTTTATGATATGTATTATAAATTATGAAATTAATATTCGAAAAAATTATGAATTGCAACCTACATTTTTTTTTTTTTTTTTTTTTTTTTTTTTTTTTTTGATGGATATAGATTTATTAAGTCCTGCTTTATGAAAATCCAAAATTTCACATTTTTCTTCCAAATAGTTTTCAAATTATGTTTAAAAACGGCAAAAAGATTATTTAAAGGGCCGTCTATGATAGAAGTGAGATGATATTTTGAAATTCTTTCTGCTGTCTTGTTATCTAACAGGCTTCATTGACTACTTGAGTGATGCTTAAGGTGCCTTGATCAATAAGGGGGCTCTCTCGGCTAACAATCGAGTACCGAACTTCAATTTGGATACAGCCCCTAAAATACGCTCGTTTTAACTTTCTTTAAAATTACTTTAATTACTTTATTAACTTACTTTAAAAACTTACTTTAAAATTTTAAATTACATAAATACCCCTCACGCAAAAAGGGGGAAAATATTTGATTAACACTAGAACGGCGATAGGGGTCATTTTGACACCTGAGCACTTTCGTCCGTTGATTACTTTAGTTCGGTTGGAAGAAATCGTTTGAAATTTTTTGACTTTTCCTAAATATATAACATATTTTTCTTTAAAAAAATTCAGCTTTCTAGATTTGTTAGTTTTTGAAATATTGGTATGTATTCCTAGAACGGCGAGCAAGGGTCATTTTGACCCCTTTATTAAAATACACTTTGTACTCGAAGGATTGTGAACCCATGAGAAAAAATCAGTGATAAGCAATTTTCGATTGCATTCATACTGTCTCCCAGAGAAATAAAAACCGGTGTAGTGACACAACATTATTATCTGTAATTTGTATGTTATAATTCCTTTGTTTGATTTCGCCATGCATTTGAACACAATATTTCAACAAAAGAAAGTGTACGGTTTTTCAGACTTATATTTCTTTTCAGAAATAGTATTTTCCCATTTGTTACTTTTGTTATTTCAGATTAATCACTGCAGGTGGTAACCATAGGGAAGGTGTTTTATAAGTAGAGTACGAATATTGTTCTACGGCAGACAGTTGAATATTTCCGAACATATAATTAGTTGAAAATTGCAAAACATGCTACCGACCAGGACAAAATATTACAGTTGATGAACGATTGTTCCCATCTAAAGCTATATGTAAATTTACGCAATATATGCCAAATAAACCGGAGAAATTTGGGATAAAATTTTGGTTATCTGTTGACGTTGATACTAAATATGTATCTCTTGAATGGATTTCCATTTCTAGGAAAAGGTGAAACCGCAAATCCTCAATTAAGTTTAACTGATTTTTTTTCATGAAATTAACAGATCCCCAACTAAACAAAGGAAGGAATATTATGACAGACAACTACTTTACTAGCAGAAATGCTAAAAGCTAAAAACACAATCTTGGTTGGTACAATGAAAAAGGAGAGAAGAGAAATTCCTATATCTTTGAAAAATATGCGTAGTACTCTTTATTCATCGAAGATTGTGGAACATGATATGACACTTACCATCTATCAAGACAAAAGAAACAAAAGTGTCTTTCTACTGCGCTCATTACATTCTACTGTCAAATCTGAAGACAGTCTCAAGAAGTTCCCCCATTCAATATAATATTACAACGCAACGAAATATGGTGTGGATATTCAAAATCAGATGTGCCGAACATACTCCGTTAAATTGGCTTCTAGACGATGGCCTGTACATATCTTTCACAATATTTTGGATCATGCAGCTTTGAATGCGATAGTTTATCAAAGTGTAACAGGCAAGCCCATCAGTAGAAGAGATTTTCTATTAAAATTAGGAGAGAAGTTAAGGATGGTTCTTATGGCTTGAAAAGTCACAAAGATCCTTCCTGAGTCTTAAGAAAAAACACGTGAAAATGAAGTAGATATATAGAAAATAAAGTGTCAAGTACAGAGATGCAATGGAAACAAATCTCAAGAATTTTGTGGATCGTGTTCCAAAGTTGTGTCCGGATAATGCACTGGAAAAATTGTTAAAAATTACTTTTGTATCAACTGCATTAATTCCTAACTCGTGTATTTAATTTGGAGTATTTTAAGCATTAAATAAAATTCAAACGAAATGTTTTACATTCTAACCATTCAGCTACACTTATAATGAAATAACGGAAACAACAGAACACGTTTCTCATTTATGGATTTAGTGAGTGAATCATTCGCCGAGTAAGTAGATGAAAAAAATATTTTATAAATTGTATTTTATTTTAGTTAACATTAGTTTTAATTTGTGAAAATATTTATTTTAAATCAAGTTTTATATAAAATTAATGAGTTTTTTGAGTAGTAGTAGCATGATCCAATTGATCGCCCCGTAGGCGTTTCATATACAGTATTTTAAAAACTCAATAAATTATCAAGTAATATTAAATATAAATTATAAAATACACGGAAATTACATATTTTTGTCAATGAATGGCATTTAAAATTGTTTTAGCGTTGTTATTTCAGTAGTTTGATCGTGGGGTCAAAATGACCCCTTCCCGCCGTTCCAGTAGCTAAGATTTTTCCGCCGTTCTAGTGTTAAATTATTTCTCTGATAAGTCATCTAGGTTCAGCTAAAATAAGTCTGAATGTGATTTAAATGAGAATATTATTTTAATAAGTTTTATTCAGATTTATAATTTCATCTGTAGCCAATGATTAAAGTGATCCATGCGGACTTTATTTCTTCCGATCCCCTAATTTCTCATTTAAGTTAATGGTTTAATTTTTCATGTAAATTAACATATCTATGTTGCACAAAGAATAATTACCGGAGATGAAATTAACATATGGATTATTAATAGAAAAATCTAGAAAGCTTGCAACAATATGCGAAAATATTTGTATAATTTATATATATATATATATATATATATATATATAAGGCTGTTTTATTAGTCATCTTCACTGACCTTCCTACTAAACCAATTTTGCTAATTACTATTTTCTTTATAATGAAATCTGTTCATTTGTAGATGTGCCCGCACTAGCTATTTTTAAATATATTCCCATTTTTAACAATTTTCAACAAAGGTGAAAAATGTTTATGACTGTCCGTTTGTCTGTCCGTCTGTCCACGCTCTAACTCTCTCAAATATGATCGTATCATTCTGAAATTTTTGGATGTTAGGGACCTCTACCATAGCACGTTCCCCTATTTCAAATGAAGTTTGTAGCATGTTTATTTCATTTACAGGGACAGTCAAAAGTTTTCCGTTATATTACGGCCAGTGGAAAAAATCGTTTCAAATGATTTTTAATGGTGTTACACTCTTTCAAGCATAGTAAAATTGATATTCATTTATGAAGTCCACTAAAATATGCATTCTGTTGAATACGCGGTGCAAAGAATAGTTATTGTTCATTTACAGGACCATAGAAAATAATTCCGTTCATAATGGTATACGGGGAACTGTTTGCGGTGCATTTGAATGATTTCAAATACTATATTCTATCCGAATTACTGTATATTAGTAATGATTGCTCAAAATGCATTTTTAATTATGATATGCGCTTTTTTCACTATATTTATGCACAGTATAAAGTGCGTATAAATGCTATAGTTCATATACAGGGCTACAGAAATGAATTCGTAAAGGTTACTGATTAGCATAAATTGCTTAAAGCTGGATTTTATAGGAGTTATGCATTTTTACGCTGAATTGAATTTAGTTTACTCAGAAATATTGGTAGAACATAGATAAAATTATATACAGGGCCACGCAAAGATTTGGATATATGGCCGTCTATGGATGATAATTTCTGGAAATGTAATTTCAGTAGTTTTAAGAGTGTTTTTGTTTGAACTAAATTTTAGCTAAATAGTGGCATGTAATATAGGTATTATAGACCCACGACGAGAAGAGATCAGTCAATCATACGTGACGTAGTCTAAGACGAACCCATTTCTTCCAAATCGGAGCGGGGATTTGTCTTCTGTACGCCGCGCCATTGAGGAAAAAGGAAAGGTTGCCTTATTTCCCAAATATTCGAGGTTTTGGCGCTATTTATATATATATTAATGACTTTAAAGGGGAATTACATAAAAGCGTTAAAAATTTATATAAACTACGTTACTTTTTAATTATTACGATAATACAGAAAATTAATTATTTTTGTTTAAGTATAATTTATTAAAAATTTTGTTAAAAAATAGTTTTTTTTTTTTTTTTTTTTTTTTTAATAAATGAATTACATCTCGACTTTTTGTAATAGCGAAATACTTAAGAAATATTAATTTACTTTATTTAAACACATCCTTCATTTTAAGAATAATCAATTGGATTGTGTATTTTTGTAAATGTAATAATATCATATTTTGGACTTTTAACTTATATTATCTTAAAACTTAATGTATTTTTAAATACTTTTAATAACCAATAAAGACATAATTTAACACAACAGTCAATGAAAAATTTAAAAAATAAACTAAAATAAAGTAATAATTAAAGATTTTATTTTAAATTTACCAGCTTAATTTATGATATAATTACTAAAAAAATGTAAGGCAAATTAATGATCCAACTATGACCTTTTTCTTAATTTATTTTTAGCTCGATGGACAGAAAAAGAAAATCTACGAGTGGAAATATTAAAAAATAGATGCATATGTAGTCCGTTTTTAAAGATGAAGAATATCTATACGAAATAAGTTAAATTAAGAAATGCACTTGACAAAAGGAGGAGGGAGGGGCTCCTGATGTAAAATTACAAGCGACTTTTGCTGTTTCAGAATGGGAGTATTTTTTTTCTTTACTTCTGTGCTGTCACGTTCGAAAATTCTGTTCAAAACGCCTGTTTTGATCTTTTCTACGTTTATTTTTCGCTCTATGGACAGAAAAAAAATCTACGAAGAGAAATATTAAAAAATAGATGCATCTAAAATCCGTAGTCCAGACCGCATTTTTAAAATGAAGAATATATATATGAAATAAGTTAAATTAAGAAATGCACTTTAAAAAAGGAGGGGGGGGGGGAAGCTCCTGATGTAACATTATAAGCGACTTGCTGTTTCAGAATGGCAGTATTTTTTTTTTCTTTATTTCTGTGCTGTGCTTTATGTACAATCATTCTTTCTTTGGAATGAATTGTTTTCCCTTTTGAGGACATGTTTAATAATTTAAAAAAAAATGTTTTGAAAAAAAAAAAAAAAAACAGTTTAAAAATGGCAAGATAAATTAAATGAAAGAGAGAGAAAGTAAAACACAGCTCTTAAAAATTATTATTATTATATTATTATTATTTTAATAACCGAGAGAGCCAGGTTTCTGTTAAGGAATGAGCAAGTTATTGGCGCGAAAATTATTTCATTGCAACACCTAGTTCTTAGTGGGGAATGGTCAAACTGAAACAGCGGGGTAATTTTCCCCCTCCAGTATCGCCTTGTACACCTTCCGTAAAATAGACGCATCTAAAAGAGGGTGTTTCCCAAGTCTCATCTCGTGGTGGGTTAATAATACTAGGTAAACTACAGGGCTGTACAAAAGTATTCAAGTATGTTTCCATATATTAGTATAAATTGCTGAAAGATGAATTTCAAACTGTTATGCATTTTCTTGCTAAAATAAATTTTCTCATTATATAGTATATATATAGATCAAATACAGGGCTGTTGAAATGAATTGGAATACATATTTGGCTATGGACAGTAACTGCTGAAATCAGTTTTTCAAATGTTTTATGCGTTTTGTAAGGTGTTTACTTAATTATCTTATTTACCTCATTTCCCTAAATAACGACCTTTTGTTAAAGCATTCAGGAAGTAGTGGAAATTTTTTCATAATCTATGCTTATCGCATGATTTTTCTTTCTTGTTATAATTTAATTTTAATTTTAAACGTTTTCTTATGGATAGTTTTCAAAATAGTGGAAATCAGTTTACTCCAATTGTTTCAAGAAAAGAGAAACTTTGGGCTTTATTGATTATATATTTATTAATGTCATTTTTCCAATATAGTTAAAAATAACATTTTAAAAAATGAACCGATAAGGACAACCATTTTTTACGCGAATAACAAGCATTCCAATACATTTTTTTTTTTTTTTTTTTTTATCCCGCTGATACTGGGTTTTAGATGCCAGGCGAAATGCTTCAGCGAGTAAAAATAACGTCACATTTAAAAAGAAATTTATATTTTTCTTTGACAAAACAAAAAAATTTACTATGAATGCTGCTAATTTCCGGATTTTGTATTCGCCGGTATTATCATTAGAACTCCAATTCAAGAGTGCGGATTTTCACATGGGAAAATGTAGCTGACAAACGTGAGTTTAAATTTGAAAATATATTTATTAATAACTTATTTCGCGTTAAAGTACTTTTTAAATACTCGATATAAGATGGTGAAAATGACGTTAGATTAAAGGTTTCACGCGGGAAAAAAATCCGTGATTGTGTCAAAGTGAAATCATTTTAACAGTTTTTTTTTTTTTCATTTCTTAATACCAAGCATAGGACCATTTCAATGGACAGTATCCAATTGACGTCACAATTCCCCATCATGTGACTTACAGGAGACATTAGCAGATGTAACTGTAAAAATAACTGAACTAACTTTGCACGTTACTTGTTTATTTACGCATTCGATTCAACTTCTGTCGCCAAACAATGTGCTTTAACGCTAAAATATATAAGCGGGCGATGCTCGCAATAATGTTGTTTCATGAGTATGAGAGCAATTATGGATGAAATTTTGATATTCAAGTGTAAATATCGGAAATTTTTTTCTACATACAAGAAACCATGGTTACGAAAGTTAAATTACATTTTCGCCAACCGATGCTGCCTGAATATGGATACTGGCCACAAAACCGGATTACGGAGCTTTTGCCTTTGGTATTCATATAAACTTTTGGAAAGAAATAATTTCTTATCTATGAACAAATTAATTGAACTGTGGTAACAGCTGTACGCAGCACAATACTTTGGCATATGGTGAAATAATTTACTTTCAGACAGTTAAAAGAAATTTCACCGTACTTTAATACGGAAACATGCCGGTTTGTTTTCCCCAATCATGTGACTTTTACAACCTCAAACTTAGATCAGTGGATAATATCCTTTGGACAATCGATGACCTCATCGAAATTTCATATCTTGATTATATGTTACCTGTTACGTAAACATATAAAGTTTAATTTTTGAATAATGTTAACGGAGTTTATGAAAATAGTATTTTGGTAGGTTTATTTTAAATTTAATGCAACAGTTCCTTTTTAGCCACCGGTATGCTATTCCTTTCTCCCACCTATTAATATGTCGTCTCCAAAAAATAAAGTTACATTGTATAAGCCAGTCGTAAAACAAAGCAGATGTATCATTAAACGGAATAATCACTATTGCATTTTTTTAAACTTCTAATCATCGCACATTTTCAATTTTTATACCGTCGTATTGGGAAAAAAAAGTGCTTTTAATGAAATTTGTTTGAAAACTGTATCTCCATTAATTTTTGAGATATTAATTTTTTTTTAGTTTTTAGCAACATTTGTTTAATTTTGGCAACTCAAATGCTCCATTCCTGTAGAAAGAAAAGGAAAATTAGTTGAAAAATAGCAATTATACTTTTTGTTGCCATTTTTTCATAAAAACTGAAAAAAAAAAATATGATTAAAATATGTGCTATATTGAAAAAAATATAAATGAACGATTTCTGATAAAACATTATAATTATAATATTATAAACAAAATTTAATTTTAAGTATCTATATTAATATTACAAAGAAATGAAGGCTTATGAATCATGAAATAGCTGATTTTTTTTTTTTTTTCGTCTAGTTTCTTGAATGACGAAATCTTTTTTTTTTTTTTTTTTTTTTTTTTTTTAATTATTTATGTAGTATTTAGCGATAGTCACGTCCTATGCATATTTTACTGTAGAATGTTTAAGACTGGATTGTAAATGAAGAATTCTTCAGCGGATGCAGATGACGTCATTTTATATAAAATAAAAGCGTGTGTTTGGAGTCGTAAAACTGAACTACCTGTATTTATAAACATTTTTTATTTTCATCAGGGGCGACAATCAATTCTGAAAAAGCAGAATTCCTGCTTTCTAGTTAAACATTTTCTTTCGTCGAAATTTTACAGGCTTTGTCTCGTTTAAGTTATATTTTATGTACATCAAGATAGATAAAGAAATATTAATACTTTTAGGGTATGAACTGAAGTAATAATTAGATTTCAATAATTTAGAAAAAGCATAAATTATTTTCAAGATGAACTTCTATGTATTATTTTCTTTAAAGAGTTATTTCTTAGTACAGACAATTTGTATATTTCATTTCAAAATATGCTTCATTCACGTATAAATTGCTTGTTTCCCGTCAAGTTTTATGGAGCCTTTATTTGGCAAGAGAATATCATTAATTAGAACGTCCATAATCACTTCAAAGTTCAATGATGCTGCGCAGAATTACATGTATTTTTATGTAAAAAATTGAATTTTTAATTAAGTTTTAATTGGTATTTGTCTAACTAAAGAAGACGGTGTTAAAAAAATATATAAAAAACAGACGTATATAAAAAGCCTGAATTTTACTATGTTACATAATTTCAGTATTATGTAATATGAATATAAATAAAACGCATTAATCAATTGCTTAAAGTCTATTACAAAACAACAATCTTTGATTGTACGGCTCATTAATCAAAGTCATCGCAATGTACAATCATTCATATCAGAATTTGGTTTTAACCTTATTACTACTTCACAAGTACATAGTGTACTTTTTCTATGGCTCAGGCAGCATGCACGTATAATACGTTTTCATACATTACTACATGTTAAACCGCATATGTCTCGTCTTCGAAAATCACCTCCTACTAACTCTGCACCTAATTATAATTTTTAAAAAGTTACCGGTAACAAACTATTGGAAATAAAGTCTACATTTAAATGATGTATATAAAATTCTTTAAGGAGCAATCTACAAATTAAACTCAGATTAAACATTTTTTTTTTTTTTTTTTTTAATAGAAAGCATTCAGAATTTAGAGGTTCTAATGTTAAATTACATTTGCATATTTTTAGTAAAATCTCCTGAGATTATAATCCTAATGTGATCAATTTTGTGCGGTTATAAAACTAAAAATCCCAAACTTAAATACATTGAATTTCTAATTTTAAAAATTTTATAATGAGAATTATGAAATTAATATTTGAAAACAATATGAATTACAACCTACGATTTTTTTTTATATTTATTACGACCTGATTTAAGCGATTCCTCAATTTCAATTTTTTTCTTCCACGTAGAATTCGGATTATGATTTTAAAATGTTAAATGATGGTTTAACGGATCGTCTATGATGTGTAGAAAAGCATAATTTGATAATATATATATATTTTACTAATTTTGTTGAAACATTTGGACTCGCAATTTTTGAAACATATTAAGTTAGTGAAATTGTCACATTGGCAAGAAATAATAAGGTTTGTTGGGGTAACTGGACCCACGAGGTAACTGGGCCATAGGCTATTTTATAAAAAACTGTTGGTGTTTTTTAAGTTTTAGCTTTTGTGAACAATGCACGTTAATCTCTACTTCCTAAAACAACATGCGCCAACTCAGTCATAACTCTCACTTTGCTGTTATAGGTTGTCAAAAATGTACGTTTCTTTTTTAAAAAACAACGTCAACATGGTTGAACTTGCTCGGATTTTTATTAAAATACTGTAAGTACTTTTATTAAACAATCTTTTTTTTTAAATATTAGGCATATAACTATTTTAATATTATTTGGTATCTATACATATTTACATCATGTTTCAAATGTAAGCCCGGTGTCCCAGTTACCCCATAAATGTTTCAAGAATGGGGTAACTGGGACATGTATCCGGGGTAGCTGGACGATGCTGGATCCAGTTACCCCAATAGTTATAAATAATTTATTTGAGTTTTTATTGTTGACAATTATTATATATTTTTTTGCTCACCATAAAGAAAATTATAAAATACCTTATTAAAATTACGTAATAAAATTTTAAAAAAGCACATTGGGTGGTATCAAGGCATCACTTAATTTTAATTCTTAATTGCCACATTGGCACCGGAATTTATAATGAAAATTTCACATTTATTAAGTACGCGAAAATATACTTTGACTTGTTTTAATTCTCTTGTAAATATTGGTGTCATTAAATTATTTCAACATTTTACGAATGCAAGTACCTTGCCCCTGAAAGCGAGATAGCCAAACCTTGAAATTGATACCAATTGAACTTGAACCTATACAGATAAAGCACTTTCCTTAAAATACCCAAGTGACTTTTATACTTATTACCTATACTAAACTACATAAGTTCTTACTTAATTTCTATGTTTTTGGAATAAATAAGTCTAATATTTTCACTTTTATTGCTTTTTTTAAACACATTGACAGTAAAGGTTACCCTTACAATGCTCTTTATTGACATATAATTTACATGATCTGCCTGGTTTAATTTTTTTTAAGTTGTTTACACTTTTTCACACAAGACCTGATATCCCATATGAAAAAAAAAAAAAAAAAAAAAAAAAAAAAAGTAAACGCATGTGGAACATAGACCCTCCTGGTCCACTTACCCCATTTTTATGGGGCAACTGGACCCATGAGGAAAGAAAGTTGAAATATGCGTATTTTTATATTTTTAAATATTAAAATGTAATTTTGAGCATTTCAGTCTGATAGAGGGAACCTAACTGAACAGATTTACAGAAGTTCAGACTTTAATTCAAATGAACATTAGCTTTTTGAAGCTGAATTGTCAGAAGCTCATGAGTCACATTGTAAAATCATGGCCCAGTTGCCCCAATTAACCTTACATTAATAGAAGTGACATAGTCATTCTGTAGCATTTCAACAACCGAGCAGCGGACTTCAATTTCGATACATCCCCTAAAATATTCTCATTTTAAAATAGTTAATTTCTCTGAAAGTAGTCGTACGGATCTCATGAAAATTTTTATTTAGGCTAATTGATGAGTGTAGAACTTATTTATAGTGTCTTGTAACTGTGTTATTGTTATTAAAAAAATCAAAATGCGGTTTCTTTTTTGTAAGTAAATGACCTCTTAAGCAAGTTGTACATACATAATTTAAAAGTATACTTTATTTTCAATTGTTTGGACCCAGTAACTGTCTTGTACATTAATTTGTTACTAAGTTATTACGGCATGTTTCCTTTATTTTCTACGACTGTACATTATGCATGAGCATTATCAAGGGGCTTGTGCGCTAACTTGGTAATGTAATAAAACATTATTTGATATGGTTAACACATAGTGTCGCTGCGGTTCAGAAAATAACTGCCTGTTACAGAAACTTTTCATAAATATATATATATATATAAATGAAACTCCTTCGGTATTGGAAAAAGAATTATGACGAAAAATTTTACTCAAGATACAACGAAAAATCTTACTTCTGAAAAAAAATTAATTGAAAAATATTTTGCTGCAATGCAAAGAATGAAACAGTAATCGAATTAAAAGGAAAATCATTGTCTTTTTTTTTTCTTTTTTGGTGTTGTTCTTTGCACATCCATTAACTTATAAAGACAAAATTAAAAAAAAAAAAAAACTTTAATTGAAAATGATTTTCATCCTGAGACCTTTTTTCTATACAACCGTTATTTCTTTTCTAATTGTTATTTTAAAATAATTAATACCATTTAACAAAAAGGTAAGAGACGATTCTGTGACATTATTTCCGTTGGGAAATCATTAAACATTCAACCTAACAAATAATGGGATATAAATAATTGGTTTTATAATTTTGTTTAAAAATGGAAATTGGAATGTCATTAAGACTTAAGTAAACCAGAAAGAAGTGTGAAAGAAACAAAAATAAATCCAATTTTTAGGAATTCTAAATAGGAATTATTTTCTTTTTTCTTTTTTTTTTTTCGTTTTAGAATATATTAGAAATTGGATAGAAATAATGAAATGATTTTTTGGTGATGTTTTTTTTTTTTTCGAAATAAATAATAATAATAATAATAACAAGTCGTAAATTGTACGTGGCAAATGAAGGCCGTTCGTGCTATTACTAATTTTATAACTATTCAGATCTTGGTTCAATAGCTGTTGCACATTTATGCAAAAACGCATGAATACAAAATTTCTTAAAATTACAGTGCCAGTAAAAGAAGTCTTGACAGTCATTGAAAATTTAAAAAAAAAAAAAAAAAAAGCTCTCCCTTTAAACTACTACCAGAAGTAAAAAATAAATAAAAGGAGAACGCTGAGTCGCCTCAAGCTGCAAGGCCCAGCACCCTACGTGAACAACGCGCTATAGAAACTCTCGCCGCCCCTTCTATTTAAAGTAGGAAAAAGTAAAATAAAGCATATGAACATTGATATTGTTAACTGAGTGTGATATTTTTATTTGCTGGCACAGGATATGTTAAATGCGGTAATACGGAAATAATATGATTCCATCTTAAATAGAACGTAATCAACATGGCAACCTCGAATCCCTACCTATCATCGGATATATTTTAATTAATTATGTATGATAGGAGTTAATAAAATGAATAACATTTTTATTAATATATTTTTAAGTTTTGATTCGATTTTAATAAAATTTGAAATGATTCGTCAAAATTACGCAACATTTATATAATTAAATTTCAAACAATTCATTTGGGTAGTTTTTGCACTGTTATATGCGGTCAGACGGGCAAGCAAACGGACGGGCCAGACGACGACTATAAGTGCTACCTATCTATATTATAAAGGACAAACATATCTGTGCGTAACGCATACGTCATTTTGCGAATGGCAGCACTTTGAAATTTGAAATGAAATTTCGGTTTTGCAATTTTCTCTACTGCAAATTTTTAAACATCTAAACATTGTACATTTTCAATTTTTACACCTTCGTTCAGAGAAAAAAATGTGCTTTTAAATGCAATTTGTTTGAAATCTGTATCTCTTAATTTGTTTTTGAGATATTAATTTTTTTGTAGTTTTTGATACAAATTTTGTAATCGTGGCAACTGAAGTACTCCATTTATATTGAAAGTAAAGGGAAAATATTCATGGTTTATTATTTTTATTCATTATATCTTTATTGATGCCATTTTCACATTACAAATAAAAGTAACTTTTTTATAATTTTTGAACAGAAAATGATGTCAGACATTAAAAAAAACACGCATTCTTCTTCATAAATCAGCTACATTTTAATATTTTTAGATTACGCTGATAAATGAGTTTGAGGCGCTCGGCAAAATGATTCAGTGAGTAAAAATGATATATTTAAAACAAAACGATCATTTTTTTGATAAAACTAAATATTTGACCAATACTATAAATGGCCAATACTATGACAACTAAAGGCAAATATCTGAATTTTTTTTTCGCGGGTACTAAGATTAGAACTTAAAGTTTGTGCGAATGTTCACATGAAAAGTTGCATCGTACGTCGTGACTTTAAGTTTGGAAATACATTCATTAATAATCTGTTGCGCGTTAAAATACTTTCAAATTTTGAATTTGAGTGGTGCGTATGTAAATTATGAGAAAGTGAAAATAACGTACAGTTTAGATTTTATGGGAGAAAATTTTATGATGTGACAAAGCGAAATCCTTTTTACTGATTTTTCATCCCGTAAAAACAAACATAAGAGCTCCATCGATAACTTCATCATAATTACTGATCTTGATTACGTAATCTAATACAGTTTAATTTTTCAATAATTTAAGCAGTTGAAGTTTGAAGAAATAATATTTTGGTAATTTTAGGTAAAAAATATTATTTGTTTTAAGAGTTGGACAACCAATGTAAGATGATTTTTTTATTGTAATTATTTTTGTAGGTTTATTATAAGTTCGATCTGACAGTTCCTTCCAAACATTTTAGTACGTCGAATTTCGACGGGTTCCAACTCGTTTATATAATTACGAACGCAACTAAAAAACAGTTTATATAATTAAATGTTTCAATATTTACAATGCGTAATGAAAATAAATGTTTTTACAAAGAAATAATTTTATATCTTACTGAATCTAGGCAAAGCTTCGAATAGTGAGTTTAATTACTTTCCAGTTTCAATTTTTGTGGATTGGCAAAAATAATTTGTCTGAAAACTAAATTAATACTACATGTTTAAGATTCAAAATCTGGTCTGGTGTTATTCTTTATTCCTAAAACAAACAGTTATGCAGAATTTTTTGGGGGGCAACCGATTCTTTCATAAATGGTCTATTCAAGTGTATCCAATGGTCTATCTTCAATACTAATCCAAACAACATTATTTTGAAAGTATAATTCTCGAGAAAAACTAGCAGTAAAACATAGATTACAGCATAACCTCGAAAATCCAGCATCGTCGGGACCGTGACTAAGCCGGATTTTTGAAATCTCCGGGTTTCTGAAAGGATACGAAACATACTTCCGTTATTTTTAATGGCACCTTTAGTCATAATTTAATTCATATCCAAGAAATATTTGTGTGAGAAAAAGAGAAAAATAAATTAAAAAAAATTACTTTTATATTTTTATGCTTAAAAAAATCTAATAAACAATCGAGTCATTTCTCCTACAAAAATTTTCAAAAAATTGATGTCAATTTTATTTATCCAATTTTTTTGACAGTTCTTTAACAGATTTTAATTAGATTTCATAAAGTTAAGAATATGTATTTCGGAAATACAGTCTTGTTTCTCTGAAGCAGACACTAAGGTGTCTCAGGACTCTTAAAGCTTCGAAATTTTGAAATTTTAAGTTTTTTTACTTGTTGAACACCTATCTTTCCTGAACATGTTAATATAATTGTTTTCTTGAAATTCTCATTAGAACAGAAGTCATGGCTTTTAGAATTACACCCGCTCAATAGCTGAAGCGGTATCTCAAAAACTTCTGAATATTTTTTCATAAAATTTTTGAAAAAATACGTTTCATGATATTCTGTATAAAGTGAACCAAAAATTTCCTTTTTGTTGTTCAAAAAAATATTTTTTAGGTGATTATGTTGTTCAAAATTTCAAAATTTTGTATTAGCTAAATACAACCTTTTATTAAAAGAGTAAAAATGCTTTAAATACAAATTTATTTAGGTTCAGGGTAATTATTGAAATCTGAAATATAAATAGGCAGAAAAAATTTATATTCTAGTTGCAATATTTATTTTGTAATCCTACGCGTAAGCTGTTATACTAATTTCCTGCTCGTCAAATAAATGATAGCTTGGAGCCCCCTGTAAATGCTAATTCTGCATTTTGTAATTTTTTAAATCCATAAAATGAAAGAACGTACTTATATCTTTCATATAAATAAAAATTGTGTTTTAAATTAATATACATTTTAAGATATTTTATGTTGAAAATGGTCTTTTTTTTTTTCATTATTTAATAAGAGTGCTAAGACCCCTTAATTCTCCATCTGTTTTAACAGTGACATCTTTTCTTCTGCTGGCTCCTCGCCCTCGTTTCTTTCAGCTGCTACTAGCGTTATCGGATGTTCTATTTAGCATGTCACAGCGATCTCATTGTCCATTAATCTCGAAGTTTCAAAGTTTTCAATCTCGAAGTTTTTAATTTGTAAATAATTGTTGTTTTTATTTCTTTCCTATGTTGTAAGTTAAAAAAAAAAAAAAAAAAAAAAAAAAAAAAAAAAAAAAAAAAAGACGGAGGGAGTAACACTGATGACGGATTTTTGTGGTCACAGTATCTATTTGCAGAAAATGCATATGGTATCTTAGTTTATATTAACTGAACATGAGGGTCATCTTTATTTTCTCATTATTCAATTGTTAATGAAAATAAGGATTTACAAACAAAACTCAACAGAAAGAAATCTGTATTCTTTGAACATAGAAAGCTTATCTCATAATAGCCCAGGCAATAAGGAATTTTACTTAGCAAAATTAATGGTAGTTTTGGAAATTGGCTTAGTGTATGTTTTTTGGGTCGCTGAATCCGAATTTGTAACTTCCAACCAAAATTTCCCCCGGCAACCCCCCAAATTTTGGTAAAAAAAACCCCCAAAAAGGTTTTTATTAAAAAATTTTTTATTGTTTTAGGGGAAAAGTATCTAGAAATTCAGAAAGTAGACAAAATTTGCAAAAAATTAGATATATGACATTATGACTTAGGATGAAGGGGAAGGAGGAATCTGCCTCGGAACATGCGCGCGGTGCTGTGTGGACTAAGTTGCGCAATTCCACTTAACCACTCACACGTTTACATTCGCCCTCCCATCTCCCCTCCGAACTTTCCTTATAAGGTTTACTTTAAGTTTTTTGGGTCGTTGAATGCGAATTTTTAACTTACCCCCAAAATTTCTCCCCCCGAAAACCCTACAAAATAGTTGTTATTAACTTAAATTTCTTATTGTTTTAGGGGAAAAGCATTACGAAATTCTGAAACTATACAAAAATTGCAACAAATAGGATATATGACATTATAACGTAGGATAAACGGGGAGAGAGGGGGTTGCCTAGGAACATTACCCGCGCGCTTTTCTCAAAAACCAAATTTTTTCAAAAAATCAATTTTTTGGGGGGTTGACGGGTGAAATTTTGGTGGGACGTTGCAAATTCGGATTCAGCGACCCAAAAAACATAAAGTGAGTCGAAATCCAGAATTAGTATTAATTTTTCCAGGTAAAATGCCCTATTGCCTGGACTTCATAACTTTGTGCACATAGCGCCGCAGTCCATGTTCAGAGGCAGCCCTTCCCCTCCCCGTTGATCCTACGTCATAATGTCATGTATCCTATTTGTTGCAAATTTTGTCTAGTTTCTGAATTTCGTAATTTCTTTTCCCCTAAAACAATAAGAAATTTAAGTTAAAAACAACTATTTGGGTGGGGGGGGGGGAGTCGGGCGGAAAATATTGGGGGGAAGTTACAAATTCGGATTCAACGACCCAAAAAACATAATGTGAGTCGAAATCCAAAATTAGTATTAATTTTTCCACGTAAAATGCCCTATTGCCTGGACTTCATAACTTAGTGCACATAGCGCCGCAGTCCATGTTCAGAGGCAGCCCTCCCCCTCCCCATTGATCCTACGCCATAATGTCATGTATCCTATTTGTTGCAAATTTTGTCTAGTTTCTGAATTTCGCAATTTCTTTTCCGCTAAAACAATAAGAAATTTAAGTTAAAAACAACTATTTGGGGGGGGGGGGGGTCGGGCGGAAAATATTGGGGGGAAGTTAAAAATTCGGATTCGGCGACCCAAAAAACTTAAAGTAAACCTTATAGAGAAAGTTCGGAATTGAGATGGGAGGGCGAATGTAAACGTGTGAGTAGTTATGTGGAATTGCGAAACTTACTCCACCCAGCACCGCGCGCATGTTCCGTGGTAGATCCCCCCTTCCCCTTCATCCCAAGTCATAATGTCATATATCTAATTTGTTGCAAATTTTGTCTGCTTTATGAATTTCTATATAATTTTTTTCCTTAAAAAATAAAAAAATTGATTTTTTTAATAAAAACCTTTTTTGCGGGTCATTTTACCAAAATTTGGGGGACGGGTTGCCGGGGGAAATTTTGGTGGGAAGTTACAAATTCGGATTCAGCGACCCAAAAAACATATAGTAAGCCTTTTTCCAGAACTACCACGAATTTTGCTATGTAGAGCCCCTATACGGTCTCTATTGCCTGGACTATAAGTCGGAAAATAATAGATAAAGAACAATGAAAAATTTTTGAACTGGTCCATAGACAAAATAAATATTATATCGATTTTAAAAAGAATAGTTAAGCGTCCCAGTAATGTTTTTAATTTACCTGTCAACAATCAAAGAAATCAGAAGTTATGCACACCTGATATAAACAAATGTAAATTTTCTTTTAGATTTTATTATATTTTATACGGCATCAAGTAAGCTCTGGATTGCTAAAAAGTAACTTTGAATTTCTCATGTTTTGAAAATTGAAATATTATTTGTAAAATAGTGAAAGTGAAATTCATAAACAAAAATACATAACGTACATCAAGTTTTGTAACCAAAATTCTAGAGATGCTAAATAAATTTCACACAAACAGGTTCTAAAATTAATGTAATTGAAAAAAAATATACTCATGAATATTTTGTAGTACTGAAATTGCGATCGAATTATTCTGTAACGTTAGTTACAGAACGTAACATAGCATGTGAACTTGTCATAATAAAAACGTCAATTAGTTCATCTGCTTTATTATCCATTGAATATGTCTTTTTCATGTTTTACCTAGCCTAATTAAAGTTACTAAACGAAAAGGTGACATACCGGAAATTCAAAATAAGTTAAAAATCGCTAAAAGGGATAAAAAATAACCTTAAAAGACATATAATTATTCAGATTGACATATGTTTCGTCGCTCAAACGTTGACATTCTTGAGATCTTTGTTGATGCAAATATTTTCGTAAAAAATTTTAAAAACAAGAAATTAGAAAGTAAAATCACGAGACCACATGTATCATGAAAAACAAGTTAAAAAATAAAAATAAAATAAAAATGGATATTATAAATAATATATCGCATATATTACATCACACATATTATATCACACACACACACATATATATACAGATAAATATATGGCATCTGTATATATATCACAATCGGCAAGTTCTTTAAAAATGGATATTTGTGAAATGAATATTTTTATGTTTGCACTTGTCTTTCATGATACATGTGATCTCGTGATTTTATTTACCTATTTCTGTTTTTAAAGATTTTTACGAAAATATTTGTATCAATAAAGATCTTGAGAATGTTACCGTTCGAGCAATGAAACATATGTGGAACTAAATAAAGGTATTAATATGCCTATTAAGTGTATTTTTTATCACTTTTATCAACTTTGAGCTTAGGTTTGATGATTTTTTATTGTTATGCATAATTATATTGGAAATGTTTTTGAGCATGATATAAAATGAAAGAAGGACAGCGAACATATAGTCAAATATTATAGATTAGCTTTATTATGTGCTTCTGTAACTTATTTTTTCCGTAGCTTTTGGCATTTGTTGATTATTTGGTTCTCCCATAATCATTGGTCCCTATATCCACTTGTCTACAACCCAATACATTTTGAAATCTTTCAAAACACATAAATATTTTAACTAATACTTTATTATCACTATATCCCTGAATTAGAAATTTTATTGTGACGATAAAATGCATTCTTTAACGTTCCGGAACGCACATAAGAAAAATAATAAGAGAAGTCTTCGAACGTAAAAATGCCAGTTGATCCGAAACATTGTATAGGGCTTAATGTATGCAATTATAACAATACAATGTAATTGACAGGTTCTGAATCGTACGAATCCTTTAAAAATATTAGAAAATGCAAAAATGCTAAAATTTGTGTACTTTTTGTGATTTCCGAGATTAATCATACTAACTATCGTTTATTGATCAATTTGCACTTCAACTACATACTACAAGATCCTTTTTGACAATAGATTCTTTTTCCTTTTGAAATAATTATTATTTCGTGTTATTTTGGCGGAAAACGCTATATCTCGTATATAATGCGCTGAAAGGTTGGTGCTAATGCGGGGTTAAGAAGGGTATGCTTTTGGTGTAATATACACACTCTTCTTCCGTCGTGAAGGAAAAAAAAACGTTTTTTGCGTAAAATATGATTAAACTTTTAAAAATACGACACATAAATTTTCAAGGCGTCGTTTAAAAAAACGATATTATTCACTAAAGAAAGGGTGGGAAAATTAAGTTATACTACCTGCTTTCTATACAAGAAACCGTGTTAAAGTTCGCAAACCCACTTCTTTTAATTGATATATGTCAGAGTCAATTGGTTACTTCGCGAATTCTCGGTATTATCCTACTAACTATATATTTTTGGAATGACAACGAGTTGGCTTTCTCTATCTATCCGCTTGTAAGCGGTAATAAAATATATCAAGAGCTGCGAGCTTTTTGCAGTTAATTAAAATTTACTTATTTATTGAAAGATACAGGATACAGAACTACCCAACCTCTGCCTTTTTTTCAAATTAAATAAATTTATTTTGAACCATAAATATTATTTTATAAATTTAATTAAGTAAAGCTACCTTGAACTAAGACACGTACTGCATCTATATCTTCTGATTTAAAACATGTTAATTTTTTTTTTTTTTAATGCATGTCTGTTAGCTTTGAATTTCTCTCTCGTTAAGCGGAGCCGCGGTTTTCGTTCGCAACTGTTACACATTAAGGGAATCACTGGAATTGCACTGTATTCGGTTTAAAACAGAGTACGCACTGTCAGTTAAAGCATCTTTCAAAGTGTTATTTGCAAGCACATGTAGTCTGTTTCTCGACTACCAAACTTTCTTTTTTTTATTTCAAATCAAACATGCTCAGGGGTAGAAATGTATTTTATAAAATACGTCATTCTTTGGTGTGGTACTTATGTCGCTTTGTTTTATTAATCAAAATGTCTCGTTCAGAGTGTTTTGTCTTGACTTTAGACTATTTAAAGAAATTCCCATAAAACTTGCATAAACATACATTTGTCCGTGTAAAATAAATATACTTCGAAAAAAATATATATAAATGTAAGTAATATCATTTTTCTTTATTTAACAGAAAGTAAGTGAAGTTGGCAAGACATACCCCTTAAAAACGCAGTCCTTAAGACAAAAATATAAATAAATGATTAAATAAATTAATAATTTAGTGAAATATATGCATAAAAAACAATAGCTGAGCAGAAAGTAAATGTTGCACAATAACTTAAGGGTAACGAGAATTTTAACAAATTTTAATAAATATTTTAGTGACGACAGATCATTTTATTTTCAAATATGAAAAGAAAAACACAGCTTTATGTAATCTCTTCAAATACATCATGTAAGATAAACACGAAAACTTCATTCTTAAAAATATATATATCAAGTTACAAAGTAATTGTCTAAGTGTTCAATAAAGTATTACACGATAAAGCATTGAAGTTGAAAAAAAAAACTGATTTTACAAGAGATAGGAACAAATATTTGTCTTAAGAAACAGTCTATGTCAGTTATTGTTGACATAATGATTCTTTAGAAGGAAGTTTTATAGACTGTTAGAATGTACAGGTTTTCCTAAAGTTACTGAAACGTGCTTTATTTTTTATTTTTTATCAATTGAAGACTGGTAGATAATGTATATATCAAAAGTGCTCAAAATAATGTAGGTATTAAGATTATGTTAATGAAATAACCATGTTACTTATTTCCAAATAATTACACTTTTCAAATATTTATATGATCCCTGCGTCCTATAATATATATTAAAATAAATAAATAAATAATAAATAAAACTTTTAGTATTAAAATAGTAAAAATCTCATTATTTCTCGACCAAACTCACAGCGCGCATTATGATACATTCAATTTTATGAAATCGCGAGCGTTGAGAAAATAAAAGTGAACAGATGATTTTTTAGTGCCAGAAATCTTCGTAATTTCTCAAATTTCAAAAATTTCATTAATTAGTGAGTTTCAGTAGTAAAATAATAGAAGGATTTACTTTTAAAGAGCACGAATATATATATATATATTTATTTAATATAACTTTTGGGCTTCAGGAAACGAGTACAAATTTAAAAGTGTAACTTTTGTTAGTGAAAAGGACCTATAATTACATCAAATGTGTAAAAAATTATTTTATGGCTACTACTATTCAATTATGAAAGCCTTTTCAGTTAATTTACTAATTGAAAAAAATAGAAAGAAGTTATTACTGATGAAAAAGTTTTTTTTAACGGAAGCATAATTAATTGATTTCGGACATTAATTAATGTAATTTCTGACTTATGCTGCGTGATTTGGTTTCAAAGTGTAGCTTATCATTAGAAGCGATTTCAAGTTTGGAATTAGTCGAAAATTTACTATGGCATGATGATGCAATTTACAGACGAATTTTCTTCAACAAAAATCCTTTAAATTATTTACTTGAGATAGTATGGGATAGGATTGATTGAAAAAGAATACACTTGATGAAAAGTAATATTTAATTTGCACTTGTCTTTTATAGGTTAAGCAGCATTTGAAAGACATTTAATTGACTTATTAGAATCTCTACTGTTTGCATCTGACCAAAATATAATTTAAGTTCCAAAATAAATTAAAAATGCAAACATAAGTTCTGCTTATAGTTTATATTAATTGTATGGGATACCCAGCAAGATTATATACGGTAACTCTAGGTCAGATGGCCATAGTTTTTAAAGATTGAAATAAAAATTCTTAGAATGGAAGTGCAAGAAATATTTATACATATTTAAAATTCTTATACATATACTCATTATATTTTGGGCAAAAAATAATTAAATATTGAAAACAAAAAGCGGTAAACAAAATTGAAATTAAAATGGCAGATGGCCATCTCTCCTCGGCATGAAGGACAAATACAAGAAAGAAAAAGTGAAGTTAAAATAGCAAAAAGTAAGACATTTCACATAGTTAATCATAAAAAAACATATAGAAATTTGTAAAGCAATTAAATCACAGAAAATGACTAAATAAAATTCGAATAAACAAAATTTGAAGTGATTCTTTCACTTTTCGTAAAATTTCATCAAATTTTTAGCAGAAGTCTTGACAGTTTGCACACGGTTCATGCAAGCAGTTCAGGCATTTCATGCATTGTATCCAGTCATCCATTTTGGTTGTGGTATTGTATTTATTTGAAACAACACAGTTATTCTTATACAATTATATTCCCTCCGAATCTGTAGAATGTGATAATTTAAATGTATTTCATCTTCTTCACTGCTGGAAGTGTGTGTCATGCTTTTGTTTTTTTCTCACTTTTATTTTAGGTTTTTTTTTTCACGGTTTTAAGTTTATTTATCAAATTTATCTGTTTCTGGAATGAAAATTTCCAATGTTTACAATATTTTCTGAAAAAATACATACTTAGGCTCAATTATATTATTATTGTTGAAATATTTATATTAGTTAAAATTTAAACCATTATATCAATTAATATAATTAAAAACATAAAAATTATATAATTATAATTAAATACAATCATACTTAGTTAAAACCCTCAGGACGTATAATCTTGAAATATTGATTAAAGGTGGTCATCTCTCCTCGATTTAATGTGGCCATCTATCCTGAAATTGAAGGAGTGATGACCAAACAATTTAAAGCGTCACTCCGCCATTGTACGCATTGTTTTAGGCTTAGAAGCAAAGATTGGTTTATTTACGTGCCTTAAAAGTCCGTATAGTAAGAAAAAAGTAACTTACGTACTGCAAAAAATTCAGATAAAAAAAAAAAAAAAAAAAAAAAAAAAAAAAAAGTGGCACTCCGGGAGTGCCAATAGAAGTGAAAAATTCAACAATTACGTGTGTGTTTTTTTAATCGTCAGGAAATGTTTTATGCGTTGAATTGTGTAGCAGCATTAATGAAAGCATCTGGGGACACGGCAGTGCCCCTGCCAAGTCTTGAAAGCACAGCCGTAAGCATCTTTTTCTGGAAGCAACTCAGGGTACTTTTGACCCCCCAATATATTTGTGTTGGTGATTCCCAAAAACTTGAAACTTCGTAAATCTAAAGTAATGTGGAAATGGAACTAAATGCTGAAATTTCACGTTTCTATCTTTTTTATTTCAGAAGATATATTAACTTAAACTTTCGCCTTTTCGACACTGATTCACCAATCATGAAAACTCAGAGGTACGTCCTGTATCCCTAGAATCTTGAAATTTGGTATGAAGGTAGTGTTTGGGATACAATAAAAGGGAAAATTTAATAAAATCCGGAAAATTTGGATAAAAAGTCGAAAAATCAAAAAACCGAGAATTTGGCAGAGATGCGATATACGAACCAGGTTTGGCGCGATTTTTTAACGTCAATTTGGCGAAAGCCCGTTTTCCAATACCAGTTACAATATATATTTTTAAATTATTTTCTATTGTTTTAAAAAGTAAACAACAATAAATAAACGGTAATTTCATTAATAACTATTGAACAAAACATTTGTACAATTTAAAAAAATAAAATAAAAGTAAATGAACAATTTCTTAATAAATAAGCAACAGTAGCCGGGTTGCCTTGTAAAATAAAGTAACTCCATTTTGCTGTCAATTAGGTACCCAAGTGCGTATCTGGCATCTGTGCCCCGTATTTTATCTTCCGTAATCGAAATTCCCGCCAATACTGTTGGTCATTGACCAGACCATCAACATGATAAAATACAGCGTTATCGGTTTTTAGTTACACGAAATAGGTAGGTCACGAATACGGTATAATTCATTTTAACTGACGAAAAACAAAATAATAATTTGTTTTAGCAATACGCCGGGAGAAAAAGGTGAGTTTTAGCTTCCTTCTTCTTTTGCGGATTGAGCTGAATAGGGAAAAGTTCCTGTCATTCACCGCTTGGCGCGCTAGTGTCTATGTGTCAAAATGCTAGCATGTCGGTTACGTTACAGTGTCTCGAAATCAGTGGTTTTTCCCCATCTCAAAAAAAGCTCAACGCGCCTAAAGAAGTTTTCACTTCAAAAATATTCTCAAAAAATATTATCAACAAAAACATTCAACCACAAAATTAAACTAGTCGTTGAGGGCCACCATAATACTTAGCCATCATGGATAGGCATAACATAAAATATGAAAATAAAACATTTGTAAATTATTTGTAAAATGCATTTCAATTCCAAAGTAAAATTTAAACATATATTTAATTATTTTTAATACATAGTAATATATTACTCAATTGCGGGTATTACTTGACTATCCGTCGAACAATTTCGATAAACTATATAAATCGCCAAACTACTCGCAAAATTATACAAACTAGTCACCCTTGGCGACCAGTTTTGTCTCCGTTAAAATGTGTGTTTGGGAAAGCATGTTACACATTGTATCATGTTACTTTTATTCAGAATTTAATTTGCTTGGACCCACCCCCCTTAAATAAACTTAATATAATTCCTTGAGCTCATATTAGTTTTTGTTGCATTAAAATATCTCAATCTGTTGATTTTCTGTAAGCAAGTAAACCTTATTGGTTTACAATGGAAGTGTATGGGAATTTGGCGAAATATTAAAGATATCGCCAAGAGCGTGTCTTTTGGTGACTAATTTTTGCCGCCAAATTTAGCGATATATTGCCAAGCTGGCGACGGAGCATATATATAGATTGGCATAATTTTTATTTTAAATAACGAAAGAACAAATAAATTAGTAAAAGATTAATAAAAATACAAACAAAACGTCGAATTAAATATCACTTGATGACGCAACAAACACGTGTAATGTGTTTAATGGTCAAGTGAATATGGCATTTACGATAAGCCATTATTGACATTTAATCTTAGAGTTTGGTGATAGTTTTTCTATCGACGAGATAATCGAGAAGTACCGAATTGCGTAAAAGAAACATCCTTATAACTCCAAAAATTATAATCATATTAACTAACAGTTTACTGCGTCGGATTAAGCGTCTCATTTCCAATTAAAATATACCTTTGAATTGAAATTTGAATGAAATACAGGGTCATGAAAAATCGAAGTGTGTGAAAAATAGGATTACAAATATCTGGGCAACTAATTATCCGATCGACTTCCTTCTTTATGAAATATTTATGTTTTTTTTTTTTGTTGTCTTTTATATTCACTCCTTCTAATAAACAATTTCGAAATTTTTTGTACACCTTTTATCAGAATGAATTTTTCGAGAGTCCGAAAAATATAGTTCTGGATAATCGCGGTTACTGATATTCAATAGGCTTCTTCCCATTATTACTTCCTAAGCACACACCAAATTTCAAGCATCTCAATTTCTTCGGGAGATTGAGCGTTTACAGACACACAAACAGACGGACGGCAATTTTTTTTTCTTCTAAAAATATGTTTTTCGTAATCTCCGTTGTCTGAAACGTGTTAATCCATGAATTTTTTCCGCTTTTTAAAACAATTACAATACTTACCCTATACTACGTATGATGGATAAGTAATAAGCATTAAAATTACACTTTCTTTTTATAATCGAAAAACACAGCTGCTCACCGCAATGAAAGAACTCGCTGAACTATTTCCTACGAAGGAAGATTATGATGAAGTTTTGGAAATATTTAGGCTGACCATCTCACCTCTATGGCCATCTATCTTAAAGTTACCCTAAATGTTGTATATATCAGAGAACACTAAAATAGTAAGATAGGAAAATCCTGTTCATCGCCTGGGTTTGAATTTAGTATGTGCGATCGTTGCTTACTTTGGTATAGTATTTAGAAGGGAAGACATAGAATAACAACAAAAACTTACAATAATATATTGACTAGTATACCTAAAAAAACTCTAGAATGACTACAAGCTGTTACTTAGTGCTAATGACAAGGTGCAATATTTATATTTAACTCTAGGTATTCAGAAATATTGCCTATGTTTAAATTTAGAAAAATAATGAGATGGTTATAAAATACTGGAAAATGTGTAATTTTGCATTACCAGCAGTAAAAAAATGAGGAAAAATGAAAATAAATATCTTGGAAATCAAAAACGAGTAAAAACGAGTTAATCTTGATTATAATATTTATTATAATCTATATCGTTCATTATTCTGTTGTACAGTCTTGGAAAAATAAAAGTAAACACCTCTTACTAACTCTGCAAAAAATTACCATAGAAGAAAGTCACTGGTACCAGATGATTGGTAATAAAGTCTACTTTTAAATGATGCATATAAAATTTGTTTAGAGGGCCATCTACATATTAAAACGAACCATAACTTTGTTTTTTTTCAATAGCAGTACATAATCCTGACAGCATAAATAAATTCTACATAGTCCCATTAGCCTAAAAACAAATTTTTATGGAATCCGTACGATAAGTTTCCCAGAAATTAATTATTTTAAAACGAGCGTATTTTAGGGGCTGTATCCAAATTGAAGTTCGGTACTCGATTGTTGACCGAGAGAGATCTCTTCTTGATCAAGGAATCTTAAGCATCACTCAAGCATTCATTGAAGACTGCTACATTAGAGGATAGCATAAGTAATTTCAAAATATTTAGTCACTTCTATCATGGCCCATTAAACCATCATTTTGCCGTTTTTAAGCATAATTTGAAAACTACTTGGAAGAAAAATGTGAAACTTTGGATTTCCTTAAAGGAGGGCGTAATAAATCTAAATCCATCAAAAAAAAATTGTAGGTCGCAATTTATAATTTTTTCGAATATTAATTTCATAATTCATAATTCACATCATAAAATTATAAAAATTTCAAATTCAACGTATTTTTGTTTCAGTATTTTAGTATTATTGCTACACAAAAAGTTGGCGCATTAGGAGTGTAATTTCAGGAGATATTAATAAAAATATGGAAATGTAATTTAACATTAGAAACACTAAATTTTGAATGTTTATAATTCAAAAACGTATCATTCAAATGGCTTGAAATTTGGTGTCTAGGCATCGCTTGAACAGAAGATTTAAAATATCTTGTTAAAGTTGGGAATTGCTGTTGAAAAAAATGAAGTTTGGGCTCGTTTTAATATGTGTATGGCCCCCTGAGCAAATTTTATATGCATCAATTAAAAGTAGACTTTATTTCCAATAGTTCGGTAACAGTATCTTTCTTCTGCGATAATTTGTTGAGGGGTTAGTAGGAGGTGTTTACTTTTTATTCCCACGATTGTACATCTGCTTGAGAATAGACTGGTTAGCTAGATGCAAATTGCCCGCCTCTGCATGAACAGCCTATGTACAGCAGGACTATGAAACATCCCAAAATCACTATTATAGTGCCCCCTTCAGGCGGAATAATTCTATTTTAAAGAAGCAACAGTTTTCCCTAGCCAAAAATAAATAAACATATAAATGAAATTTGGTTCATTCCTATGGATAACTTCATACACTTTTCTATGGTACAATAATTAAAATGATACAAACATCACTATTACAGCGTCCTTTCGAGCCGAATTTCCAAATTCAAGGAAGAGCTGTTGGCCATAACCAAAAACGTACACAAAAAATTTGATTCAATTCTATACATAAATTTATACATTTTCAATGACAGAAAGCGTCATACACACGCACGGACGGACAGGCAGACATTTTGTATAAATATGTTTTTCAGCTACTCTGACACCTAAAACGTGTAAATCCGTCGAAAACCGGAAGTCTAAAAAAATCTCGAATACAATACTTTCTTCGTTAGAAAGAAGAAAGTAAAAAGAGAACATAAAACTGGCAAAAGAAATTGAATATAGCATATTTGTTATAATCGAGTGCGAAATGGTTAATTTATATGCGATCATAAAATTTTGCATTTTTTTAAGTAGTTAATTTCTCTAAATTTAAAATGTAAAATTTTAAAATTCATTATTTTGTTACCTTTTGAACTTAAAAGTATAATCATTTCATTCAGATGCTATTTTTTCTGCAAAATTCTTCTTTCACTATGCTGATATGTAGGTCAAATATCAGCACTCAAGCTCAACGTGTAAAATACGTTAAAAATTATAGACTAAAAACAGGTTGATAAAATAAATAATATGATTAGAAAATGAAAATTGCTAAATTATATGGACTAGAGATGTATCTTAAATAAGACTGTATCATTTTTTGCCTTGAAAATAAATACACCTTTTTAAATGTCAGAATATTTAAAGTGCATTTTCTAAGCACTTTAATTTCTTAACAGCTCTAAATATAAAAGTGGGTGAAAAAAGTCCGGGCCAGGATTCGAACCAGGGATGTTTTGACTGAAGCCGCTAATGGTCTACCAGCTGAGCCATCCTGGAAGAATCCGGAGGACTGATTCACCCAACTAACCTTTAGCTATCACAGCATCTGGTCTGATATCTGAATCAACTGAACAGATTAAATCAAAGGTCATTTTTGGAACTGCAGTAAACGTTGCATGTGTATCCAAAAATAACATTCGATTTATACTGTTGAGCTGATACAGATATCAGACAAGATGCTGTAATTGTTAATGGTTTGTTGGGTGAATCAGTCCTCCAGATTCGTCTGGGATGGCTTTGTTAGAGCATTGCCGGCTTGATTCAAGGCACCCATTTTTCACCCACTTGGGTATTTAAAACTATTAAGAAATTAAAGTATTCCGAAAATTCACTTTAAATATTCAAACTTTTAAAAAGCTGTATTTATCTCCAAGGCAGAAAGTGATACAGTCTTATTTAAGATACATCTCTTCTCCATATATTTTAGCAATTTTCCTTTTCTAGCAATATCATAGTTTTTATGAAACTGTTATTGGTCGGCAATTTTTGACGTCTTTTATCCGTTCAGCTTGATCGCTCATATTTGACCCACATATCAGCATGGCTAAAAAAACAATTTGCTGAAAAAATAGCATCTGCATGAAATGATTACACTTTTAAGTTATTTATAACTGTTATAATTCATTTACCAATTCAATATTTGTGTTAAAAATTAATCTAACTTTAATTTCAGTTTGCTATAACTTTTTGTACTCCTAAAGTTTTACAGATGTACTTATGAAATGTATTTTACATTTATTTACATATATATGTAGCTCTTCTATGAGTTAAAAATTAACATTTATGTTTCAAAATTTTGAATTTTTAGATAATATATTTTTTAAATGGTTTTTTTTTATGCAATTTGTATATTTGTAGACAAAAGTTTGTGAATTTCAGTCAATTTCTTAGATTTTTCAAAACTTCAACGCACGGTATTAACTCCAGCAAAACACAGTGTTGAAAAGAAATAATAAAAAAAATTAAAAATTAAATGCAAATTAGTATGAGAACAAAGTGGTTTCTATGAACGTAGACGTCACATTTTGCATAGTTTTCCTTCATTAAAAGAAAATAAAACATAAATAAATATTTTTCAAATATTTTATTAGATTATGAACTTAAAAATTAAGTAAATTATACCGTTACTATTTTTATTTAAAAAAATGTGTTTTTAGTGTGTTGGTATTTTCACCAAATTGGAACGATAAACGACACTGGTTGAAAAAAATCGAACACTAATTGCAATTGACATGTTAATAAAAGGGATAATGTTACTTGAAAATTAAAATTACTCTAACATAAGGACACGAAATTTATGTTACATATTTCTGTATCATTTTATGCATTGAGAGTAAATAGTTTTCTTCCACGCTGAAAACTTTAAATGCGTTCTCTAAAATACTTGAGATTCGGTTTCCGATAAATTTCTGTTTAGCAAACCTCTTACAGATCTTAATATTAAATATCTTTTTACATTGATTTACAAACATATAAAGCGAATTTTCATGTGTGATTGATTGACATTACATAGATATTTACATCGATTTTTATATATGTAGTGTTACATATAGTGTATTTCAATGTACTATGATCTAAGGGTTAATGTGTATGTTTTAAAATTTTGCACTTTAAGACCTTTATATGGAAAAAGATGTATTTTTTAATTGCAAATTCTGCATTTTAAGAACAAAATTTGAAACATTTAGTCAATGAGTTAGAATTTTCAAAACTTCTATTTCATTGTACAGAAAAAGCCAGATGAACATAACGATAAAAAATAAAAAAGAATAAATTGAAAAAAGAAATTGTTATAATGCTATAGATAACGTAGTGAAGAAATTGAAAAAATAAATGAATCTGCTTTTCTCTAGGCAGCATAGCTTGGGCAGAAATAATCTTTGTTTCTTTTTTTTTTTCAGATTCAGAATCTTAATTTTCTTCAGCACTGCACGATAAAATAATAAATTAAAAGCTTCAATCTTGTTTCAACATTTTACTGCAAAATGAATAAATAAAAACTATGCTTCAATCAATATACCTTTAAAAAAAGAAAAAAGAATCTTCTCAAAAAGAGTCCATTAGGCATCTCATTGCCAATACTGTTGATTTCAATTCTAACGTTTATAAGCCCAATCTTAAAAATCCTGTTAAACAATGTCTGAAAAATTTGCTTTCTGATCCAAATTTAATTATTACTAAGGCCGACAAAAGTGGTCAGATTGTTCTTCTCGATAAATCTACGTATTTGGAAAAATCCCATAAACTAATTAGTGATGGTCTGTATGTCGATATCTGCAAAGACCCTTCCACTAGTGAAAATAACTCTATTAAGTTTGCCATCAAGTCTTCTTCCATTATTCCTGCTAACTTTAAGAAGTCTCTTATTCCGTCTATTGCGCATTGTGCCAGCTTTTATGCTTTACCTAAGGTCCATAAACCTGACAGTCCTTTTAGACCTATTGTCTCTAGTATCGGTACAGCTTCTTATAAGCTTGCCAAATATTTAGTTTCTGTTTTTCCCCACATTTGAGCAGTAACTGTTTCACTGTTAAGAATTCTTTTCATTTTGCCAAAAAAACTTCATAATTTTAAGCTGCAGGGCTACATGATGGTTTCTTTTGATGTTAAATCATTATTTACTAACGTTCCGGTTGAGGGGCTTTAGGTTGCCTGAAGAAAAGGCTTTGTGAATTCTATTTCTCTTATTTGAAATCGAGGAGCTTATCCTTCTCACTTGCGCTTCCTTGTCGCAAAATACTTTTGTTTTCAATGGTAATTTCTTCCGCATGATTGACGGTTTGGCTATGGGTAATCCTCTTAGTCCAATTTTATGAAATATTTATATGCGATATATATATCGCTGCTTTCAATACTTTTGTTTTCCGGGCTACCAATATTTGTTCCACTCCTCAGTTACTTAGTGCTAAACTTATTTACCTCAAAGCTATTGCTGTTGATCGTGGTTATTCCTCTAATATTATTGATTCTATTTATAAGAAATTGACGAAATCCATCCATTCTGAAAAGCATTCTAACTCCAACCCTAATACTACAGTTGCGTTACCATTTTTTCCCTAAAATCAGTCAGCAAGTTGCTAAAATCTTAAGAAGGTTTGACTTTATTGTTATTTTTTTTTCCTGTTAATAAAATTACTTTTTCAAATCTCAAACATCCCGTTGATCACCTAGATAACTGGAGTATTTACTAAATCTCTTGCCAGTGTGACCTTTCTTATACTGGCCAGACTAAACGTGCTCTTAGATTTTGTTTAAAAGAGCATGAAGATTATGTTAAAAATCAGGAGCTCAAACTTTCCTCTATTGCTCAACATTGTTGGTCATTTCAACATATGTTCAATTTTTCTTCAGCCATCATTATCCAAAAATGCTCTTCTAACCTTGATCTTGATTGTTGGGAAGCTTACCACATCATTAAAATTTCTCACACTTTAGTCAATGACTTATCTAGTACTCCTGATTTGGTTTCTTTTTCTTTCGTTCTCCGTGGTGTCGCTACTTGTCCACTCAGTCGTTTCCACTACTTCTCTCTCATTGGTTGGTTTTGGCGCATTCTATACCCGCATCGGGTATATAAGCCAGGGCGTCTCTGTCTATCATTTTGCTCAGCCTGCCTTTTTCTAGCACGCTGTTCCTTTTTCCCTATCTTGAACTGAAGAAGAATCTCAGTAGTAGATTCGAAACAGCTGTTTGCTGCTTTTCATATATTATTTCTGCATTTTTAAACGTTGGTTTTTCTGCTTCTCAATATACCTTTCTCCATAAACCAGCATTGAAAATTCTTTAAGTTTTCCCATAAAATTGGTTTAGAAAAAATCCTGAAACGTTATGGATTGTACTATATTTCAATTTAAGAATCTTAAAACCTTAAGAAGAAAGGAAAAAAATTGATATATCTACTAAAATAATATAATTTTTAAAAGGATAAATTAAGTAAAGTGCCAATATATAAATATATATATATATATATATATATATAATAAGAGAATGAAGAAAGATATTTTTTTAGATATATTTGAACAGAATATCTATACATAAACTTGCTTATACGCAATGATATCTCTCTTTTACGCTTTCGATTTTTAAAATCTAATTTAGAACCGCCGTAGCGGTCATTTTGACCCTTACCAAATAAAAATATTTCGATTATCACCAGAATTTTCTTTCTAAAATAAGTTTAAAATATACCACAGAGAAATAAGTTAAATAAATAATTTAAATAGTTTCAAATAAAAATTCCCGTGTAAGATATTTTTATAACACTTCAGTACAATTTCCGGCGGTTCTAGTGTTAAATCGAAATGGTTGTCGAATTGTTAATGAATGTCGGCAGATTTGCACAAGTTCGATATTTTTCATATATGTATCGAAAATATTGTTCAAAATGATAAAATGGAAGTATCAGTAAATTAAAATTTTTGTCTTTTTTAATCGTTTCCGTGACAGCATTCTTTGAATTTGTACGTATTTGTGAAAAGATATGTGTCAGATCTATAGTCGATTTCCGCTGTTGTGTCAGATTTGCGGAACCAAAACGATAACTCGTCCATGTATTGCTAAAGATATATCGCTCACCTGCAAGAAAAGTGATACATCCCGACAAAAAATAATTTCACAGGAGAGGCAAATGAAAATTACATTGATTTTACTGTAACATGAAATTATAGCACTTAGGTCTGCATGCAAGAATAAAAACGTGCATAAAAGCGTAAAACTGTTAAGAATGAAGACGAAGGATGAGGTAGAGTGTTGGGTAATTTTACCTCCCTACACAATCCATCCCTCTTCTGTGGTCACATATGCACTTATAGCGTAACAAAGTGATTTTCCGTATGACTACACTTATGAAAATTTTTCTGCAGCAAGATGCACCTATGACAGACATGCTAGTGGAATAAAACGCAGAATCAATTTTTGCGTGATGTTTCACTTTTATTGCGAGTGAGCGATATGTTTAACGGACGCTTTCGACACAGTCAGCTTAAGATATGTTGTTATCGGAATGACACCCCTGATATGTGACGAAAGTTATTTCTTCGATATCAATCTGCCAGTTCTGTGTTTGTCGGATCCAAGTGGAACTGAAATAAGAGAACATTTGTTGGTTAATATTTAAAACCTGCTATCCATTATTATTGATTATCTAAACGATACAGTCGCTCTTATTCAAGCACATCTTATTACTGACACAAATCTGTTGAAATTAACTTGTTGAATAACATGATAATGTAAACTGAAAATCTTATTAGTTCTGGGTATCACACAATAAAGCATACTTTGAAAAGCAAACAAATTTATTTTAAGCTAATTTTCTTTTTAAAATATTGTTTTTTTTTTTTTAATAATAGAAAATTTGACTGTAGTACGTTTAATAATGTGAAAATGCAATAATAATAATAATAATAATAATAATAATAATAATAATAATAATAATAATAATAATATGACGAGCTTTTTTAGTATGCACACAAAATAATCTGAATGATGAATTACTTCATATTCACAGAATTGCTCATAATAATAGTTTTAAAGTACAACAAATAAACAAATTAATCGTGGATATTGCCAATAATAAGAAGCCTGAACGTAAATTTGATTCGAAAAATACAAACTTTATACTATTCAATATATTCCAAGCTTTTTTGCTAAATTAAAATATAGTTTTAAACGTTTCAATTTCTGCTTAGTAGCCAATCACCTCCGAAATTGAAACATATCATTTGCGCAAAATTGACCGAAATAATTTTGAGAATTTCTCAGGGGTGTATGAAAATACCATTTATTAGAGCAGACGGATCAAAGAATTACAATATTGGTATGATTAGCAGGAAATTTAAGTTTCGAAAAAAAAAGTGCATATAGCTGATATTAAATATAATAGAAAATCCACAGCCCTAGCAAGATTTTATGAAGAAGAAACCATCCAAATAAATTTCAATAAAAGTAAAATAATTTCCCCTTCAGTCCATACTATCCATTAGGGTGGGCCGAAAAAAACCTTTTTTTATTATTTTCGATGATGGGTAGTGCGGAAAAGTGGCCACTAGTGGCACCAAGTTCACACACAAAATTTGAGATTTTTAGGACAGTTCCTATATTTGCCGCTTTTGGCTTGAATTTTGCTAAAATGCTGATTTTCGAACTTTTTTAGCAAAAATTTAAAAAATGCTAAATTAAATTTATTTTGATTGTATTTACTTGAAAAGGCATATTTAATGTGCCAAATGTTTAAATATGCTCTGATTATGCACTATTTTTGCGCTACGTGCTTTTAAAATGCACAGCTTTTAGCTCGTTTTGCGTTCGGTACCAACCCGAAACAACCCAAAACTCACCGCGAAGAGGTTGTTGTACTGCGAGTTCCACCTGCCCTCCTACTCCCAGAATATTATATTCAAAGCGCATACCTTTTTAGGTTACGAAGTCCTTCTTAGAAATAAATGTTGGCATCTTTTTCTGCGTTTGCAGTTTTGCTCTAATGGGGGCATCTCTTCCTTCACTCCCACATACCTTTGATGCAGCTTCTGTAGCAATTTTGGGTCATTCTCAGAAAAATCAGGAATTTCATTACTGATGTTTTAAAAAATAAAATTTCTTGAAACTTGTTAAATACTTATAATTAGGTTAAATCTTACTTAAAGTAATAACACAGTTATAGTTGTTCAGATCAAACATATAAATATTTTAAGTTTTTCAAACCTAAAAAAAAAGTCAGGTCCACGGACTTGACAACCAGGCCCGCAGACGTGACACTCAGTCCACAGATATGACAATTTGTTACACAGATTGGATAATAAAAAACACACATGATGGAATTAATTGAAATGCTTGTGATAGAAATAATAAGAGAACTTATATAGTGAATGAAATAAAATTTATTAACTTTCTACCGTAACACAATTGAAAACTAAATCAATGTAAGCAATATTATTCATAGAAAGGAGAAAAATTGCAAGACAATTTACAAATCATATTGGATTCTGGACCTATGAATTCTGAGCAATAAAATTAGCAAAATCAACGCATACTTTTAAAATTTTCCATGTTTTCTGTAAAAATGTATTGGTTACGTTTATTTATTTCTGGCTGCTCCAAAACTTTAACCACAGCACTTTAATCAACAGTTTCCACATTCGCTTCATCAGAAAAATAAATTTTACAACTCCAGCTGACTTTCGCATAAATTTTACAATTAACTCTTCCTCAGATTGCACTCTTTCCACCGTACCAAAATAATGCTCAATAAGGAGTATTTCTGATATAAATTCAACAACTACATAGCTGTTAGGCGTGATGGTCTCCAATTCTTCCTTATCGCTTTCCTCATCAGAGTATAACCTAATGCACCTTTAACGGCTTCCAAGTTGAATGTTGGATAGTTGTTGGATCATCAATCTTGATGTTTCCAATCCCATAATGATTGCAAGTTTGTTCAGCTGTACACTGCATACAGGAAAGTCGTCTTACCTGAATCTTCGATTTGTTGTTTTTGTTCCATGTAATTTCATCTACTTTTAGAGTACCCCGGAATGTCTGTATGTTATTAGGGAGTTGTTTATCCAACTCCTCAATATCTTCAGAATACATTCTGTGAATATCTATTGTGCTGCTGCTTTATTTAAATGCTGACACAAGAGCATCTATGTTTTGTATATTATACAAAATAAACTGACTTTTTTTTTAGGTTTAAAAAACTTAAAATATTTATATGTTTGATCTGAACAACTATAACAGTGTTATTATTTTAAGTAAGATTTAACTTAATTATAAGTATTTAACAAGTTTGAAGAAATTTTATTGAAAAAATATCAGTAATGAAATTCCTGATTTTTTTGAGAATGACCCAAAATTGTTACAGAAGCTGCATCAAAGTTATGTGGGGGTGAAGGAAGAGATGCCTTCATTAGAGCAAAACTGCAAGCGCATAAAAGATGCCAAAATTTATTTCTAAGAAGGACTTTGTAACCTAAAAAGGTATGCGCTTTGAATATAATATTCTGTGGGTAGGAGGGCGAGTGGAACTCGCAGTACAGCTACCTCCTCGCGATGAGTTTTGGGTTGTTTCGCGGTACCGAACGCAAAACAAGCTAAAAGCTGTACATTTTAAAAGCACATAGCGCAAAAATAGTGCATAATCAGAGCATATTTAAACATTTGGCACATTAAATATGCCTTTTCAAGTAAATACAATCAAAATAAATTTAATTTAGCATTCTTTTAATTTTTGCTAAAAAAGTTCAAAAATCAGCATTTTAGCAAAACTTCAAGCCAAAAGCGGCAAATATAGGAATTGTCCTAAAAATTTCAATTTTTTTGTGTGAACTTGGTGCCACTAGTGGCTACTTTTCCGCACTACCCGTCGTCGAAAAAAAAAAAAAAAAAAAGTTTTCTTCGGCACACCCTACTATCCATTCATTATAAGAAAAATCATAGAGAACAATCATTGTAACGCGCAAAAAATCAATATGTAACGATTCAGCATCATTACACTCAAATATGGCTCGAGCTACTCAATGGTTATGAAAATAAAAATAAAATAAAGATCTAAGTAAAAAAAAAAAAAAAAAAATAATAACGTTCATAGTAAGAAAGAATACGTGGAAAACTTAATGATGCCGTTTAATAGACCGTGCAAATTTGGAATAGCTTTATTTATTTGTTTTGAAAATGACACTCGTGGTGAGTTGAAACATGCCAAGAGTGGAAATAAACGTATGTTTACTGGTTTTAACGTTTTAATTTACACCTTTTAGCATTTGAAATTAGTATAATAAACTTTATCTATGCCATGTTTAAAAGGACGGATTTAACGACAGGGTTAACAATTTGATCTCCTTTTTTATTTAGAAATTTCAAATTTGCACCAGAATCATTAAACAGTAATTTTTCCTATCAAATTATAGACATCAGTAATTACATTTACTAGGATTTCTTCTTTCAAATCTTAAATAGGATTTCCGAATTTCTGAATAAAAAAGGAAATCAAACCTGTAAGAATTATTTACGAAAGAAATCTAATGCAACTGAGTTACGAATACTATTCAGATTAATTTAACATTTTACGTAATAAAATAAGCAACAATTTTAAAATTTATGTTTTTTTTTATTTAGAAACTGCTTTAAAGGAAAATGGAAAATTAGACTTTTAGTTATCTGCGAATAACTAAGACAGTTTTCACATTTGAAATACGGAATTATTAAATGTTGGAGAAAAGAAATAAATAATTTCTCTTAAGAGAGAGTTATAAAGATTATTTAAGCAATTTGCTCCACATCCTTTAAATTTCGATGAGAGAAAAGGACCCTTTGTATTTCATTGTTTTCTTATGCTTAGCAATTGAAACTAAAATGTTTTATTTCAAATTGTAATTTAAACATATTTCATATAATCAATTGATTAAAAACTGAAGTATGAATTAATTCTTTGTTTATTTATTTATTTATTTTTATTTTTATTATTATTATTTTTAACATGATTCTATTTTAGATCGTATTATTTCAAATTACCGTATACACATAGTATGCGTAAAATTTCAATTATAAAAAATACAATTTAAATTTGTGGAATCTTTTTATGTGTGTTATACTTAAATAAAGAAATAAAATGGTCTTTGTAAAATGATTCTATATTATTTATTTATATACATATAAAAGGATTTAACTCTTAAACATTAGGATTAAGTATTGTATGTTTAGTAAGTTTGAAAAATTGTTTTAAGTATTTTGCAATTAAACATATCTGAAATGTATCAATTTTAATTAATGATAAATTTTTTAAAACAAATATAATACATTCTGTCACATAACAAAAGTAAACATTTTCTTTTTTTGTGTGCCTAGATTTACTGTGTGTTCTTTTTTAAATAAACCGTCCAATTTCAAAGCATGTGAAATAAAAGCTGATTAAATATCACAAATTAAATATACTTGTACAAGTATGTCAAAGGGTACCGGGACTCTTAGAATTGGAAAAAATGAAGAAAAAGACAATTTTCTACATTTAATATCTTAAAATGTAGATAATTTGAAAACACAATTTTTATTGGGATGAAAGATATAAGTATGTTCCTTCAAAAAGTTGCAAGATGCAGAATTAGTATTAACTTGGGTTTCCAAACTCCCTGATATTTTTTAAGGAGAAAATTGGTAAACAGCTTTACACGCAGGATTACAAAATAAATTTCGAAACTAGAAAGTTTTTATTTTATTTTATTTTATTTTATTTGTTTATTTTTTATTATTTTTTTTCACCTAACTAAATATCACATTGTAATAATGACCCTGAACCTAAATAAATTTGTATTTAAAGCATTTTTATATTTTTAATACAAAATTGTATTACTAGTAGTGTTACTAGTATTAGCTAATACAAAATTTTGAATATTTCAACAATATAATCACCTAAAAAAATATTTTTTTTCGAACAATAAAAAGGAAATTTTAGGTTAATTTTATACAGACTAATATCAAACATATGTTTTGAAAATTTCATTAAAAAATATTCAGAAGATTTTGAGATATCGTGCGCGTTATGCCCCCAAAACGTCATTTGGAGAAAAATGACATCAAATTTTCGGAAACGCCGCTTCATCTATTGAGCAGGCATAATTCTAAAAGCCCTAACTTCCATTCTAATGGGAATTTCAAGGAAACTGTTACATCAAAATATTCAGAAATGTAGGAAAGATAGGAGTTTAACATAAAAAAAAAAAAAAAAAAAAAAAAAATCAAACATTTTAAAGTTTTAAGAGTTCTGAGGCCTCTTAAAGTGATAAAATTATCTCAATACTACTTATTATGGAGTGGCATGGTATAAGTAGTAATGTTACATAAGTTCACTCACTCAATGACTTTCTTTTTAAAAAAATTAAATTAGTTTTATTAATCTATTTGTTAATTGTACAATATACTTTTGTATTCATTTGGTAAATTTATTGCTTGAAACTGCGACAAACTCCATTTATTAAATAATATTTTAATTTTACTTAATGCAAAATTATTTTAAATTTAGTAATTAATTTAAATGTAAAAATTTAAATTTAAGTACATGAATCATTTAATGCAATTAAAAATGATAATGAATGAAAACTCTACTTTCTAAAACGCCTAATGTAATCTTACAAATGTTAAAATGTTATGATTCTATCAACTCAATCGATGCAGTTAGGCATAATAATCATTAGTTTTCGATATCATTTTTTAAGAGCGTTCGTAATTGTATAAATTCATATCATCTATAGTCGTATGTGGTCCGTCCGTCTGTCTGTCAGCCCGTATATAACAGCGCAAAAAAGGACCCAACCGAATGGTTAAAATTTAATATATATAATCGATGCTGAATTTTGTTTAGTCATTTCAAATTTTATGAAAAATCGTATATATAGTTAAATTAAGAGACAGTCAAATGTATTCGGTTGCATTACTACGGCAATGAGAAAAAATATTTTCAATTTCATTTTATTGATGATACACCCTTTCGAACATAATAAAATTGAAATGCATTTGTGAAGTGCACTTTATTATTCATTCTGTAGAATAGGCGGTGCAAATAATATTTATTTATCATTTAATGCAATTTAAAGAATTATTTTATGCCCACACAAAAGAATTTTATTACATAATAGTTACGTCATATTAAAATGGAGTCATATTATTTCCGCATTACTAAATTTAATATATATAATAGTAATAAATTTTGTATTGATGCATTTGTTTATAGGCGTGCAACGGCTATTGCCCCAAGATATGAATATTTATAAAAGTAGTTGTGGTACGTTTTGCCTTTTTGTAGTATATTTGAAACTTTTGATGTACAATTTTTGACTTGTTCTATTACATTTTTTGTCATTTTTAATATTGTGATCATTTGAATTGCTAGAGTGATTTTGTACATTTTACAAATGAAAAAGTTTAATATTTCTGTATTATATTTGTTTCTTTATTTTTTGTTATTGTGCTTTTAAATCGTAATTACTTTGTCCAAAATATTTTAAAGCTTTATGCAATATGTACGGTCAATGGTATGAAAAAAATAATGAAGCCTAAGGAAATTGAAACCTTATTAAAGAATCTTGCCTTAATAAAAATATTACTGTCCATTCGAAAAGAATGCATTAGAACAGAAAACTGAAGTGACTCCACTTAACTTTCAAAACAAACCCAGTTTCCAGAAAATAAATATAAATATTAGGTGAAATCAGAAGAGATTGTGAGGTCAGAGAGATTGCGCACAAAGATTTTCAGGGGGAAGGAGTAGATTGTGCACGCAGCGACTCCAGGTAGTTGCACAACAGCAGTAGTGGAGTGAGCATTGATTCGTGAGTCTAGGATAAAGCATTGCTATGTTGTTTTGTTTGGCCAAGGTGCATGCTTGAATTTTCATAACAATTCGTAAGAATTTCTGTAGAATGTCAGTAGTACAAAATATTTAAAATTTAATCGATTTCTCATAAGCTACTTATCAGGACTAACGGTTTCTCGCACTAACGGTTCGTTTTAGAAGCGGTCATGTTTAAATAAAATACCGCGCAATCTCTCCTACATAAATTGGAGAGTTTGCGCATCTGCTACTTAGGAGAGATGACGAATGTTTCCCATTAGTTCCCATGCAAGGAGAGATTACGCAGATTATTGGTAAATTTACATAAATAGAAAATTACATGTAAAACATATGAATGAATTAATTCTAAAATAATTTTTGAAAAACTCACAATTATATAAACTAAATTTAAAAATAAATCAGTTTGCTAAAAAATTCTTTCGCAGATAAAATAATTTGCTAATAAATGAAAAATAAAAAATATAGTTATTATTAAATTGATTCCATATAAATATTTTTGCTAATAAATTAAAAATACATTTATTAATAAATTAATTAATGATTAAATTATTGTTAACAATTTAATTGTTGTTATTATTAATAACAATCTCTTCTACCCATGTGTGCAATCACACGAACCCTGTAAGGACAGATTGCACAAAACAGCTTTTTTTGGTCTTATTACAGCTGTTCTATTAAGTTACAGCAGAACAACAAAACAGCAATTAAAGTACATAAAGAAACACTTGAAGTCTAAATTATTCATGGATAGTTTAGAAAAAAAAATAGTATTTAAGTTTTTATTATTTTTCTGTTGAATTGTGCGCGGACTCTCCAAGCTTTACCTTATATATATATATATATATATATATATATATATATATATATATATATATATAATAAAGAAAGAAGTTTGTGTGTGAGTGAGTGAGTGTGTCGACGGTGTTCTGAAGAGACCACTGCACGTAGAGCTATAAAATTTGGGGAAAAGGTACGTCTATATATGAAGTTTTGCACCTCGAAGCCCGATTTTCGATTTTTTGATTAGATTTTTTTAATTTAATTTTTTATGCGATTTTTAGCGCTTTTTTATGTTTTGAGGCGATTTTTCCATATAAGTGAGAAGAATATGGTTTCTTTCTTTTAACCCAATATAGTAAATTTTGTTCTCTTTTCAAAAAAGTTTATTCGGAATTCGTGCAGCGATTTTTAAATTTTTAGCGAATGTTTTATGCAATTATTGAACAGCATTTGATGCTGTTCCATACCTATAAGGAGGTAACCGTAGAGATACATAGTGCTGTCGCTAAATGCAGCCAAGTTTGTCGCCAACTTGGCGGTATATCGCCAAATTTGGCGACCAAAATGAGTCGCCAAAAGTGACGCCAACTTGGCGATATCTCTAATATTTCACCAAATTCTCATAGACTTCCATTGTAAAGCAATATGGATTACTTTCTTACAGAACACCAACAAATTGAGATATTTTAATGCAACAAAAACTAATATTAACTTAAGGGATTATATTAATTCGTTTTTTCCACATTAGGAAAAAGAATGCGGTTTCTTTCTTTTAACCCAATATAGTAAATTTTGTTCTCTTTTCAAAAAAGTTTACTCGGAATTCGTACAGCGATTTTTGAATTTTTAGCGAATTTTTTATGCGATTATTGAACAGCATGTAATGCATATCCATACCTATAAGGGATCCAGTTCTATCGCCAAATAACGCCAAGTTTGCCACCAACATGGCGATATATCGCCAAATTTGGCGACCAAAATGAGTCGCCAAATGGGACGCCAACTTGGCAATATCTCTAATTTTTCGTCAAGTTCCGATAGACTTCCACTGTAAAACAATAGGGCTTACTTGCTTACAGAAAATCAGCATATTGAGATATTTTATGCAACAAAAACTAATATTAACTTAAGGGATTATATTAATTATATTTAAGGGAATCCAAGTAAATTAATTACGAATAAAAGTAACATGATCTAATGCTTCGCATGATTTCCAAAACATAAAATTTAAGAGATCCCACAGGTCAAAGGAATTATATTTGAAACTTTTATTCAATGATAGTAAATTTTGATTTTCGTGATTTTTGAACTTTTTGTGATTTTTAACCCCTTAACCTACGATTTAGTCTCAACAGCTCCACGGTTTGGCAAATCCATAGCTACCACTAAAATTTAATAGATATTTTCGCCTTCTTTAATCATGGAATTTCGACGATTAAATTAAACTATATTTACTGTGAAATTTTAGTGGTAAGAAGAATTTACATTTGGCTCGATCATCGTACGCGGGCTATGCCCGTCATTGTAGGTTAAGGGGTTAATGCGATTTTTACGTTTCTTCGCGATCTGCTGCAATTTTTTGACATTCCATTTTTGATCTAAAGTACATTCTGCCCTGATTTCAATAAAGTTTATTCGGATTTCGTATAGCAATTTTCGAATTCTTCGGGAATTTTGTATGTGATTTTTAGTGTATTTTAGCGATTTTCTACTATTTTTTCCACATTAATGAAAGGAATCAACTTGCAATATTCGAACATAATATATATATTTTTTTTCTCTTTTCAGAATTTGAGAAGCGATTTAAAATTTTTTCGCGATATCTTATAGTGATTTTCAGATCTTTTTCGTAATTCCTGCTGTTTTTTAACGTACCCGGGCAACGCCGGGCAAGTTCGCTAGTATATATATATATATATATATATATATATATATATATATATATATATATAATTTTCTGGCACAATTGAATCGGTTACTTACATTGTTGACCAGCCGTTTTGAAAGTAAAGAAGTTTCATGTGCTATAATTATGTTTGAACACATCACTTAAAAATTTATCACTTATACACGGTCAGATTTCTTTGGTGATTTTCCCTATAGATTCAGTTGTAAAATAGTACGAAAATGATTTAATAATGCATTAAATACCCAATCCGTTAGCCGATTTGTACGAAAATCTATACTTTTCTTGCGATAGTGCAGTATCATTCCGAAATGCCGTTTGTGAGATTTCCTGTTAACTTACACACCCGCACACGAATAGTGATTCCAATACTTTCCTTTGCCCGTGTGATCGAAATTAATAAAGGATGCTTTACCTATAAAGACGGATTCCGAAAAACTAAACTTTCTAAAACGGAAATTTTCCAGTTCGTATCATTTCGTCTTAGTAGATGTACTATATGTGGCTTTAAGTTTACGCGGTTGCATATGCCTAGAATACGTGTAATTGCAATGATTTGCAAATAATAACGTGAACGCTTTCTTCTCGATCAAGAGCACTTACAATTTAACTTCTCTTGAAACAATTTCATTTGAGACAACTGCTGTCTTAATTACATATTTATGCGATGAATTATATGAAATTATATCCAAAATTATTATTCAATGGCATGTAATGAAAATATTATTTCACGAGAACATAACATCGGTTATTTAATTAAATAACTATAAAGAAGCGATATCATACAGTTAATGCAATTTTGTGTTTAAATGACTATTTAACCATATACATTTTGTTTGGTATCTAAATCCCTTTTTCTATACACATACAAAACACACGACAATAAATGAGGTATAAACGAAAAGGTTTTGAAATGGCTTCCGATATAGTACACTCGTAATTTGTTAAAACACGTTATGTGACTGAACTCCACAGTTAATTAAAACTTAATAAAAACTTAAAAAGAAATAATCTGAATCATTGCAGTGCAAAAGCCTCGCTTTAGACTACCGGCATAGATTTATAGATTTTTCAAAAACGTCATAATATGTGATCTTTAAAAAAAACTTTTCACAAATTTAATTTATTTTTATGCAGCACAAAATAATACATTAGGAAATTTTTCTTTTATATAAAAGTGGAAATTAAAACATACTGTTTATTGAAATCCAATAAGTGCTTTATTTTTTTGGAGTCAAAAGATAAAGACATTTTCTAATCAGTAGGATTTCTGAATAAAACTTATTCTGTTTTGTTTTTTGCAGTTCTTTTCTTTCTAATCTATGACCAGGCCCCAACCTGCCGGGTTGCCAGCTAAACGGGTTTGAAACCTAGTATCGGGGCGGGTGACCGCCTAATCACCGTGTAGCGGCAATAAACCTGACGATCACCTAGATCATCGTCTTTTCTGCAGTGCCTACTGTTCAGATATGAGTTTTGTTATCCCTGTTACTTAACGTTTATATCTCGTTGATTGGCATCTGCACATTGCAACTCAAGATGATCTCATAATTTAAATCCTTGATCAGATGACGATACCTTCACCTGGCAAGGCAACTTCAGAGGTATAATTCACAGGTAACTTGGAGGACTTTGCACCCACGGCAGATTTTACATGCACCAGGAGCAATTAGCGTACATAGCGGAATTTTAGCCGGCAGTTAGCCTCGGTCCTGCGACCAGTTTTTTCCAGTTTATTATATGACAGTATGTCATTACTGTTATCAAACATTTTTAAAGGCATTAAACAAATATTTCCTCAATGAAAAATAAAAATGTTGTTTATTAAATATACATTTGTTTAAAATTATTATCTGTCGCTCGTGGGTATTGTTAATTGAGGACTAAAAATAGAAAATGCTGAAAGTACCAAGAAATTAATTTTGCTTTTTTAACTATTTCGTAAGTGCCAAGCTTAACAAACAGGAGAACGATTGAATTGTCAACTGCAGTAATAATAATTTTAAAAAATATTAAAAAGATATAGCTAGTTGAATGAGTACACATAGGGAAGTGGCGAATGCTGAAAGTGCCAGTTATAATAGGAGCGACGACTGATGGCTATTACACAATTTGCTCTTGTTGTTATTGTTTACATCAGTAGTATATTTTTAAGCAAATTGAAAAAGATTAAAAATATAAATAAGATAAATGTTTCCAAATATATTCCAATAATATTAGGTATTTAAACAGCGAAAAGAAGGTAGGAAGTACCTACATTTTAAAGTGTTGACAAAGAGCCAAAAGGAGAGAAATGGAAATACTCTGTAAGTACCAGAAGTAGCAGTTTTTCTTTTTTTCGCTCTCTTGAAAAAAAAAAAATTCTTTTTGGACTTCCAGCGTTTTTCATTTTTAGTCCTCAATTAAGAAACTATTAAAAATCAAATGAAAAAAGCCTATTGCACATTTTTTGTAAAAAATAGCGTTTAGAAAAAAAAAGACAAATTTAACCATTGAAAAATATAAATAATTGCGTAGAAATGGATTAATTATATGGGATATTTTTGTTTTAATTTTTGATGCAAGAATGCTCTACGTATTTTTGTATGAATCTTTTTTAGAGAGTATTTTCTGAAATCAATTGTTAGAGAGTTAAGAAAGCAATTCATAAAAATGAAAAACTCCGAAGAAAAGTTCAGAATATATGCTAGGTATTCTGTAAAATAATTTAAAATACCAACCCTTATTGGGACTTCTTCGTAAAAAAAATGTATCAATACCTTGTTAGTCGTTCTTATTACAGTTAAGGGTGTGTCAAAAAGAATTAATTATAATTGTAAGCACTCAAATGATATATGTGTGAAACATAATTATTTATAAAAGATGTTTTACACGCTAAAAAATAAAGTTTTTATACATATGTATTAATATTTGGCACTTCAAATATAGAAGATTGCTTGTTGCTTTCTTTACCTAAAAGAGCATTCAAAGGTATCAATTTATCAGCACACAATGAAATGAAAAATAATATATCTCATCACTTGATTTATTGACACAGTATATGAAGAATCACAAGTGCTAATCTTATCGAGCAAACACATGCGTATCTACATCTTTTTTATATTTATTTTCTTAACATAAATAATATCTGTTGATTTGTTAGTATGGGAATTAAGAGATGATATTCAATTATGACCATAAAATGAGTTTATATGTTTTCAGTTATAAAATCAACAGCTTTTCACGTTTGCATAAGTATTTGGTTGTACTGAAATCTACAAAAATTAAATAGAATAAAAATACTACTAAAAATATTGTAACAAATGTTCTGAAATATGTGAAATCAAGATGGAGCGACACACATGATATTTACAAAAATGATGACAAATACATTCCTAGTATTCTAAAACGTAATAAGCCATTTTCATGTTTGTGATAATAAAATATTAGCTTTCACTGTATAAAACCATCAATAAATACATATTTCAATCTCTAAAAAATACAAAATGCGATAAAATACGGTTGTATATAAAAGTGGATGTGAATTTCGATCATTGTGAGTTTTTCTTCATCGTTAAAGGACGAATCGTTAAATAGGAAAGTTCTGCTACAAACAATACTAAGTTGTAATGACACACCAATTTTCTCCAAAGTCATTACTTTTGGAGGAAATCTTGTTTTAGAGCTTTTGCTATAATTTGGCTTTGAGCATGGTGATTAGGAATTACGAGAGGTTTGTCCTTTAAGACAGCATTGGTTTCTTCTTCAATAACTGCCGTTGGTGTTGGTGTGGATAGAGTTTGGTATGTCGTTTGTTTAATGCATATTTACTGTTAAGACACTTTTGTATGTACTGTTACAGCAACGTCTTTCCTCGGAGCCTAATGCATACGATTATGTATCATTTAGTTCCAAGGGAAATGTCACCCAGCTGCATTTAAGTTGTTTGCACACTTCCAGAATTCAGAGTTTTTCCTTCAGAGAAACCAATAAAACAAAGAGCCTCTATGTTTACTGTTGCATTTTATTCAATCATCAGAAACTAAGTTAAGATAAACAGTTTTTGAAGGTAAGAATTCGCAAAATAAATTATTGAAATGTTATATCCTTTATGCCTTCACCTAACACGTGACAAAGAAAGAAACAAACTGTATATAAAATATAAGAAAAAAACTGTTTGGGAAGTAATTGGATTCTTGCCAATAGAAGATTCAATGGTGGAAAGAATTGCTTTGTGGAAATAAAATATATACTGCCATCTATTTACGAATTTAAAATGTACCTGTCCAGCAAACGGCTGCAAAACGAAAAAAATGGACGAGAATGTGACTACTCACTGAGTTGTCGGGAAAACTTATCCGCCGCACAAATATATCTGTCAGGCTTATGATTTGACGAGAAATTAAGCGTGGGATTTCAAAACGATGCTTGTTTGCAGAACATCATAACAATTATTCGTGGAAATCGAAAATTTAATGCAGAAGAAGATATCATTAACTTTTCCATGTTTTTTTTTTTTTTTTATTGTAGTTAAAATAATGTTAATAAAATATATTGTTTCCAATGCGAAACGCTTAACAACAATTTAAAAAAAGACAAATAATCCTTAATCTAGAAAAATATGATATAGAGATAAATAAAATACAAAATAACCAATTGCAAATTACCGAACTAAAACTATTCTGAAAATAGCTCTTTTCTTTAGAGACCACAAAAACTAATATATTTTCTTGATTTAAAGAAGCACTTATAAAAATAAGATTTCTTTTGATACCACTGAGCTTTCGGAAATTTTTCTGAGTATTTTGTATCGTGTATTAATCCGTTTTCAAACCAGGAATAAAGTTATCAATTCTTAAGTAAACATTTCCAGGCTTAAGAAATATGTTTTATAGACCAACACGATAAATTAACAATTGCATTAAGATCAATACTATATTGTTAAACTTGCATGTATAAATTCCGTTACGCACTGGAAAATGTTTAGTTGAGAATTGATAGCATACTAAAAGTCGATTTTCTGGTTTGATAAAACTGATTAATACACCATAAAAACTACTCGAAAAAGTTTCCGAAAATAAATGGCAATAAAGTAACTTTTATTGGATAAGATTGTTGGAAATATTATATAAAAACCTCTTTTTTTTTTTTTCTTCCAGCGTTTTTCGAATTTTTGATTCGAAAATCCCTATGCTATTTCCATATTGGCTTTCATCCGTAATCTCTTATTTTCCCTCTTATTTCTCTTATTTGATCAATAAACCTTTCACTTGTATCTGCTTCACTGCTACATACCGGGTGAGCCAAAAGTTCGTTATAACTTTAAAAAACTCATGAAAAAGGAAGAAATCATGATAAAGGAGTGGGATTTGCAAGAAAGGACTCCCAAGGTAGTCGGATTTTTTTTAGCAGCAAAAAATTTAGTTAAAAAATCACATGTAGAGGGTGCTGACGAGCCGAAACACAATGGACAGGACAACAATATGCTTCATTCATTTGTTCAAAATGACGTCTAGAATATTCTACGACACAACTGTTGTCCTGTTCATTGTGTTTCTGGTCGTCAGCACTATATGTGATTTTTTTAGTTAATTTTTTTTTGCTGCTAAAAACATTTCACTACCTTGTGAGCCATTTCTCTCAAATCGCACTCCTTTATCATAATTTCTTCCTTTTTTATGAGTTTTTAATGTTGTAACGAAACTTTTGGCTCCCCCGCTATTTGAGCAAATTTCCGCTATTCTATGCACTATGGATGGTACTCTAAATGCTACCGAAAAAACTAATATGCTTTTAAATTTAAAGTTCTGGCTCTATTAACGTTGTTTATTTATTTATAATAGATTGCACCAAATATCATGTTAATAATTAAAAGGAAATTTGTTTTAATAAGCGTTTTTTAATAACCTAAACATATAGATTTCTGGGATTTCTAAAGATAAAGAATGTTGTTAGGAACTCGAAAAATGTTGTTATATACTTTATTTTATACGTATTTTTATTGTAATTTCGTAAATTAGGTAACATGGGCCTTATTTACAGTGTGTTATGTACGTAGGCTCAATAAACCTTGAAACATAATATTCATATAATTATTAGTAAAACGGAAGCATTTTTATGTAAATCCGTGATATTTAAAATAAAATGTTTTCTATAAGATATTAAATAAATAATTCTAACACTAAATATAGAACTATAATTGCATTATTTTTCATCCGAAGACAGTTTGAACATTAACTATTTATCATAACACAATTACATGAAAGAAACGTATCATTTCTTTTCTGCGCTTTTCAACATCATCGATTAGGAATCACAAGTGTAAGTCCTTTTGAACAAGTACATATGTATCGAATCTTTGTTTCCTCTTATTTCATCTGTTTAGGATATCATTAAGGCTTATCGTAACATAAAGAATAGTTATTTCTTCTTTTTTCAGTAAGTATTGAAAATAGAAGCGGATATCAATGAAAATATTTGCGATATTTACAAACAGAGGAATTTATTTTACATGCCTTATCGTGTCTAGCAATAAATACTTTAAATGTGAAATTATGATAAAAAATGGATACAGGATACTTTGAAAACATTGTACGTGATTTTGAAATACAACATATTATATTCTGGATAATTAGTATTCAAACTCATGAAAATTTCAACATAAAACCTAAAGAAAGAAAATAACTAAATAATATCTGGGAACACTTTTCCATTTTAGTTAAGCTAATAATAATTTTAAAATATGTCTTTATAATGCTAAACAATTACTTAATAAATGAGTAACTCACTTTTTTTGCAAATGAATTATGCATGCATATACGTTGCAAATATTCGTAAATGTCAGCTGAAAACATTATGAATTTCTAAATTAAAGAGGCAACATTTTTTTCGAATATCAACAAAAATCCCTATCCCTTCCAATCACAGGAGAGTTCCGGTATATTGCTGTCAGCACTTTTTACGTTTATTGACGAGATAATTTTTGAGAATATATCATATTTTATCTTAAACATTTTAGGATATCTTTAAGTAATCTTTAAATGCCACCTACTTCATTTTCAACACCGAACATACTATTGTAAGCATCCATACACTGTTAAAAAAAAAAAAAAAAAAAAAAAAAAAAACTAAAAAACGGAAATGCTACTGGCAATCTAGACCCAGTACTATTTCCGTTTTTTTACGGGACTTTTTACCCATAAATTACAGAAAATTTTCCGTTTTTCTGATTAAAAGTGGAAATTTTTCTGTAATTCATGATTAAAAATTCCTGCAAAAAAAGGAAATAATACTGGCGTCTAGATTGCCAGTTTTTTAGTCCTTTTTTTTTTTTTTTTTACATTGTAGCATATTTCATACCGCCGCTAGTTTGTTGAAAAAGCCGCCGTACTCACTTAGAAAGTCCATATACATTTCTTGAAGCTTAAACCTTTGAGCTCTGGTGGGTAAATTTCTTCAAAATACCAAATGTCACATTTGCACCAGTATCTTTCAAATGAAAAATCCGGTTTACGATATACATAAAAAAATGCATTAAGCCTTTTCAAATAAATTTGGTCGAATATTCCGGTACCAATGTGATAGTTCGGAATTAAAATTAAGGGGTAGAAAATTCATCCATCAGAGCTCAAAGGGTAAACCGGAACGGTAGGCTGCAGAGTCGGTCACGGAAAATGCCACCAAGTAAAATGTAAACGCTAAATTTATTACCGGAAAAATTTAAATGCTAAATTTATTACCAAAAAAAAAAAAACTACAGCTAAATATATCGCTGAAGTTTAAAACCTAATTTAATTAAACTAAACACATCTACCAGCAGGAAGGGCGGTACGCGAGACGTTCCATGCTTCACATGACCGCTGCGGCTTCGAGATCATTCTATCTACTTTATCGAAAAGGCTGCCCGCGCGTACTTCGGAGGTCCCTACACTGTAAAAAAAAAAAAAAAAAAAAAAAAAAAAAAAAAAAAAAAAAAACGGACTAAAAAACGGAAATACTACTGGCAATCTAGACGCCAGTACTATTTCCGTTTTTTTACGGGAATTTTTACCCATAAATTACAGAAAATGTTCCGTTTTTCTGAATAAAAACGGAAATTTTTCTGTAATTTATGGATAAAAATTCCCGTAAAAAACGGAAATAGTACTGGCGTCTAGACTGCCAGTAGTATTTCCGTTTTTTAGTCTTTTTTTTTTTTTTTTTTTTTTTTTTTTTTTACAGTGTATGACCTTATTGTCGCATTACCAGATTAGTAACAACGTACAATATCGCCGGAAAAATTAAAAAGCTAAATTCCACAGGTTTAGAGCATCGACCAGCATTCAGGTTCCGGCCAGGTCATTTTATACTTCTGATGTTCGCTGCGGGTTCGAGATCATTATAGTTCATGTATGAGTTAAACCTAGTATGTTTATAAAAGTAAATACGCCTACATATGGAAAGAGATATGAACCGAAATCGAAATATATTTCTTGACTAAGTTAGATAGCATAAAAAATACAATAAACATTCTACTTAAAAGAAAATTGTTAATGAAGACATTTCTCTTAAAATCCGAAAATATCTCAAAGTAATATAATTACATACTTTTTAAAAGACAGAATTTACTTTTTTAATAATATTTTTTTTAAGTGACTTTTTAGTGTAAAACATTATATACTTTACTTTCTCTCCAATTTCTTTTAATCTTTTTTAACATTTAAAATTCAGCAAAATGTGTTTCAATGTTCTCTCAGGTTCACACGTAATTTACAGTTGGAAAAATTAAAGTAAATTATCTCAGGTTCTAGAAAAAGAACTTTCTGTCCTTGTATGAATAATTCATGTAGGTTTTTATTATGTTAGAATTTAAGAAGTAGCGTACGAAGTTTTCATATTACCTCATGGAACATTATTTAAATGAGAAATTGTAATTATTTTTAAAAAGATAATTCTTCATAAATGAATAATGCGGGAAGATTTTTCAGTATTGTTTCAGGATTTAATATGAGGAATGTAAGTATGTTTTAGTATGAAAAATGCAAATTAAAAATGCATAGATTCATGATGCAACTCTATGTGCCTATTGTACAGATTTTATATTATTTTTGTAATTAACTCTAAATACGTCAACACAATAAGGTACACTGGTAGAAACTGATTTATGAAAACACTGTTTTTTAACAAAAACTTCTATAATATTCATTAAAAATGAATGAAATTTCATGCATTATACATGATATGTACAACAAATAATTTAGAAAAATAAAATATCATGCATATTAATAAACTAAAATATAAGGTCAAAAATTAGAATTTAGTAACATAAAAACAAGGAAATTGATTTATGGAACATCACATTTAATTTAAATTAATATTTAGTAAAGCCACTTTCATTCATTTGAGTTTCTTTTCTTACCCGACTGAAAAGAAGGGCTATGTGTTTCACGCGTATCTGTGTATGTGGATTTCTTTATACCCTCGAAACATCCCAACGGCTGGATGGATTTTAATGAATGAGGTCTCTATCAATTCGCCTTAACGGCCCAATCGTTATAGTTTAGGTGTTTTTTTTTATATAAATTTAAAGTGGCGGCCGTAAAATACAAAATGGCGGTAGAGACGAAAAAAAAAATAATTACGCACCCTATTGAGTGGCATATCATTGGATAGGTCTTTCAAATTGAAGACGATGTTTCATTGACTATTTTACAGTCAGAAGCTCCCTTAAAATATTATACAACCTGGAAGTTGTGTATGCATTGTGGATCTCTAGCTTTACTGCAACTCTAACCATCATAGACATCTATAGACCTCATCAAAACAGTGTTTATAGATAGGAACTAACAATTAAACACAACTTAAAAGTCATCAATACAAGCAAATAAAAAAAATAGGCAATTAATATGAACAAGTAATAAGTGGAGCAAACATTCAAACCGTGTTTTCTCACGAAAAAATAAAAAATGAGTTATTGATATTTTTATGAACTCTGTGTTAAATTGAACAGAAATAAATGGTATTTTTTACTAAAAAAAATTTTTCTCCGATTATAAATCAATTTTAAAACTTGACGTTTCAATCAAAGAGTGTTTCCTCCAAAGCCTGCATTCAATCAAGCAGTGATTTCTCCAGTCTGCCAATTACAGTTGTCACTTAATGTGTACTTTTGAAACCTACCATACATATCACAATTGAAACGGATTGTTTTAGAAAAAAATAAGAGAACTGTTAAAGTTAAAGGCTTCCAGAATTATACATTTCAAGATCTAAATGAAGAATATGATGTAAATCTTCTTAAAAAGGGAGTTACTGTTGCCTTGTTCAAAGCGTTGTTTTAGAATATCTTCCTCTTAGCCACGCCATACCAGTTGAAAAGAACAAAGATGTTAAAAAACTTTTGAAGGTAATGTATAGTGAACAGGGGTAAAATCAACCTGATGATATATTCAAATGATACAACCACATTATCCATGATTGATAAGCCTGCAATAAAGAAGAGGGATATGTGTATAACTGTCTAGATGAAGATATTGGTTTTAAAATTTGAAGTGAATTTCTGGCAAACGAGTATTTATTTAGTAAATATTTAATGAATACTACTAGGTACCATAATCTGTCATTTTATTTTAACAATAATCAACTGAAATTCGGTATTTATTCAAATAAAATAATGCTATTGTATTATTTGTGAGTTAGAACTTATTTCATTCAAAAAGCGTTTTATCCACTTGTCAAACAATCAAAACATGTTTCCTCCTCTGAATTCGGTCAAAACGTGATTTCTCCAAATATTAAATGCATTTTATTAATTTGTTTTATGTTTAATATCTTAGGTATGCTTGCAATTCTTTCTAATAAACAGTAATAAAAATATACAATAAAAATGAGAATTAAATACAAGTTATTTTCTTATTTATCAGTTTTTTGTGTTTTTTGAAAATTTGTATCTGAAGGAGAAAGCATGGTTTGCATGTTTGCTCCACATATATAAAAAAATATTTTTAGTCAATTCCTGCTTAAGTCAATAAGAGAATTTTTTTTCGCCCATTCTTCTTTCTTCTTGAGTAGCGCTTAAAACGCCTTGATTAAGAAGAGGGCTCTCTCAATTAATGAAAATTAATAATTAATTTAATTTAATTAATGAATTAATATATAAAAAAAACTGGTTTAACATCAAGTGTCATCCAGTACAAGTTTTAAAAAAATATTTGAGCTTGATTGGATGAATAATAAGTATTTTATTAACGATTGACAATTTGAACAAGATATATATAGCGAGAGTGTGAGCTAATAGTAGGAATTGAAAAAAAAAATAGTTTCACATTGATAAAAAATAATTAATTAGTTCGCTTTTTACGCAGTCTGGGTTTTTTGATTTTTTAAATTTAATTGTTTTTCTAGATGGCATTGAGAAAACAAGATTTTGATTTTATTTCTGGCGAACTAATTTTTCAGTTTTAACAGATTGAAGGTTTCAATTCTACAAGTTATGTGTACTGCATACCATTCGCGTAAACAATTCGAACAAGCTGTCCCCAATCGTTTTCGATGGGATTCAGATCATTACTAATAGGTGGATGATCTAAAAGAACAATATTCTGTTCGTCAAACCAATATCTCAATGCATTTGAAATGTGAATACTTGCAATGTCTTGCATAAAGATGTAATATAAACCATAATATTACCATGCAAATGGAAGAAGTGAATTTTCTAAAACAAAACTGTAATCAAAAGAACTCTGGCGACAATTTAAAAATATAATTTCACTTTTGCCATCATAAGCAATAGCTGCCCAATTCAACAAACTTCCGCCACCAAATATTTTGCTGAAGGTAGATCTTGGTTGTTTTCGGAGATCTCTCCAGTGATGCTTCAAATCATACCGGTCATCCAAAAGTAATATATTTCATCGGACAAAATTGCCATGTACTACTCGCAATACTGCAAACGCATCTGCTTGTGACGCAGAAGTAACTTTGGACCAGTCTTCATTTTCGACCATCTCAAGCTCCGCGAAGAATCTAAAATTTGCCTAACTCTTATAGAAGTGATAGATCTTCACAAATCTGCTTTGCACTGTGACCGGCTTTTGATGCAAGTTTAAGAATTCTCCTTATCACTCTCTTACTTATACGTGGATTACCATATTTGTTAAAGTTTTCGCCAAAATTTGCTGCATCTTTTCTATAGTTATATATCATACCAACTAATATTTTCATTAATTTCCTAATTTCCGGAACAGACTTTCCACATTCTAGATATGCATCGATTTAACACTTTTTTCCTCACGCAACGTCTTTCGTTTACTCAACGTGAAAAGTAAGACTAAAACGTATTGCTTCCTATATATATAACGCTTTTTATGTCTACTGTGCATGTCACATTACCTTGTTTTATGCAAATGTTTGACACATTACTTCGGAATAGCCAATGAAATGTGATACCTCATAAAACAATTTCCATGTTTGTATATTAAGAAAATCTAATATTTGACTTTTTGTTTATATTTAATATTATGTATGAAACTTTATTTTTGTGACTTATTTGTTATACATACTATGTATATACCATGAAATTTCGTTCTGTTTTAATGAATATTATAAATGTTTTTGTTAAAAAACCGTGTTTTTATAAATCAATTTCCACTAGTGTATATTCTTTTTAAGTAATTCAATTAGAAAGGAAACAATATATTTTATATAAGTACATCCATAAAATATGTCATAGGTGAAATTATAGTGATGACATGGTTATTCTAATGTAGGGAGAAGAATATCCGACTTCAGTGTCTTTATTCACACTGTTGTTGTTTCTCGTGTTGACGAGATATCAAAGAAAAGTACTTTGTACATTTAATATAACTGCAAGGAAACCCTTTAATTCAACCATACTCAACCTTTTTTCCCCCCCGTGTCACAAACACAAGTTTCCGACTTTAGGTGGGCCACAATACACTTGTAAAAGGTTTTAAAAAGCTGTATAGCTAAAATAACATAAGTAGTCTAACAATGCAATATAACAAAGTTAATTTTGTCACTAGTACTGAACGTTTGTAGCGGAAGAAATACAATATACTCACGATTTTACGATCCCCGATTTAGCGACCATTGGATCTGGTCCCGACCGTTTTCCAATAATCTCTGTGTTTTTTACGCTCGATTTAACGACTCGTGTATAATTCGAATCTTGATTTAGTGACCTATCCGAGAATACTGAAATTGAAGATTTCAATCATCTAAAGCAATAATTAGGAAAACTGTGGTTTTGCCAAAAAATCTAACATTTGAGGATTTTGTTGCCGTTGATGATAATTTAGTAATTGAGTGAGGATTTTTTGAAGATGGCTTAATCCTAAACAGGATATTCAAAATAATTCTTCCGACAAGTAAATTGACGATTTTCTAAAGACACCTCCTACATCAAAAGCAGCAAAGGATGCTATGAAGACTCTAAAGAAAATTTTTGGAAAGGAAGACAATTCTAACGACTACTTTCAGATGATCAATGGCCTAATTCTGGAAGTTTCCTGCAGCCATTTGAAGCAAAAAAGTATAACATCATTTTTCAAAAAAAATGTTATTAACTAGTGTAAGTATTTTTTTTAATTTTGTAAAATGTTTAAATTAAATATTATAAAATTATTCCATAATGTTTATGTATTTTTTAATTCTAAAGATTAAGAAAAATTATAACAAATATATACATTTTATTGCATTAGAATGTTAGGTATCATTGAAATGCATTAAAAAAACAATATTACCAACTTTCGATTTAACGACCGATTTGCCGAAGTCCCGTGAAGGTCGTTAAATCACGAGTCCACTGTATTACCAAAACATTTAAAACCACATTTTCCAAATAATAAACTTCATAGTTGATTTCTATTGCAAAAACCATGAAAATATGGCACACAGTTTACTGGTTGTTAATAGTGTTTGAAAATCTTTTCGGCGCCAATATTTTTCGCTACAAAAGTTCAAATCTAAAACGTAGTATTAGCTATAATATGTATGAAACGTAATGTTATAACAGTGCAGAACTTCTAAGGAGATTATACCTAACTAGGGGGCTCTGCCCCTTGCAAGCTACGCTCGCCAAGCCCCGTTCAGACACTGTAGAATCTAAAAACACGCTAATCTGGTGGGTTTTAAAAATATTAGAGTAGATTGAATTATACTGAAAAAAGCTGTGCAGATTTCCATTCAATTCCCTTTGATTGTAAAAAATTAAGGGTGAATCAGTTGCTGTTAAGACATCGAATGGTTGTGTTCGTTTTTGATTAAAGAAGATCAGTTAAACATTTGAAAAGAAGCTAAAATAAAATAAATTAAGTATAAGGGTCTTTGCCTCCCGGTATTTTAAAACAATCTCTATAACAATAGCCTAAGTCATGTGACTATCATCAACAGTTCCAGGCGGACAACTTCGCTTTTTATACTCTAGGTGCCACTTTGGTACTTTAATGTTAGCCAGACACAGGTGATAAGTCATCAAATACAGTCGTGGCCATAAGTTTAGAACTACCGCTGAAATTTAAGATCCAGACAATAAATTGCATCTGCGACATTTATTACTCAAAGTTCAAAAGGAAAACGAATACAGTAACTCCACTGTCAGACGGAATGACGCCATCTGGCGAAAATCGATTTGATTTATGACGTTATCAGTGGTTTCAATTTTATAAACGCTAGTTTCTGCACGGTGGTCCTAAACTTTTGGCCACGACTAAGTAAGTAAGTAAGTAAGCACCCACCCTGGGAACCCCGTATTATTCTATCGCCATCATTTCATCTGTATTATAATAGTTCATGTCGTCAACTGCCATAAACAAATACTGTCTGTCCCTTCGCCGTTCATATGAAAGTTTGGCAAAGATGTCATATACGTCTCATATTGGCGTGATTTTTGAACGACGCCAATTTGGGGAACGCATCAAAAGCATAAACAGCAACATCCGGCTTACCTTATCAAGGAAAATAACGATACTTCTGCGCCAGTTATGTGCTCGTTCCGTATATGACATTGGCGTCAGAAAAAAATCGCGCCAATATGGGACCGTAAGTTTTCCATTTTGATTAAAAAATCCATTTTTTTTCGAATAAAACTACATAAAAGTTGCCATGGTCGCAAAGAATTCTAGGTACAGTTACGCTAGCAGGATGCAAATCTCGCCAATAGCTTTTTTTCAACTCGCCAGTTAGCATTTTTTTTTTTGAGTGGTAATATTTGGCCAGATACGTACCGCAGGTTTGGCGTGATTTTTATTTTTTTAAGAAAATTTGGCGAAAACCTCGTTTTCAAATACCAGTTACATATGCATTTTTGGAATTCCTTAGATATCCCGACGACCAAAAATCTGTCGCCAAACTATAAGTTTAAATGCCAATAATGGTTGATCGTAAATGTCACATTTACTTGACTTTGAGCAAGTTACACGTGTTTGCGTCATCAAGTGATTTTTATTTCGATGTTTTATTCGTATATTTATTAATGTTATACTAATTTATTTGTTCTTTCGTTATTTAAAATAAAAATTATGTCAATTTGTATAATTTGGCGAGTGTTTTGGCGATTTATATAATTTGGGGAAATTGGTCGACGGAATAACTAAGTAGTACTGTATTTCTTAATTATTTTCTATTATTTTCTAAAGGAAATATAAAAAAAAATAATTAATAGTCATAGAACAAAGTAATTTATATAATTTGTAAAAAGAAATAAAAGTAAATAAACATTTATTATCAAATAAACAACATTAGCCCGGTTACCATGTGAACCTTTTCTGAAATATAAAAAAAAAAATATTTGTTTGATTAAAATTTGAGTTGCCATCATTAGAAAAATGTATATAAAATTAGAAAAAAATTAATATTTCGAAAACTAATTCGAATTTAAAAATTCTAATACCAGTTTTGAAATCTGCGGATCAATACTGATTTTTGGTGTTAATTTCATCGCAAAGTATTCGATATTTTATGAGAAATCGCCGTGAAACATAATCAGTTGTTTAATCAGTCGATTCATACTTCCGTTTGATATTTTCGTTTCATAAATTCGTTTCATTAGGATTATATATATAGAGAGAGAGTAGATAAATCCATCATGGGCTGAATGAAATAAAATCTCTATAATAATAGCCTATGTCATGTGACTGTCATCCACAATTCTGGGCTGACCGCTTCGCTTTTTATATTCCAGCCGGCATTTTTGATACTTCAATGTTGGCCGGGCGCAGGTGAAAAATAGCCAAATTTTGTACCACCATTTCATCTATATTATAACAATCGATAAATTATTTTCCATTAAATAGTTATAGTCGTTTGTAATCGCTGTATTCATTTTGACTTACCCTGTATAATAAAAAAAATAAATTTAAAGCAAAATAAAGCATTCTATTGCGTTATTACATTCTGAAATTTATGATTATTTAAAATTAATAATTAAGACAACAGAAGTTCACATTTTAACAGTCTAATTTTTAGTTTCTCTCCAATTCTAAAGTGAACTACACATTAATTGCGTCAATAAAATATTATTTCAAATATTCTGAATTATGTATAGTCTCACATGTAGGTCATTATGATTTTGTATCAAAAATAGATTTATTTGGATAATGATGTCAATTTTAGCTATAAAATTACTTCTAGGATGTATTGGGAGGAAAAGGGATCTTCCGTGTTTTTAGTTTTTGAAAAGCAATTAATTTTCTTCAAGAAAACGAAACTATGATGCGTAGAACCTAATTATCGAGATTCAATCCCGGTTTTCGTAAATAGTAATTTGAAAGACAATTTAGCTAAATTAGTAATCTATAGACGCTATATGGCCAAAGATGACCAGCCACTTGCGACTCTAGACGTATTGCTAAATATCTTGAAAAATACACGAGCAATTTACCTGAAACTCCAGGTGTGTAAACATTATAATACAGGTCATACATTGCCATGAGATAACCCAGTTAAAATTAATGAAGCAAAAGCGTTCAAACTGTAAATTATGATTAAGTGTCTTATTGTAATAATTTGTGTTCATTTTTATGATGATAGCATGTATACTCGAAGAGAAATTCAGGTTTTCATTAAAACAGTTTCAAATTTGCCAAGTTTTTTGCGTATAATTTGCAGAGTTTTTAATATAAAAAATGTTCTATTCAAAAATATGACAAACAACATTGTACACAGTACCCTACAATCAGAATTAAAAAATAGTAAAAATTGGATGAAACATGAGCAGGTAGATTAAAAAATGTTTCACTGCGCATGCGCGAATGCAATCAAAATATAATGTGCATAATGTATTAGGTAATTGTATAGAGCAACTTTTGTGAAAGTCTCAAAAACATAGCTTGAAAATCCTGAAAATTATCGTTGATAGAATAAGCTCAAAATCCGTTGTTCCCAAAATGAAGCAAAAAGATGAGGGGTTGTATCCATATATCTATTGATTAGTACAAATATAGCACACACAATATTGCCCGCACTACTGTATTTGGATACAACTCCTCATCTTTTTGCTTCCTTTAGGGAATAACGTATTTTGAGCTTGTTCTATCAACTATAATTTTCAGACTTTTCAAACTATGTTTTTGAGACTTTCACAAAAGTTGCTCTATACATTTAGCTAACACATTATGCAAATTATATTTTGATTACATTCGGGCATGCACAGTGAATAATTATTTAGTAAACGTGCTCATTTTTCATACAATTTTTATTATTTTTTAATTTTGATTACAGGGTAATTGTGTACAATGTTGTTTGTCATATTTTCCGAAAAGAACTTTTTTTTTATACTAAGGACTCTACAAATTATAAGAAAAAAACTTAGCAAAATTTGGGACACTTTTTATAAAAACTTTAATTTCTCTACGAGTATACATGCTATCCTCATAAAAATTAACACAGTTTATTACAATAAGGCTCATGATCATATTCTACAGTTTGAACGCTTTTGCTACATTAGTTTTTATGGGTTATCCAAAAGATAGAGAAACAACAATGGTAACAGCAATCTCTATAAATTTGTGATAAACAATGTTTTCTAAAGCTCAAAAATGAAACTTGATTATGTAAATATCTGATACTCTGGAATTTCAAACTGCTATATTTCAACCATTTTTTTTAAATATAGGCTAAGCAATAAAATGCTGAGGAATCCTCGTATCAAGTTCGAACTCTTACAATTAAAAACTTTTTGGATATTTGTAATCCTTTTTTTGTAATCCTATTTTGAAATAAGGAGACCTTCTACATTAGGAGACAAAAAAAGCATTTTTTTATGATTTTTTTGTAAAAAGACTGCATGATGGATCTTTTTGAAATTTTAACAGTTTATTGTACATATGTTAAGGTATGCACAAGAATTTTTTATTAGATTTTGTTGCTTCTACTGTAAGTTATAAACAAATATGTTCAACCACATTTTTTGACACGATGGGCAAGATTTAAAAAAACTACTCAATGGATCATCTTAATTTTTTTTATTTAAAGCTTATTTAATTGCCTTCGATATGAATTAAAGCTTTTACTAAAATAATAATAATAATAAAAGTTATTAACAAATAAGAACGAATTTTTTTCGCAATTTTTTTTTAATCAGCCATTACATAACCTTTTAAAAATAACTTTATGGGTTCCTTTAATATAACTAGAAGCTATACTCACGAAGTTTACGAAAAATAATTATTATTGTGTTTCAGATAATTCTACAAGGCGCTATCAAGCCCACCGTCCAGACGAAATTTTCTAAAGCAGTTGAAAATATTTGTTTATAACTTAGAGTAGAAGCAACAAAATCTAATTTAAAAAAAATTGTGTATACCTTAAAAATGTACCTATGTACAATAAACTGTTAAAATTTCGAAAAGATCCATCAGGCAGTTTTCTTACAAAAAAAAATCACAAAAGAGTGCTTTTTTTGTCTCCTAATGTGGAAGGTCCCCTTAAAAACATTTATGTTACTGCTTTTTGAAGAAAAAAAAATCATGGTAGATAAAACTGGCCTACAAACTCGGTGGGGACTTTGGCAAGGCCTGTTTACATTGCCGAATCATCCAAAATTGATAAATACGAGTGCTATCGCATGATAAAAATCCAATTGTTTCAAAATGTCTGGCATCTTTTAATTTCAAATTTCTTTATCTCAGCCTTTTTTAGGATAGAGACAAAACAAAAAAGCTTCGGAATCCAAGTACCAAGACCGAACACTCAAAGAAGAAAGCTTTTTGAGTTTTAATTTAATATATGATATTTATAAATCAACATTTGACGGGGGCCATGATCGGTGAAAATTTACCAGAGTTTTCAAGAATTTCTTTCTTCTGTACTTTATCCATTTTGTAATAGAAGTTACCTAAAATTGGAAATTATCTTTATAATACAACTGCAATAAAGCAGCAGTTGTTACTTGATATGTTTTATCCGGACTAGCTACCAAAGCGTTATAAGTAAGCGAACAAACTTAATGCTGGAATCAGGCGTAAATTAACACAGTTGCGCCACCTTGTGGACGGAGTGATAATTCACATACGCGAGCTTATTGTGTGGCGCATATTTTCTAAATCTTCAGTCTCTCATAGAAATGAATTTTTTTTTGCCACATTTCTTGCACAGTAATGGCGTAGCGAGAGGGGCAACTAGACGCACTTGAAACCACGAAGTTTTCTTTGCCTTATTAGAAGAATTTCAGTTATTAATCAAGGTGAAAGAAACTTTATAATTTTAGTGGCGTCACTAAGAAAACAGTTATGTATCTACCTGTAGTTCACACTCCATCCGCTACGTGGCGTATGAGCTTGATTGATGTGACCTCGCTTTTAATCTTGCGGTTACTTCTCCCATTTAAGATATGACGCTTACTTATATCGCTTTGCTAGCTACTAATCCTCGAAAGCAAAAGAATGTTAAACATTGTAACAAATATCACTCTTAAAACATTCTGGTGTCAAATTTTAGTTCAATTATTTTTATTTAAAATATCATATATTTGATGCATTTTTCCAGTTAGTTTAACAAATGAAAGTAGATTTGTCTTGTGAGAAATATTCCATAAATCTGATGTATAAGATAACATCGCTACGAAAACCATTTCTGTCCATGAACATAATGCTTTTTTATACAGGCTGTCCAAAAACAAATGTCCCAATTTCAATGGTATATTATAACAGTTTAATTTAGACTATATTTACAACAAATTATACATCCAATTGAAGGTAAACTAACCTAGTTTTTCTTACAAATGATCAATATGTTCACATATAGTTATACGACACACATCCAACATAAAATCCACTTTTTCCCACACTTTGGCTAACAAATTCGGAGCAATGAAAGCATTAACCTCTTCAAATCTGTATCTCAACTCCAACAAATCATTAGATAGCGTGGGAACGTCGACACGTCCTTTCATAAAGACTCAGAGGAAAAAAATCGCATGGCTCTAACGGATTTAAAACTTTAGTCCAGCGAAAAAGTTTTACGCTCAGGAGACTCCCTTTTGCGTTGTGGCATGAAAACAAGCAAATAACAAAGCAGTACTTGAGCTTGCGCTTATCTGAAACTGTTTGAGTTACTGAATATATACTGGTTATCAAAAATTAAGGAAAAGTCACAAAATGCCAATTTTTAAATACGGGAATACTCAAAAGGAAGTAATATAATTCGAATAATTACTATTCCTGCAGAACAGCTAGTCCATATAACATCTCATTCAGGTCACACATGGTCACAAGAGTCACAGTCACTACGGCGAAACAAAAAATAGGAAATTCCATATGTCTCTTTTATGAGTCTCAAATGACTACTATATGTGACTCCACTGACAGGTCACTGTGACTGCTGCTTTGTGGCGAGTCACCAGGTGACTAAACAATGTCATTTCATTGAGCCTCTCGTGTAACTCTCATCTGGAGTTTCAATTTCAAAGTCATTGTGAACGTTGCATTATGATAAATCACCAAATAATGTCAAATTAAAGTCACATGGTGACTTTTCACCACTTTTCACAGTGGTGACTTTACAGTAGTGTCTCTGTCATTTGACAAAGTCATGTGACAGAAACTCACCATGTGACTTTAATGTGACATTATTTGGTGATTTATCATAATGCAACGTTCACAATGACTTTGAAATTGAATCTCCAGATGAGAGTCACACGAGAGTCTCAATTAAACGACACTGCAAAGTCACCTGGTGACTCGTCACAAAGCAGCAGTCACAGTGACCTGTCAGTGGAGTCACATATAGTAATCATTTGAGACTCATAAAAGAGACGTATGGAATTTCCTATTTTTTGTTTCGCCGTAGTGACAGTGACTCTTGTGACCATGTGTGACCTGCATGAGATGTTATATGGACTAGCTGTTCTGCAGAGATAGTAATTATTCAAATTATATTACTTCCTTTTGAGAATTCGCGTATTGAAAAATTAGCATTTTGTGACTTTTCCTTAATTTTTGATAACCAGTGTATGTGACCCTGAACCAACACTATACAACACTTACAGTAGATACTAATTAAATTTATTACTGGGACATGCTTTTATGGATACCATATAATTCACCAGTCACACCTACATACAAATTAACTATGATGATGATGAAATGAATTAACCTATTCTATCACTAAGATAATTAACATTTTCTACCACTTGAAAATGCATAAATAACAAATTATGTTACATGATAGTTTTATTTGTGCTTTTCTAAAAATAAAAATATAATAAATACTAGAGAACAGGAATTCTGCTTTTTAAGAATTAGTGTCGCCCCCAAGCATTTCCATTACTTCATTTTCTTCTGATGGACTGGTGGCTTCTCTTATTATGAAACAGCCATTATAAATGAAGCGTTAAGAGAAGATGAAAGAGCAGCCGTAAAAAGTTAGAACTCTGATTTTTTGATCAGAATGGGGGGAAAAAATGGCCTTTTTTTTTTTTTTTTTTTATATATATATATATATATATATATATATATAATAATAGAAGCCACAAGTCCATCAGAATAAAATAACTCGGTTAAGCGGGACTCTATTGCAGTACAAAACATATTTCAATTTTAATACTTAAAGCACACGTTTTATTTTATGTAAAATGATGTCATTCGCATCTGCTTAAGAATTCCACATTTACGATCTTCTCTTAAACATCTACAGTAAAGCATGCATAGCACATCACTATCGCAAAATAATGCACAAATGCAGGAAAAAGATGCTGTTATTCATGAAAATCGACAAAAAAAAAAAAACGGCTATCTAATGATTATAGATACTTAAAATTAAATATAGTTTATAACAGAAATCATTCGTTTATAATTTTTTCAAAATAGCACGTATTTTAATTATATTTTCTTTCGGTTGTTAGGAAAAAATGGCAACAAAAAGATATAATTGCTATTTTTCAACTATTTTCCCTTTACTATCTACAGAAATGAAGTACTTGAGTTGCCAAAATTAAACAAATGGTGCTAAAAACTACAAATAAATTAATATTTCAAAAATAAATGGAGATACAGTTTTCAAACAAAATGCATTTAAAAGAACTTTTTTTTTTCCAATACGATTGTATAAAAATCGAAAATGTGCGATGCTTAGAAGTTTAAAAATTTGAAGTAGAGTATTTAATCGTACTGCTTTATTTCACGGCTAGCGTCTGTAAGGTAACGTTATTTTTTGGAATACACAAAATAAGCTGGGAGAAAGAAACAGCATACCGACACCGGGGGCAAAATACCTGACGAATTACGGAACAATGAGTGAACCTATATTTGTTTAAGATTATACATGTACGGATCTAAATTTTTTCACAATGCAGCAGTTTACGAAAATTAAATTTAATTTACTGTTATATATTTTTTTAAATATTTAGTTTAAATGCAAATTTTTAAATCTAAAATAATGAAATGTATATTATAGTGTTCTTTTAAAATGTAACTATCTAAAATAGTATTCTTTTGGCCAGCAATTAAAGTTCCGTCACTAAAAATAACGTTCCGTTGTATAAGCCAGCCGCAAAACAAAGCAGATGTATCATTGTACGATTAAATACTCTACCGCAATTTTTTAAACTTCTAAGCATCTGTCTCTCTTCTTCATCAAAACATCTTCAATTTTTATACCGTCGTATCGGGGAAAAATGTACTTTTAAATGCAATTTGTTTGAAAACTGCATCTCATTTTTTTTTAATTTTATAAAAGCAAATTCACACAATTTCATAAAATAACTGAAAGTACTAAAAGACAGCAAAAGAATACTTTTAAATGAAATTTGTTTGAAAACTGCATCTCAATTTTTAAATTTTATAAAAGAAAATTTATACAATTTCATACAATACACTTTAATAAGGAAATAATATGTGTGTAGTTATGGAAGGAATTCGATTTGGGAGGATTTATAAATTATATTTTGTCACAAACGTTACGAAAAAGTTCAAAATTCGTTGCTTTTACGTGCATTTAAAAGTTACTTTTCTAGTTTATATTCAGCACATAGGTATATCGAAAGACTATGAAAAAAACCAAGAATACACCTAAAAGCCTTCTTTGTGAAGCCTTGAAATAGATGTAAGCAACATTTTATGCATATTTATGTTTCCTTCTTTATAGTGGTTTATGTATTCCGTTCACATATGGTCGCATACATTTTTATTTATTAAACTTATCAGTAATTTAAAAAGGTTTTTCCTCCCAAATTACAAACAGATGCTCCAATAGCTTCTTCATTCCCCAAAAATCTGAATATCATAGCATTTGTTAATTTATTACCCGACTGCCAAGAAGGGTTATGTGTTTCACGCGTATCTGGGTATGTGTCTTTATAGCTTCGAAACATCCCAACGGCTGGATGGATTTTAATGAATGAGGTCTTTATCGATTCGTCTTAACCGTGCGATGGTTATAGGCTAAGTTTTGTTTTCATAAATTCAAAATGGCGGTAGAGACGAAAAAGAAAATTTACGCAACATACTGTGTGTCATATCATTGGATAGGTCTTTCAAAATGAAGACAATGAATGTTTCATTGGCTATTTTACAGTCAGAAGCTCAATTTAAATATTACACAATCTGGAAGTTGTGTATGTAGGATCTTTAGCTTTACTGCAACTCTAACCATCATAGACATCTATAGACCTCATCAAAATAGAGTTTATAGATAGGAACTAACAATTAATCACAACTTAAAAGTCATCAATACAAGTAAAAAAGAAAAAAAAAAAAAAAAAAAAAAAAAAAAGGTAAGTAATATAAACAAGTAATAAAAAAAATAAAAAAAAATTAAGTTAATTCCTACTTTGGTCAATAAGATAATTTTTTTTCTCCCATTCTTCTTTCCTCTAGAGTGGCGCTTAAAATGCCTTGATCAAGAGGAGAGCTCTCTCGGTCTTAAAATACCCTGCTCAAGAATTGGGCTCTCTCGATTATTGAAAATTAATTAATTTAATTTAATTAATGAATTAATGTTTGAAAAAAAAACTGGATTAACATGTAGTGCCATCCACTACAAGTTAAAAAAGTCCTTCCGGCCAGTGCCGGGAGGAAGAGGTAGCTCTCATATTCCTTATTTTAAAAAGCTCCAACTTATATTATTCAAACACACGAAGCTCAATTTAGTGGAAACCGAATATAGGAGATTCAATACTAATTTTTATCAATATAATGAATGAGAATTTCGCGAAATCAGTCAGCTTTATCCAAGCTGCTTTTCCTTAAAGTAACTTATATTTGGCGGCCAAATTCGACGATTTCTTAAAGTGCCTGCCCTTTTAAGACAACATGGTGGATGAGACTAACCAGTGAATTTGGTCGAGACCTTAGAAATTGCTGTGCACATGCTCACTCACATCGGAATCGGTTGATACATACGAGTGCTGTCGCAGGCAAAAAATCAGATTTTTCAAAATGTCACACACATTAGAAATTGAAACTGCTATATCTGAGCCATTTTTTAAGATAAAGACAAACAAAAAATGCTCCTGAATCCTTATATCAAGGTCAAATACTTAAGGTGAAAACCTTTTTCAATTTCTAATTTTTTTGCACCTCACTTTAAACATATATATTTTTAATTTAATGGCCGCCATTTTGAAACAAGATGGCTGATGAATCTGGCCAGCGAACTTGGTCGAAATATTGATGTATACTATCCACATGCCTTCTTACATCAAAATAGGCGAATACGTGTGTTATAGCGTGACAAATACAAGATCGTTTCAAAATGTTAGCCATGCTAGAAATTCAAAGTGCTATAATTCAACCATTTTTTAAGATATAAACAAAAGAACAAATTTTCAGAAACAAAAACTGCTCCGGAATCTTTATATCAAGGCCAAACACATAAAAAAAATCTTTTTCATTTTCCAATTTTTTAATACCTCATTTTAAATTTAAATTTAATTTTTTTTAATGGCAACCCTTTTGAAACAAGATGGCGAATGAAGCTGACCAACGAACTCGGTCGCGATATTGGTATGTACTATGTACAGACGAAGTTACATCCAAATCGGTTCATAAATACGCCTGTTATCGCGTGACAAAAATCAGGTCTTTTAAAATGTCAGCCACAATAGAAATTCAAAATGCTATAACTCAGCCATTTTTTTAGATATAGACGAAACAAAACTGTTCCGGAATCTTTGTATTAAGGTTAAACACATACAAAAAAAATCTTTTTCATTTTCCAATTTTTTGGTATCTCATTTTAAATTTAAAATTTTTAAAATTTCTTTAAATGGCCGCCATTTTGAAACAAGATGGCGGATGAAGCTGGCCAATGAGATCGCTCGAGATATTTGTATGTACTATGTAAACACCAAGGTACATCCAAATCGGTTCATAAATACGCCTGTTATCACGTGAAAAAAATCAGGACGTTTCAAAATGTCAGCCACGCTAGAAATTCAAAATGCTATAACTCAGCCATTTCTTATGATATAGACGAAACAAAAACTGCTCCCGAATCTTTTTATCAAGGTCAAACATATAAGAAAAAAATATGTTTTCAATTTTCAATTTTTTGGCACCACATTTCAAATTTAAATTTTTCTTAAAAATTTAAATGGCCGCCATTTTTAAACAAGAAGGCGGATGAAGCTGGCCAACGATCTCGGCCGAGACATCGGTATGTACTATGTACACACCGAATTACATCGAAATCGGTTAATAAATACGCCTTTTATCGCGTGACAAAATTCAGGACGTTTCAAAATGTCAGTCACGCTAGAAATTCAAAATGCTATAACTCAGCCATTTTTTAAGATATAGACGAAACAAAAACTGCTCCTGAATCTTTGTATAAAGGTCAAATACATAAGAAAAAAATATTTTTCCCTTTTCAATTTTTTGGTACCACATTTCAAATTTTAAATTTTTTAAAAAAATTCAAATGGCCGCCATTTTGAAACAAAACGGCGGATGAAGCTGGCCGACGAACTCGGTCGAGACATTGGTATGTACTATGTGCACACCGAATTACATTGAAATCGGTTCATAAATACGAGAGTTACAGTGTGACAAAGGTCAGATATATATATATATATATATATATATATCAATTTTGAACGGAGGGTGATTTCGGGGTCTAGGGGTCATGATCGATGAAAATATACCAAAATTTTTTGAAATCGCTTTCCTCCGAACGGCTGCAATAGGTAGCTTTTTGTAATGAAAGCTACCTAAAATGCTATAACTCAGCCATTTCTTAAGATATAGACGAAACAAAAACTGCTTCCGAATCTTTTTATCAAGATCAAACACATAAGAAGAAAATATTTTTTCAATTTTTAATTTTTTGGTACCACATTTCAAATTTAAATTTTTCTTAAAAATTTAAATGGCCGCCATTTTTAAACAAGATGGCGGATGAAGCTGGCCAACGAACCCGGTCGAGACATTGGTATGTACTATGTATAAACGAAGTTACATCCAAATCGGTTCATAAATACGCCTTTTATCGCGTGACAAATTTCAGGACGTTTCAAAATGTCAGCCACGCTAGAAATTCAAAATGCTATAACTCAACCATTTTTTAAGATATAGACGAAACAAAAACTGCTCCGAAATCTTTGTATAAAGGTCAAATACATAAGAAAAAAATCTTTTTCCATTTTTAATTTTTTGGTACCACTTTTCAAATTTAATTTTTTTTTTAATTTTTAAATGGCCGCCATTTTGAAACTAAATGGCGGATGAAGATGGCCAACGAACTCGGTCGAGACATTGATATGTACTATGTACGCACCGAATTACATCGAAATCGATTGATAAATACGCCTTTTATCGCGTGACAAATTTCAGGACGTTTGAAAATGCCAGCCACGCTAGAAATTCAAAATGCTATAACTCAGCCATTTTTTAAGATATAGACGAAACAAAAACTGCTCCAGAATCTTTGTATAAAGGTCAAATATATAAGAAAAAAATATTTTTCCATTTTTAATTTTTTGGTACCACATTTCAAATTTTAAATTTTTTTTAAATTTTAAATGGCCGCCATTTTGAAACAAAACGGCGCATGAAGCTGGCCAACGAACTCGGTCGAGACATTAGTATGTACTATGTAGACACCGAATTACATCGAAATCGGTTCATAATTACGAGAGATAGAGTGTTACATAGGTCAGATATATATATATATATATATATATATATATATATATCAATTTTGAACGGAGGGTGGTTTCGGGGTCTGGGGGTCATGATCGATGAAAATATACCAAAATTATTTGAAATCGCTTTCCTCCGAACGGCTGCAATAGGTAGCTTTTTGTAATGAAAGCTACCTAAAAAATTTATTTGAGCTTGATTGGATGAGAAATAAGTATTTTATTAACGATTGAAAATTTGAAAAAAGATATGTACAGGGTGTCCACTCTCAACGGTGTCTAGTGGTTAATTCCTAAACCGTTAGTCATAGACATATAGTTCCAAATGCAAAAATGTTTTAAATGAGGCAAAGAAATATTTTAAAAGAGATTTGGGTTAATAAAAACATTTAAAAAAAATTACGAAATTTAAATTTTTATACGGTCCATCGGTCCTATAAGTTATATTTAGTAAAATTTTCCTATTACACTGACAATTAAAACAAAAAAGTCCCGTTCATATAAGAGTATAATTGACCGAGTTCTAAAACTTTAAAAATGCATGACTTATACCACTTTTCTGCATGTGAACAGAAATGAGTTCGACAAGACTTTGAGGAGTCATATACCAAGTGATTTAAGTATTCGAAGAACTTATTTCATGCGATTTGAAAAAGATCTTACAAGTATTACGATTGAGTTAATTTTTATTAATTTTCAGATTCGCTAAAATAATTAAATTTTAACATATGTTTTATTTTGTAAGGATTTGAGACTATTTCTTTTCATGATTTTTTTTTTTTTTTTTTACAAAAAAATATGTTATTTTTTTAAGTTTTTATTTAACTTCAACGATAGTATGCATGTTTTTCCAGTTCAAAATTTGTACTCAAACTTTAACTCACTTTCAACATTCCGATCGAGATTACATTTTAGATACTGACGTAAATTCGATGACAATCTAATATTGTTATGATTTTCGGTGGTTACCATTTATTTTACAGGTTAACACAAAAAAATTCGGGTAGATTACCGCCAAGAAGTTTAAGAAAAAGTTTTAGATTAGATAACACAAGACTGCGATGGTTGTGTTTTTAAAATTTTATGAATTTTTTAGCACTTAAATTTTAACCATCCTGTCAGGATTTTTCGCAAATCATAAATTGTCAAAATTAAAAATAACAAAAATAGGATACTATAAAATAGAGGATATGGCTGTGTTTTTTAACTTTTGATAATTACTTTTATGTACTTTTAGCACTGAATCTGAAAATGACCTTCACTTTTAACCATCACGTTAGAATTTTTTTGCAAATCGTAAATTCAAAGCTAAATTATAGCGAAAATCTGATACTATAAAACAGATGTAAATCTTTTTTAATTTATTTTAATTTAACTTAATTTAATTCAATAATTTATTCAGTTTTTTTTTTTTTTGCCTATACTGGGATTCTTACAGCTAAACATCTGAGGTTTCCGATGAAATGTGGGAGAAGGTTCAATTTTAACTTTGAATTTTTTAACTTTGAAATTTACAATTTGCGAAAAATCCTGACGTGATGGTTAAAAAGGAAGGTCATTTTCGGATTCAGCGATAAAAAAATACATAAAAATCAATTATTAAAAGTTAAAAACATAATAATCAATATTTTATACCATTAAATGATTAAAGATTTCAAATTTTTATTGTAAGGTTAATTTTACTCTCAACCATTTTTTAAACATATCTGACGAAATTATATTTCTACTAAATTTGTGAATGACCCCTAAATTGCAGCAAAAAATATGCTCCAACTTTAAACATCTATTATTCGATCAATTTTAATCGTGGAATAACGGGACTTGTTTTGTCGTACTTGTCAATGAAAGAGGAAAATTTTACAAAATATAACTTATAGGACCAGGGGACCGTATAAATATTTAAATTTCATAATTTTTTTAAGAAATGTTTTTACTGACCCAAATCGCTTTTTAAATATTTCTTTACCTCATTTAAGACATTTTTGTAATTTGAATAAATGTCTATGACAAACGGTATTGGAATTAGCCATTGGACACCGTTGAGAGCGAACACCATGTATAGCGAGAGTGTGAGCTAATAGTAAGATTTGAAAAAAAAAATAGTTTCACATTGATGAGAAATAATTAATTAGTTCGCTTTTTACGCAGTCGGGTTTTTTGATTTTTTAAATTTAATTGTTTATTTATCATTATGGCATACTGATTTCAGTTCATCTACAGTTTTCTTTTATGCTCGCACTTAGCATTTTGTTATTTTTCCTCTATGGATCACACATGTATTAACAACGATAACTGATGCAGAAGATGAATCGTAGACTATTATTTATCATTAGTGACTGGTGCTAAAAGCAGCACTAGAACATCTCTGATAGAATAGAGATTTTCTTAAAGTCATGTTAATAAAACATAATTATTTATATTTTTAAATAATGCTGAAACAAACTCTGCTATATTAAAATTATTTTCCACTTTATTATCACAATTTAAGATATTAAACGACTTTTCGTTACGTTCTTTTTTATAAAGTATCGCATAAATGGACAACTTTATATTATAGAGTATTTGGAAATGTTATGGATTCTATATTTTTCATACGAGATAGAACATCTATTTTCACAGTTCTCATCGCGTTAATCCTTTGTCTACTGAGTACCTATCTATAAGTACCATTAAAATAACATGTTAGAAAATTCATTTAAAACATCAATTAATTTTAATACAGTTTAGCATAAGTTATAGATACATTACTTTATCTTGTTCCAAAAGCATTATTGGTTACACACTGTAAAAAACCACTGTAAATTTGCCAGCACAACTCGATCACAATTGAATGTACTGTATCTTTCTTTGGTTTCCTGACTATTTAAACATGAAAAATACAGTAGTTGCGTAAAATTAACAGTAGAATGTACTGGCAATTTTGGACGCATTTGGACCACAGCACAAACTACTGGCGTCCAAATTGCCAGTACTTTGTGCTGTTAATTTTACGCAACTACTGTATTTTCCATGTTTAAATAGTCAGGAAACCAAAGAAAGATACAGTACATTCAACTGTGATTGAGTTTGTGCGCGAGATGAACAGTACTTTGTACTGTAAAAATGTCGTTTTTTTTTTTTTTTACAGTGCACAAAACAAAAATATTTTTAAAAGGACGATTTATTTTGCCTTTGGATCTTTTCAGTTTTCTTGGCGTTGGGGGAGAGCGATTTTTCATTTCGGAAATATTTCTATATTTCTAATGTAAGAACATTTCTACATTTCGTAATTTTACAAAATATTAAGAAAAATATTTAAAATAAAGGATTTGAGTGGGGTTTTAAATATTGCACAAAATCCATATAAATTCAAATTAATTAATCATTAATTAATTAACATCAATTAGTTTTAATACAGTTTAGAATAAGTTATAGATACATTACTTTATCTTGTTCCAAAAGCATTATTGGTTACACAAAACAAAAATATTTTTTAAAGGACAATTTATTTTGCCTTTGCATCTTTTCAGTTTTCTTGGCATTGGGGGTGAGGGATTTTTCAATTCGGCAATATTTCTATATTTCTAATGTAAGAACATTACATTTCGACATTTCCTAATTCTACAATTACTTTATCTTGTTCCAAAAGCATTATTGGTGACAGAAAAAAAAAAATATTTTTTAATTAATTTTTCGACTACTTTTCAGCAGTGAAATTACGCTTGAAATTATTCAATATTAATGATGTGAATTATCACATTGCTAACAAAGCGTAAACCAACTTAGTGAAAAATGTCCAAGCCGGGAATCGAACCCGGGTCCCTGGAATAGATCAGTGCTCTACCACTAAACCACAAGGACGATGTCCATCCTGGCATTTCTCACTTATATAAGTCGGTAAGGCTGCAACCGCAGCACAAGATGGAGAAGTCTTCATGAGCACACATTCCTAGCGGCGTAACATGAGACGCAAACAAACCCAGCATCGGTGAATATACAATTTTTAATTAATTTTTCGACTACTTTTCAGCAGTGAAATTACGCTTGAAATTATTGAATATTAATGATGTGAATTATCACATTGCCAACAAAGCGTAAACCAACTTAGTGAAAAATGTCCAAGCCGAGAATCGAACCCGGGTCCCTGGAATAGATCTCCAGTGCTCTACCACTAAATCGCAAGGACGATTTCCAGCCTGGCATTTCTCACTTATATAAGTCGGTAAGGCTGCAAACGCAGCACAAGATGGAGAAGTCTTCATGAGCACACATTCCTAGCGGCGTAACATGAGACGCAAACAAACCCAGCATCGGTGAATATACAATTTTTGATTATTTAAGTGACTTATATAAGTGAGAAATGCCAGGCTGGACATCGTCCTTGTGGTTTAGTGGTAGAGCACTGGAGATCTATTCCAGGGACCCGGGTTCGATTGCCGGCTTGGACATTTTTCGCTAAGTTGGTTTACGCTTTGTTAGCAATGTGATAATTCACATCATTAATATTCAAAAATATTTTTTAAAGGACAATTTATTTTTCCTTTGCATCTTTTCAGTTTTCTTGGCGTTGGGGGTGAGGGATTTTTCAATTCGGAAATATTTCTATATTTCTAATGTAAGAACATTACATTTCGACATTTCCTAATTCTACAATTACTTTATCTTGTTCCAAAAGCATTATTGGTTACAGAAAACAAAAATATTTTTTAAAGGACAATTTATTTTGCTTTTCCATCTTTTCAGTTTTCTTGGCGTTGGGGGTGAGGGATTTTTCAATTCGGAAATATTTCTATATTTATAATGCAAGAACATTACATTTCGACATTTCCTAATTCTACAAAATACCAAGACAAATATTTAAAATAAAGGATTTGAGTAGGATTTTAAATATTGCACAAAATCCCGATAAATTCAAATTAATTAATCCTTCTAAATTTCTTCTAAAATTTATTAAATGATTATGTAAATCTTCTATTGTAGTTTAAATAATTCACGAAAAATGCTTTAGAAGATAAAATTTTCATCAAATCATAATTCAGTACATAAAGAGTTAAGTATACATATATTTTCCGTACCTTGTTAAAAATCTGCAGCAAAATATTCAGCAATTAGATCAGCAATTAACCATAAATTAACTTGATTCTCACAATAATATGCTCAACGGCGCTTAATGGTATGGCCAAGTAACTGTTTTCCTTAAAAGCGGTCTAATTGCTTGACAGCTTCCTGCAGGTTTTTAACAGTGTAATGTAGAACAAATGCAATTCCATTAATACACTGCTCAAAACAATTAAAGGATATTGCAGTTTTAGGTGGATTTTGTATCTGGTAAACTGTTTAGCTGATTGATACATGGTCGACAGACATAGTAGGTTATATGAGAATAAATTACACATGTTTGGCAGAAAAAAATGCATTTTATTGCGCATTTGTGTACTAAAGGAAAAAAACACAATTTGTGCATATGAGAAAAAAAGAAAAAGAAATGGTGTTTTCTTCAAAGAAAATCATTTTCAGTAGGGGGTATGGTTTCCACGGGCGGCCAGCAACGTTGAACACCTTTGAGGCATGGACTCAATGAGGCTATTAATGACGAGTTGGGGTATTCTGCCCCACTCTTCCAGAAGAGCTCTTTCCAGTTCTTGGAGAGTTTGTGGGGGTTATTGGCGGCCAGAAACTCGTCTTCCTAGAGCGTCCCAAACCTGCTCGATTGGATTCATGTCTGGAGAACACGCTGGCCATTCCATTCGAACGACTCCTTCCTCGAAAAGGAAATCCTCCACCAGGTTTGCACGGTGTGGCCTGCAGTTATCGTCCATTAAAATGAAGTTATCTCCGATTGCTGCAGCGTAAGGGACTACAATAGATCTGAGGATCTCATCCCTATATCGGCGACCAGTCAGAGCTCCATCTCGAATGATGTAGAGGTCAGTGCGCCCGTCAATGGAGATGCCACCATACACCAACACTCCTCCACCGCCAAATCTGACACTTTCGTGCACGAACGCAGGATTATTCCTACTGCCACGGTCCCTCCAGATGAAAATACGCCTATTATCCGGATGCACAGAAAAACGGGACTCGTCAGAAAACAGAATATTGCTCCATTCATTTCTCCTCCAGTTGACATGCTCGGTTGCCCACTCCCTGCGGTCGCGACGATGCCTTGATGTTAATCTAACACATACCATCGGTCGGCGAGCATACAGACCTACAGCATGGAGCCGGTTTCGGACAGTCAGAGTTGAAATCGTGGTGCCTGTAGCCGAGCGAAAGTGTTGTTGGAGAAGAGTAGCGTTCATGGTTCGGTGTCTCCGAGCTGTTAACGCTAAATACCGATCTTCATTGGGCGTTGTTGCCCGTCTACGACCTTGCCCTGGTCTTCGGCCTGCACATCCACTCTCCAAAAAACGGTTCCAGATCCTGGAAATGACACTTTGTGGCACTCCAATGGCTTGCGTTACTTCGGCTTGAGTTTGGCCCCCTTCTAACCTACCAACAATTCTCAAAGCTTCTGAATCTGTCAAATGACTTCGCTGAGACATCGTACTCATCGAAACAAAGCAAGTACTGAATGCCGATCATCCTTGTCTTCATTCTCTTTTATCCAGTTGAAAGTCAAATTTCATTCGCTGCCGCGGAAGCGACGTTTTTGACGTCGAACTCCACAGTTTGAAATCCAGAAAAATTTGCATTTGTGATTCTCTTCTTCTATTTTCGGCAAAAAAAATTCGTTTATATCTTTATTTTATATAAAACTTCAAATATCCTTTAATTGTTTTGAGCAGTGTATTTAAAAAATAGACACATTAGATAAACACATTAAAAATACACAAATATATATATTACTTTATCTTGTTCTAAAAGCATTACTGGCTACACGAAACAAAAATATTTTTAAAAGGATAATTTCTTTTTTTTTAAATCATTTCAGCTTTCTTGGCGTTTCTTGGCGTTGGGTGTGTGTGTGTGTGTGTGTGGGGGGGGGGTAACTTCGGAAATATTTCTATATTTCTACTGTAGGAACATTATATTTGTACGTTTCCTAATTCTACAAAATATTAAGAAAAATATTTAAAATATAAGATTTGAGTGGTATTATAAATATTGCACAAAATTCCTATAAATTTAAATTTAATTAATCCAAACATAAATAAGTGCGAGTAGTAAGTCAATATTATGTCCACTACTAATCATATCACAATATTAAAATATTTATTTGCTTAAAAGACGTTATAAAAACACATTAATAGTAAATTAAAAAAACTATATTTACATGTTTCAACTCATTTTCTGATTCGTCATCAGAATGTATAACATTAAATTACAAATGCATATGAAAAATGGAGAAAATCATCGAATATAAACAAGTAATCATATAACGCGCCCTACATTTTCGTGATTGCTCGTGCTCCCTCTATGTCGCGACGCGGTAAGTTGCCCAACCATTCAACTCATAAATTCGGGATACGAAAAGATAATGTATCGTTACAAACATTTATCGATACATAAAACATGTATCGTTTGTAAGATATATCGTTTGTACTATGCTGCATTTTTCACGATTTCCAAACAGCTGTATATCAAGAACAAATGCATGAATTTTTATCAAACTTTAGATTCTGTTAGTCCTTGATATAAATTAGTGTTGTATAGCTTTTAGTGTAAATCACCCAACAGGTAGAGCTTGTATACTGCTTTTTTCACGATTTCCACAATAGGTCTATCTCAAAAACTAAAGCACTAATTTTCATCAAACTTTAAATTCAATTAGAATTTGACATAAGTTGTTGCTGATTAGATTTTGGTGCAAAGTACCTAACCGGTGGCGCTGGTATGCTGTAGTTTTCATGAAGTATTAACATGTATGAGATAGAAGAAAATTTTGCAAATGACACATTCGAGTAATTTTTTTATTTACAGTTTGTTTTTCTTTATGGATTTTTTTTTTCTTTATTTCTTAAATTTAGCAATCTGTTTTTGTTTCTAAATCTGTCGTAGATAAATCGCTTTGTTATTTTAGCAATTTATTAACGCAAAGTCTTCAATACATATTATTAAAGTAATATAGTATAGGAGTCAATGTATAGAACGTAAATGATATTAAACATACTGAATATTTTAAATACTATTCGCTGTAAATTTAAAGGAAATTAAGTTACGTTTTTTTAAAATAAATTTCTGATATTTTTTCTGTTTGAGGAGTAAATTTTAAAATGTATTTTAAAACAATATTTTAACAGCAATAGAAAACATCACAAGTCATGAGGTAAGTAATATTTTAATTATCTAAAAGACAAATAAAATAATAGAATCATGGATGAAATATATTCTAAATAATGAAAAATATCAGGAAATGCAAAGTGGATAATTTGGATATGTTTTTTTTTAAACATTTTCTTAAATTACTCTGCAAAATTTAAAACTATAAAATGATTTTCATGAGGAATGTAAATTTGATATACTAGTTGTTATAGTTGAAATTCAAAAAAAAAAAAAAAAAAAAAAAAAGAAAAGAAAAGAAAAAGAAAGTAAAAAACACACACTATTAAAAATTTGCAAGCAAAGTATCCAGTCATTCAACCGCTTTTATAGAAAATGGTGTCATAACAATAATTTAACTGTATTCTGAGTTTATTTTTGCCCAGTTTATGGACATAATAGAGTTAAATTACGATTATGTAATATTTTTATATAAAAACTAACACTTTTCCGCAAATTTTTAACAGTGGAGGAAATAAGATTATCTTACAGAAAATATCTTGCAATTATTTTTTTTTTAAAGTCATATATTTTAAACTGTTATACTTGCTCTTAGACGAAATTAGTCGGATTATTTTTTTCCTTTTGCTTTAAGAAGATACTAAAAAAATCGGTATAATTGTATCTTTTTAATTAAATGCATAATGCTTATTTGAAAATTGAACCTTCTGAATTGGGATCCTGTGTATATTAATAGAAATGTAAGCCTGGGAGAAATTGCAAGAGAGAATAACCTTGGACGATAATACATATTACAGTTGGTCATATAAAACTTACTCGAAGATTGCAAGAATAGTAGTGATGCAAACTTTATAAAATATTATTTTGTTTAAAATAGTTTTGCACCATCTTAAAAAGAGATGAGGTGCATTGGTGTTGAAAGAAAGCAGTTTAGCAACGACCTGTAATGATTTATTTTTTTTTTAAATAATCTTGCTAGGTTTTGCAGTTTTCTTCGTTGTCTTTTAGCATAGCCTATGAAAGCAATTGAATCATATTTTGTGTATTATCTAATTTTTTATCTAAAGAAGGCAATTATGAATTTGCATATAGTACATATTTTCACTGATGAAATAGAATCTTTTATAGTACGAAAAAATGCTGTAAAATTTTTGCTTAGTTATAATTCAATCCATTTTAAAGAAACAGGTATGAAATTTATAGCAATAGCGTCGTTGAAGCAAAATGAAGGAACTTTCTAATTGATCATTTCTATCTAGCTGGTCTCACAAAATTTTTAAAAAGTATAACTTTTAAAAAGAAAGGAATGAATATTTCATTAACATGATCTTATCTCCTACCTTATTTTGAACATCATTACAAAATACATTGTCTATTTAACTCTAACAAGTAAAATATTAAAAGTCAATTGCAACTTTTTGGCAACATATCATGTTACCTCTGATATAAAGAAACATCTGGACTTTCATGCAAAGCAATTTTTAAATGTTTAGTTCTCTTTAACGCGTATCAGGTTCAATATTAAATTTTTGTATCATAATTTTATTACTCCATTTGAACTCATTCGCATAAACAACGTGTTACTTCACGTCATAAAGTTACCTTGTGAGATTCGATAAAGTCAACCATACCAAAAATAGAGGAAATTTAATTAGTTTAGGAAATTTACAGCTTTCTTCGCCTTCCTGAGTCTATATAAATTCCTGTCACATTTCAAACTGACTAATAGCTAAAAACATAAATAATTACCGGGGTCAGAACACCCCCCCCCCTCCAGGTGATGCAGAAAATTATCTCCAGGTGCAAAAATTAAGTTTCAACGTTTCTAAAGTAAATAACATACAAATGATTTTCGATTGTATACTTTGTAATCATGCAGTAAGTGATTAACATTACATTATAAATTTATTTTTACGAACGCCATATTTCGTCCTTGAAATTTGTATGCATATTTTTTAAATCCTCGTTTAAATGCATTACAAAAATAATAAATTCATACATATTAGTTTTTCGAGTTACAGTTTTTATAGTTTTTGGTGAACAAAAGGTGTCATAAATTTACTAATTTCGAATAAATACTAAAATATTCATTATCAACCCATTATATATTGAAAAAGTCATTCTGATTTCATTAACTAATTTTCATTTATCTAAGATAAAATGAAACAAAATATAAACCATTAAATAAAATATACGCAGTACATCTTTTAATTTTATGAGTTACAGCAAAATATTAATATGAAGATTAAAATTACGTATCATAAAAAGTAAACTGAATCGAATTCAACCTTTTCAATCTTTAAAAAGAAAACCAAATGTAGGACAATATCCACATAGATAGTTTAATGAAATTAAAGAAGAAAAAATTCCTTCCATATAATAAATCTAAACTTCGCAATATATATATTTTTTTTTCATTTAGGTGGCCTCCTGTGAAAAACAAATTTATCATAATGTAATTCCAATTTGACATTATCGTTTTATTTAAACTTTTTAAAAGAAAAGGCATTCATCTTTTCATGTGCCCACTTTAAATTGTGATAAATGTAAGAAGAAAATATACATACCCAAGTGCGTAAAACATTTCAGTTGTAACACGTTGAATGAAATGGGAAAAATGTGAACAGTAAATAAAAATGCCTTCTTAAAAGCCTAAAAATACCTTTTAAACAACGTTTTGTAAGGTCTGGAAATTATATAGAGAGAAATATTTGAAGACGTGAGTTTCAATACTTGACTTAAACAATTTTTTTAAAGGGTTTTCTCTATTAATATATTCTATTAGTAATCCTGAGCCAAAAAAACACATCAATATGCAAATAAAACTAGTTTATCCTGTATTTCAGCCATTGTAAATGAAAACCAATGGACGCGATTTTCCAAAATTAGATTTTTTTGGAAAAGGTGAGTTTTGAACATCATGTCCTCATATGTACTATGTTGAAAATTGATAAGAAAAACACTGATTGAATGAAGCAAAAAGAAGAAACGAACAGGATGATATTAATAATATTACATTTTGCAAATAACATACATTCAATTAAGTGTGAAATAATACTTTATTTTAATCGAAAATAAGAAACAGATGAGTATGACTGTGACGACTGTGTAAAGTATGTAGTACGAACTATAGTACGAGATCTGTATTAGTGCCACTCGTAATGCAGAGTTTCGTATAAGAGTGTAAAGTCTTGAACTAATTAGCAGTACTTAGTATTTAAGATTATCAGTTCAGTGTTCCAGTTCACAGTTTACAATAGGGAATGTATTTCCCATGGTGAGAAAGTGATGTATCATTTGTGAACAATATATCAGCGTCAGTTTCTCTACAGTTTTTTTCTAAAGCCGTCACACTAAAACTAAAAATTAGTCATGGCACATCCTTCAGCAACTGATTTCAAGCTGAGTGAGGAATCTGTTTTGTGAGTACGAAAAGTGCTGATTAAGTGATTGTGATGCGGCAAAAAGGCCAGAAAACACTTTATGGCCTAGAACTTTGAGAGAGAGTTTGATGCACGACAGCTCGTCAGGAGTTGTAAACAAATTTATAAAGAATGCCATCTACCTGATTTCCGAAAAGTCCTCCTGCCTCTAGGCTAAAATTAAGGAACCCCCCCCCCCCCTTCTCTACCGAAGTACGACATGCATGAGTTAAAAAGTGAAATACTTCCAAGATTTTTTTTTTTTTGTGTGTGTGTGTGTGTGTGTGTAAGAACTAATTGTCAAAGTATATTTACTATCACGACTTATTATGACTTGAGAAAGAACTTCGGATTATCCGATTATAAACTGACTATTTATCCACATAAAATATGGACTATTTGCTTAATTTAAATATATTATTATCCAAGATGAATAAAGATTTATTGTTGTGAATAAAAAGGATTCTTGCTGCACTAGCAGTTGTACACACAACCGTATTATTCGCCAGGAATAATTATAAGAGAGTAAAAAGTCATTTAGATAGTATCTGAACCCGCTAAATGTTCTGGTAATTTAAACCAAAGAAGTGACTAAATGCAACTACAAATCTATATCCTAGAGTTATTTGTAATGAGAAAAGTAATAGTGGTGAAACAGAAAGACATATTTATACGAAATCGTCCTACAGACGCGAAACAATTATTTTTTTGAAATGTTTTTCCGCAGTAAATAATATTTGAAATACTACTGTGTTCCTTGAATAAAACATTGTTGTTTTCTTGTTGGTAACAGTGGGCATGATGAATGTTGGAAGAACGTACTTAAATACTTCGTAAGTCAATCAAGATGCCAGAGTTTATCTATCTTCTATATATACATACTAGCTATTACCTGTGACTTCGATCACGTAACACTTCAAGAAGAATAAATGCATAAATTAAGCAAAAAATTTCGATAATTAAAAGCATATACAAATAACTATTTACCGCATTTTTTAATAGAGAAACTTCTAATGATCCCAATTTGCCTTATTTTTTTTTTCGTCATATAGGATCATTTGGATTTCTTTCGTGAGCTTGAAATTTCATACTCCTTTTCAAAGATTAAATGAGGAATAAAGTTACATGTCTGTTATTCTATTTTATCATTTATATTTATTATATTTTAAGGGTCGGAACCCGTCGAATTGGAAGAATGAAGATACTTAAAAATTAACTTTTATTACTATATGTAATCAGTAACCTGATATCCAGATAATGAATTATGAAGTTATCTATTGAGGCTTAGATCTTTAGTATTACGAAATGGAAAATCGACGAAAATTGCGCCACTATGACACAATCATATTTACAACGAAATCTAAAAATAACGTCATTTTCACCGTCGAAAAATTTGCATGCGTACTTTTCATATTCATATTCCCCATTTTAAAAATATTTTTATATGCAATAGATTATTAAGAAATATATTTTTAAAAATTACGTCACTTTTGCCAGTTACAATTTTGCATGTGGACATTCGCACTCTTGACATGATGTTCTAATACCATTTCCAGTGAAATCCAAAAATTTATTCTTTTGGACGTCTTCGTTGTAAAATATTTAGTTTTATCAAAGAAAATATTCATTTCTTTTTTACTATGAGGTAATTTTAGCTCACTGAAGCCCTCTGAGATTAACGTCTCAATCTCAGTATCATCGTAATATAAAAATTATCGAAATGTAATAGGTTTATGAGTAAAAAGAGTTTTTTTTTTAAATCGTGAAGCCTTTTTCAAAAAAATAAAATAATATAAAATAAAATAAAATAAATAAAAAAATTATTTTTAATTGTAATGAGAAAATGGCATCCGTAATGATATAGTAATTTCGATTGTTTTCTTTTACTCTGTAACGATGGAACTAACCCAGTTGCCAACACTCTGGAGAAATTTCCTAAAAGACTTTTAAAATTAAGGTTAAAATATAAAAAATGAATTTTTTTTTTTTAATATCAAGTGAGGGCACATATACAAATAAACTGCTTTCATTTAAAAAAAAAAATAACTTTCAAAATCGGTTCAATAGAAAGCTCAAGCCAGATGACTAAAAAAACAGCCTTGTATTTTATGATATTTATTCCGTTCATTGATATTGATTTAATTTATGGTTTTGTGAAAATGAATGTTATTTAAAGAGGTATGTTAGTAAATATTTTTAAAGGAAAATGGTTATTAACAGGGCACTTCAGACATCAATTTGAATTGACTAGAACAATCAAAAAATCAACATACAACATTATATTTCTATTCGAAAAAATCACATCTTGGAAAAAAAAAAATATAAATGGTATTAAAAAATATCAAACGTGGTAAACCACAAAAGTTCAAAAATAGATAATAAAAGTACGAAAAAAAAAAACTTTAACTTTCAAATATTTATTACATTTTTCGAAGTACTAAAAATCGGCCATGGATTTAGCACCTAATGCTTTCAGCGCCATCTATTGTTTATAATTCGAACTAAATTCGAGAATCACAGTAAAAAATCTCCTGACATCATACGTAACGCTCCTGCAAGAATTTTTTAAATATCTGTCACCGTTTGCAAGTTATTGAATTTTAAAATAAAAAAGTCCTTTTTAGGACACCAGGTATATGGTTATTTTAAGATTTCGAAGCTGTTGAAATGAAAATGCCATCACTTTGACGAAATTAAAATAAATATATATTAATATTTTCCGATTAAAATGAATGCTTTACATGAAAAAACATTACATCATTTTTACCCGATAAAACTTTTTACTAAAAACACCTTTGTGAAACGTTTAATCATTCAACATTTAAAAATAATTTAAATTAGTATATGCTTTTTAAAATTCAATTCGTATCAATAAAGGACAATAACTATCCACTTCTATGCACGCAAGTTATATTTACATCCGTTGTTGTAAATGTCAATATGATGACAGACGATTTTCCCTTTTGTCTATGTGGAATAAATTCATCATTCTAATTTTTTCTATCATTCATGAAGCTTCTATGTAAGAAAATATGTTTTTAGTTTTTAGAAAATTTACTTTCTTTTTCAATTTTAAACAGAAAATAGCTTCAAAAAATATATTAATGCGTTTTATTTCCGCTTTTTCCCACAAAAAATGTCTTCTTTCGATAATCAAAAAGTGAATTTTGAAGGAAAACTCTCATTTGTGTGTAACTTATAATATTCACACTTTTTAATCAGTATTAGTAAAAAGAATTTCTTTTGTTAATTTTAAATATGAAGTCATTATTTACCCATTTTCGTTAGTTACTGATATTCATGCCCCTGGTATTTTTAACTTATACTTGAAAATGCCTGTTTTATTTCAAATATGACGTCATATTTTTCCAAGCGAAATATTTTCTAAATAATATAAATCTTTTAAATTAATTATTCTTCTAATTATTGCGCCATAGTTGACAGAAAACCTTTTACTAACGTAACATATATTCATGCTTCAAGTATAATAAAAAATATTCTTTTTTTTTTTTTGTTTCAAATATGACGTGATATTTATTTTCTTTTGAATACTCTGTATTTAAAAACTTTTCGTTTGGAAATTGTTAAAAAAAAAAAAAAAAAAATTGTCAAGGACAAATTATTATTCCGGGTTTTTATTTTCTTGGCAACGTTAAATATGGTTAAATGTTACAGGAAAATTGTCAATTCATTGTGTATGAAAAATAATGAAGTTTTGGATTATTAAGCCAAATATTTCAATAAAATAAATTAAACATAGCCTATGTTCAATTCTGGGTTGTAATCCATCTATATCCAAAGATACAAAAGCAGTGAATCATCCGTTTAGACGCTGACTTCATTCAAACTTTCGGACACACATTCGCATTTATAATATTATATGAATATCTATATCTATATACAGGGTGTCCATAATTAAACAACCCTACTTTAAAGTTGTCTACAGAAAAAAAACTATTTTTCATAAAATTGTAAAATTTTGTGAAAGGCTTAATAAAAGGATGGAAATTTGTTTAAGGAAAAAAATCAAAATTTCGCCGCCAGAGGGCAATTTTTAATAAATTACCCATTTAGCATTATGATAGTTTAGCAATTTTTCTTATTAACTTAACCTGATTAAAAAGACATCATTTCACGTCATGTTCCTATCATTTCCGATCACTGCGATCAACTGTGGTACATGCTATCTTACGATTCCACATGGTATCTGAAAATGATGACCATCATGCGGAACATGCTTGGTTATCACAATTTTTTAAACTATCGTAAATGTATGCTTAATGTGTAGTTCGTTAAACAACAGCCTCCTAATTTGTTTTCGCTCAAATTCCCAAACCCTTATTATGTCCTCCACAAAATTTCACACCATTCTGAACAATAGTTTCGTATGTAGACAACTTTAAAATAGGGCCGCTTAATTAAATTTCTAAACTATCCTGATGTTTAATGTGTGACTTATTAAAAATCACCCCCTGGTGGCGAAATTTTGAACTTTTTTTAATTATTTGCTTAAACAAATTCCCATCCCTTTATTATGTCTTTCACAAAATTTCACAACTTTATGAACAATAGTTTTGTCTGTCGACAACTTTAAAGTAGGGTCGTTTAATTATGGACACCCTGTATATATTCTCTCTTCTTCCTTATCTGTAATACCTTCTTATGATTTTCGTTCTACAAATCAGATCTTATTTTTTTTTTAAAGCTGTTTAAAACCTTAAATGTGACTGCGAATTTGTTTCATAATAATATACACCTTTGTTTCCAAATTGTTTCAAATTTAATTATTAATGAATGCTACAACGATCATTTTTCATAATCTATACTGTGTTTCATTAACAAAAATACCCTTATTATCTCTAACTAAGAATAGTATTGGGTGAGTGCAAAAGTTCTACCCGTTTCTTATTTAAAACGGACAGGCGAAGAACACAAGTTAAGCGCCTATCAATTCACGCAAGCACCATCATTATGTATGACCTCATTCTATTTGTCTGACAGTAAGTGAATACCATGCCAATGAACTCCCTCTGTTTTGAAATAAAAATACTGTTGTAACGCCGTTTTTACAGTCTCCAGATCATTGAAATTTTGACGAGCGAAGGCGTTGTGCAATGATAAAAAAGGGGGATAAATCGAAGGTGCAAGGGCAGGGCTATATGACGAGGGTGTAAATCTTTCCAACCAAGGTCCTCTAATTTTGGCCGAATCCTTAAAGCAACATGATGCCAGGCTTTATCGTGGTGAAAGAGAACCCCTCTGCGATTGATAAGTGCTGGCCACTTAGACGTGAGTTTTGCTCACAGTCTGTCCAATTCTTTGCAGTAGAGGTGTACATTGATCGTTTGGTTCGGTGGGAGGACATCCTATTTGGTTATTCTCTTGGCATCCCAGCATACACTGAGTAAAGTATTTTTGGGATGGAGTCCTGTTTAGATCGTTGGAGTACCCTCTGCAACATCAGCACACGATCCTTCGACGCTTCACATTACTGTGCAGTATCCACTTCTCATCACCCGTTACAATTTTGTTAAAAAATGGATCCCTACTGTTACAGGAAAGAAAGGAAACACAAGGGCTGATGTTCTCCTTTCGATACTTTACTGTAAGCTGGTATGGTATTCACTGATAGAGTTCAGTGATAAAGCCAACCGCATGCATCCGTCTTTTGACTATTGTTCTGTCTACCGAGAAAGTTTCCGCTAATTTATTGACTGTTGGATGTAGGGCATTTGATATTGCTGTGTCTAGATCCTCATCGGAAACCACTGATGGCCGTGCAGAACGGACATGATCTTTACAGCTCCTGTCTCCGTCCTGGAATAATCTAAACTAATGGTAACTCAGCGCTTTTAAAGGTTTTTTTTTCAAAACCAATGGGTGAGAATTTAAAGTCTAATATACGAAAATGTACATGTTTTCCGCTTCATACCGATGCTATCAATTTCATAACAACCAATAGACGGCGCGGTACTGTCTGAGCTCCTAACTGCTCGATTTTAATGGGCTTTAGCTACTTTTGCAGTATAGGGGCCTTGGCGAAGTACAGAAAATGAAATTTAGCAACATAATTTTTAGCAACTTTTTCATTGTTTCATATACACAAGTAATTTTTAAATATTTATACAATTTATTTAATATAAAGAAACCATTTAACTGTTTATGTATACAAACTGAAGTAAATTTCATATAAAAAACAACAATCATACACATATAAATAGAATGTTTATAGATTATATAAATAAACTTAAAAGTTCATTAATTTTGTTTTCATAGCTGTTTATATCATTTGGCAAAAAATCTCACTTCTGAAGTCCAAATTATGACAAACTTTAAAAAAATACGCCAAGTTCTCTATATTGGAAAAGTACCGCACTTTATATAGCCAGATACAAAAATTAAAATTTCGGTACTTTTCCACTTTAGGGGCCTTGGCGAAGAAGTAAAATTGGCAACATATTTTCTGCCAACCTATTCGCTGTTTCATCTCATGTAAACACGCATTTTTTCAATTTGTTTGCATTTTTATGCAATTTATTTAGCATAAAGAAGCCATGTAACTAATTTTATAATATAGACATGACCATTAATCCGCAAAAAGCTTCAAATCCGCACAACACTTTGAACCAAGCTGTGTGGATTAGTGGCACTGTATTACAGCTTTTCATAAATGAGTTTGGTTTTTAAAATCTGTTATTTTCATCTATCACTTCGGAACAAGAGAGAAAAAACTCATATCTTTCCGCATGTGTTATATATATCTTTATATCTCATATTCCTCATTTTTGACGTGCTATCTTCCGAGTATACATATATTTAATAACAATTTGCGATATATCTAAATCTTTTTGACTGTAATATTAATTATGAATAATTTTGTAAGGATAAAATTAATTTTTATGTTGCAATTCATTTTACATAAACATAATTATTTGTTTTTCTTTAAGGACATACACTTTTCAACTAACATTTTAAATTTAACGATCTGTTTCTATTTCTAAAGCTGTCCTAGATGCATCGCTTTATTATTTTTAGCAATTTAATAACGGAAAGGCTTCAATATATATCCTTAAAATAATACGTGATAGGAGTCAATGCATAAAAAGGAAATGATATTAACCATGCAGAATATGACATATAAATAGTAGCTGAAAGTTTAAAGGAAAATGAGTATCTGTTTTCTGTTAGAGTAGTATACTTTAAAAGTTATTTTAAAACAATATTTTAACAGCAATAGAAAATATCACGTCATGGGTAAGAATGTAGTGGTTTAATAATGGAGAAGACAAATAAAAAAAATGGAATCATCGCTGTAATATATTCGAAATAGTGAAATATATTATAAAATGCAAACAGGATAATTTGAATACGGTTTTTTGAAAAAAAAATAATTACTTATCTGCAAAATTTAAAACTGTTATATGATTTTCTAGAGGAGTGTAAATTTAATATACTAGATGTCCAAAAACGGTTGAGACGCGATTTAATCTCTTATTTATTATAGATGATTTCGACATTCAAATTACAAATAATAATAATAATAACAATAATAAAATGAATAAATAAATAATTGTAGGAAATAAGATCTTGTTATCGAAAAACGTCTGCAATTATGTTTAATTTTTTTTTTTTTTTTTTTTTTTTTTTACTATGCAAGCCATTAGACAAAATTAGTCAGATTTTCTCTCTTTCGCAATACCAAGATCATAACAAAACATCTGTTTATTTGTATATTTATAATTAAAAGCATATCAATTATTTGAAAATTGTACATTCTGACTGGGGACAGGTATATTAACAGAAATGTAAATCTGGGATATGGTTTTAAATATTACAGTTGGTCTTAAACAAAACATATTCGAAGTTTGAAACAATATTAATGATGAAAAATTCATAAAATATAGGTTGTTCTCAAATGATGTATACTTCTTCAATATTCCGTTAAAGAAAATGCAATTTAAACAATTTCGTATTTCACTTACTTGCTGGTGGAAAAAACGTTAAAGTTTGTAATCGTAACGGTCGATGGCGCTGAGTATCTTACACGATGGGAAATGTCATTGAAAACGGTAAGTAGCATAAACGGCTACATCAATGGAAAAAGCAGCACCACAGACAAACGTATCATTTTCCAGCAGGATAGGTCTCCTCCGGCTTCGGATGTACGGAAATCCTTAGATTACCTTTTTTACCTTTACCTTTACCTTTTATTTTTTACGTTTAAATATTTCCCGGATGTTGGATTGGACATGGACCCCGAACACTATTACCACCCCATTCACGTACTGCTATTTTTTTTCTTTTGGTGTTTATTAAGAATATCGTTTGTAAGAGAAAGTTAACATGTGAGTGTGAGCTTATACAACATATTGGCGAAAACTTCCTTTTGGTTACACCGGATATTTCGAATCATAGGTGTATTGAATTGCACTCTCTTCTTGATAACCATCAAGCAACTAAATGAGCGCAAGCCGAAATCTAGTAATGTCTTTAAAAAATTCTGTTGTGTATTTTTTTTCAACATTAAATTAAGTTCTTATTTCTTGTATTTTTGCTTTAAAGTAATGCAGGATTTTTTTCATTTGTAGACACCTTGTATTATTTTGTCTAAATCAGTGGTTCCCAACCTATGTGCCGCGGCACAGTAGTGTGCCGCAAAAACATCTCAGGTGTGTCGCGAAACTTTTAGATCAAATTGCATCAAATTATTTAAAATTCGAATCTGTAATATCCAACATTTCATATTATACGATTTACTTTGAAGTAAGGTTTAGTGTCACAAATTTCCTTTATTTGGGAAATTTTTTTTTCTTCTCTTACTAATTTTAAAAGTATACGAGGAAACAACATAAAATTGGTCTTGCATCTCTTGAGGTAAATTCTTTCAGAAAAAAAATCGTGTCACCTGAAGGAAAAAGATTATAATTTGAAATGCAGTAGAAAATATCGTTGAAAAATGGTTTATGAATACGCCCGTCCGCAGATTTTATCTTATGCAGAAAGTATTCTAGCTTTAAAAAAGTCAAATTCAGATGTCTCTTTAAATGATAATGTGACAAATTACTAACAAATTAAGATATAGTTTTCTACATTGTCAGTTCCTTTCCCTATACAATTTCTAATTGGTTGTTGTCTATTTCCTGTAACTTCCTGCGCTCCTAATGATCAATAAATCTATACATTGAATCCGCTTCTCCTCCAATATAAGAAAATTCCATGATTCTTTGCACTGATAACGGTATGCTAAATGATACCGAAACTAGTTTTAAAAGGGTATTTCATCTGCTTATAAATGTTAATGCATATTAAAGAGAAGTATACAAAAAAAGATTATAAAAATTTTGTTTAAAATAATTTTCTTTTCCTTTATTCGGACTATTTTGTTTGTGATAGTAAATAAATAAAAAATTATATCTAATAATTTATCATGTAATGATAGATAAACCTTCCTTTTTTAAGTCATCATAATTTTAGTGTGCCACACAATTTTAATACTAGGTTTAAGTGAGCCGTGAAGTACAAAATGTTGAGAAACACTGGTCTAAATTATTTTTACAGCAATTTTAAACTAGCTCAGTTATGTATTGATTTTGAAAGAAAAGAGTTTAAAAATAACAGTTTTGTTCTTTGTCTCTCAATACAGCCTGTAAAAGAGGTTTATTTAGACGTATTTTGTGTAAAATTTGTTTCAAATTTGTTACCTACTTTTAGGTAGCTTTCTTTACAAAAAAGCTACCTATTGCAGCCGTTCGGAGGAAAGCGATTTCAAAAAATTTCGGTATATTTTCATCGATCATGACCCCCAGACCCCGAAACCACCCTCCGTTCAAAATTGATATATATATATATATATATATATATATATATATCAATATGTATATATATATATATATATATATATATCTGACCTATGTCACACTGTAACTCCCGTAATTATCAACCGATTTCGATGTAATTCGGTGTGTACATAGTACATACCAATGTCTCGACCGAGCTCGTTGGCCAGCTTCATCCGCCGTTTTGTTTCAAAATGGCGGCCATATAAATTTTTAAAAAAATTTTAAACTTTAAATGTGGTACCAAAAAATTTAAAATGGAAAAATATTTTTTCTTATGTATTTGACCTTTATACAAAGATTCCGTAGCAGTTTTTGTTTCGTCTATATCTTAAAAAATGGCTGCGTTATAGCATTTTGAATTTCTAGCGTGGCTGATATTTTGAAACGTCCTGAATTTTGTCACGCGATAAAAGGCGTATTTATGAACCGATTTGGATGTAATTCGGTGTGTACATAGTACATACAAATCTCTCGACCGAGTTCGTTGGCCAGCTTCATTCGCCATTTTGTTTCAAAATGGCGGCCATTTAAATTTTTTTTAAAAATTTAAAATTTGAAATGTGGTACCAAAAAATTGAAAATGGAAAAATATTTTTTTCTTATGTATTTGACCTTTATACAAAGATTTCGGATCAGTTTTTGTTTCGTCTATATCTGAAAAAATGGCTGAGTTATAGCATTTTGAATTTCTAGCGTGACTGACATTTTGAAACGTCCTGAATTTTGTCACGCGATAAAAGGCGTATTTATGAACCGATTTGGATGTAACTTCGTTTATACATAGTACATACCAATGTCTCGACCGGGTTCGTTGGCCAGCTTCACCCGCCATCTTGTTTAAAATCGGCGGCCATTTAAATTTTTAAGAAAAATTTAAATTTGAAATGTGGTACTAAAAATTGAAAGTTGAAAAAATATTTTCTTCTTATGTATTTGACCTTTATACAAAGATTCCGGAGCAGTTTTTGTTTCGTCTATATCTTAAAAAATGGCTGAGTTATAGCATTTTGAATTTCTAGCGTGGCTGACATTTTGAAACGTCCTGATTTTTCTCACGTAATAACAGGCGTATTTATGAACGGACTTGGATGTACCTTGGTGTGTACATAGTACATACAAATATCTCGACAGAGTTCGTTGGCCAGCTTCATCCGCCATCTTGTTTCAAAATGGCAGCCATTTAAAAAAATTAAAAAAAAAATTTAAATGAGATACCAAAAAATTGGAAAATGAAAAAGATTTTTTTTGTATGTGTTTGACCTTAATACAAAGATTCCGGAACAATTTTCCTTTCGTCTGTATCTAAAAAAAATGGCTGAGTAATAGCATTTTGAATTTCTCTTGTGGCTGACATTTTAAAACGACCTGATTTTTGTCACGCGATAACAGGCGTATTTATGAACCTATTTGGATGTAACTTGGTCTGTACATAGTACATACCAATGTCTCGACCGAGTTCGTTGGCCAGATTCATTCGCCATCTTGTTTCAAAAGGGTTGCCATTTAAAAAAAATTAAATTTAATATTCAAAATGAGGTATTAAAAAATTGGAAAATGAAAAAGATTTTTTTTATGTGTTTGGCCTTGATACAAAGATTCCGGAGCAGTTTTTGTTTCTGAAAATTTGTTCTTTTGTTGATATCTTAAAAAATGGTTGATTTATATCACTTTGAATTTCTAGCATGGCTAACATTTTGAAACGATCTTGTATTTGTCACGCGATAACACACGTATTCGCCTATTTCGATGTAAGAAGGCATGTGGATAGTATGCATCAAAACCTCGACCAAGTTCGCTGGCCAGATTCATCAGCCATCTTGTTTCAAAATGGCGGCCATTAAATTAAAAATATATATATATATTTAAAGTGAGGTGCAAAAAAATTAGAAATTGAAAAAGGTTTCTTTCTTAAGTATTTGATCTTGATATAAGGATTCAGGAGCATTTTTTGTTTGTCTTTACCTTAAAAAATGGCTCAGATATAGCAGTTTCAATTTCTATTGTGGGTGACATTTTGAAAAATCTGATTTTTTGCATGCGACAGCACTCCTATATATTAACCGATTCCGATGTGAGTGAACATGTGCACAGCAATTACTAAGGTCTCGACCAAGTTCACTGCTTAGCCTCATCCACCATGTTGTCTTAAAATGACAGGCACTTTAAGAAATTGCCGAATTTGGCAGCCAAATATAAGTTACTTTAAAGAAAAGCAGCTTGGATAAAGCTGACTACTTTCGCGAAATTCTCATTCATTATATTGATAAAAATTAGTATTGAATCTCCTTTATTCGGTTTCCACTAAATTGAGCTTCGTGTGTATGCATGATATAATTTGGCTTTTTTTAAATAAGGATTATGAAAGCTACCTCTTCCTCCCGGCACTGGCCGGAAGGACTTTTTACCTAAATACGTCAATCACCAATTTGTATATGGTTCTTACTTTCACTGATGAAAGATAATTTTGAATATTACGAAATAGTAATGTAAGTCAGATTTTTTTCTATAATTATAATTCAATTAATTTTAAAGAAAAAGGTATGAAGTTTTTAGTAATAGTCTCAATGAAGCAAAATGAAGCAACTTTCAATTGATAGATTTTGTTTAAGGAATTGGGTAAAACTTTAAAATATATATATATATAACATTTTAAAAATGAATGCAACATTTAGGGATACTGGGCAACTCGACCATGAATACACAATGTGACCCTGGAGTTTCTGGCAATTCAGCTTCAAAAAGCTAATTTTCATTTGAATTAAAATCTGAACTTTTGTACATAAAATCGAGGGGTAGAAAATCTCGATCAAGTTCGTTAATGGGCAAAATCGGACCAAGGAAGTGTAAATAAAGAGCGATTTTGTGAAAAACGAAAAAAACCCCGATAACTTCTTAATTTTTATGCATATCAAACTAGTTTAAAGTAATTATTACTTCTAGGAAGAGGGCCAAAAATTTATGTATCGCAGATTTTTGATAAAATTAAAAATGCGCTCAAAATTTGCAAAAATAAGGTTTTAGGCAGAAACAAATTCGTAACTTCGTCAGTTCTTAAGATATCAAATATATTAAACTTAATATAAGACTTCTTACTATTATCTACAACTTTTATATTGACAAATTCTTGATAGGACCAAATCTTACTGAAAAAAAAATTAAACGAAAAAAATGGAGGGGGGGGGGGGGGGTGAAGAAAAAAATATTACACACTTCGTCAATTCACAGTATATCCAATCCACTTAAATTTATTATACATCTTACCAATATTATGTAAAACTTTGATATGGACAAACTTTTGATAGGATCAACTCTTACAGCAAAATAAATAAATAAATAAATAAAAATAAATAAAAATAAATAAATAAAATAAAATAAGCAAAAATTGTGGTTTACGAAAAAAATATCGTATTACTGGTGTACTGAAATCCAAACGACTTATTTTCTGACTCATTTTTAAATTCATTTTCGCTCAAAAAACGCATCCAATTGGCAGGTTCTCTTATTCAAAAACTATATAATATGATGTATTGGTCGATTTTTTGATAAACGAATAATATATTTCAAAAAATGCTGTCAAAGTGGTTATTTTGAACAGAATTACTGAAGAGATAGGGCTGGAAAGGAAAAAAAAAATGGCCGCACTGAAAAAATAATTGTAAATCAAGTTCTAATTAATTGAACGGAAAATAAAAAGCAGGTCGCTTATAAATCCCTTCAAAAAATCACGTCAGCAAGTGTCATGTTTTTCCTTTTAAAAATGAATCTGAAAATGTGTCAGAAATTTTCGAGTTGTTGAGCGAGGAAAAATATACTTTTTTTTAATACCGACTTAATATGATTTTGATAAAACGAGCTATTACGGAAAAATGAAATGAAAAAATCATGAAAAGAGGCCAGATAAAATTGTTAAACTGGGTTTATCTCTAATTTGGTTTTGGTTATTGTTGGTGAAATTAGTACTTAATTTCGAAATCTACCTCCGCCTGTAGACTGAGCCGGTAGGGATTTTTGGGATTTTAATTTGATTTTTTATGTATTTTAATATATTTTAAATAATTTTATTATTTACTAGTACAAACCGAGACTTTGGTAGCGTATTAGTTGAAATATGCCAAGTGGTATTTATGTGCTTTTATTTATTAGAAATTTACATTGTTAGGAATAATTAAAAAATAACTAATTCACAATTTCACTAAACTTCATTATTGCACAATATTAGGTGAAAATGAGAATTAAATTAATAGGAAGAACTTAAACTTATTCTAAATAAATGATAATATAGAATGCATTTTGAAACTTTTACGCTAATTTCAGTTTTCATTTGAGGTTTCGAATTTTTTAGAATACATTCTTAGAACTCATTTACATCTTAAGAGTAACCATCATGCCATATTCCAAGTTTGTAGTCTAAAGGTCTACCATCTGCAGTTGAGGTCAAAAGTTTCCGTCCAGGATACAATTTTTCGTTAATTTGTAAGTATACCCATATGAAGAGGAACCTCAAAGTGATACTTATACACTTTATTGACTTAATAGTTGGCAACTTATTTATGGAATAACAAATAAATATCAATAAATTTAATTGACAAAATTAATTGCAAAGGAAAACACATTTTCTGTAAGGTTTTCAGCCATCTTGGCAAGTTTGGAAAAGTGGTATTATAATACAAAATTACATTTTAAAAGTAACCATTATGCCGTATTCCAAGTTTGTAGTCTAAAGATCTACCATCTGCAGTTAAGGTCAAAAGTTTCCGTCCAGCATACAATTATTCGTTAATTTGTAAGTATACCCATATGAAGAGGAACCTCAACGTGATACTTATACACTTTATTGACTTAATAGTTGGCAACTTATTTATGGAATAACAAATAAATATCAATAAATTTAATTGACAAAATTAATTGCAAAGGAAAACACATTTTCTGTAAGGTTTTCGGCCATCTTGGCAAGTTTGGAAAAAGTGGTATTATAATACAAAATTACATTTTAAAAGTAACCATTATGCCGTATTCCAAGTTTGTAGTCTAAAGATCTACCATCTGCAGTTAAGGTCAAAAGTTTCCGTCCAGCATACAATTTTTCGTTAATTTGTAAGTATACCCATATGAAGAGGAACTTAAAAGTGATACTTATACACTTTATTGACTTAATAGTAGGCACGTTATTTATGGGATAACAAATAAATATCAATAAATTTAATTGACAAAATTAATTGCAAAGGAAAACACATTTTCTGTAAGGTTTTCGGCCATCTTGGCAAGTTTGGAAAAAGTGGTATTATAATACAAAATTACATTTTAAAAGTAACCATTATGCCATATTCCAAGTTTGTAGTCTAAAGATCTACCATCTGCAGTTAAGGTCAAAAGTTTCCGTCCAGCATACAATTATTCGTTAATTTGTAAGTATACCCATATGAAGAGGAACCTCAAAGTGATACTTATACACTTTATTGACTTAATAGTTGGCAACTTATTTATGGAATAACAAATAAATATCAATAAATTTAATTGACAAAATTAATTGCAAAGGAAAACACATTTTCTGTAAGGTTTTCGGCCATCTTGGCAAGTTTGGAAAAAGTGGTATTATAATACAAAATTACATTTTAAAAGTAACCATTATGCCGTATTCCAAGTTTGTAGTCTAAAGATCTACCATCTGCAGTTAAGGTCAAAAGTTTCCGTCCAGCATACAATTTTTCGTTAATTTGTAAGTATACCCATATGAAGAGGAACCTCAAAGTGATACTTATACACTTTATTGTCTTAATAGTAGGCAACTTATTTAGTTCCGTCCAGCATACAATTTTTCGTTAATTTGTAAGTATACCCATATGAAGAGGAACCTCAAAGTGATACTTATACACTTTATTGACTTAATAGTTGGCAACTTATTTATGGAATAACAAATAAATATCAATAAATTTAATTGACAAAATTAATTGCAAAGGAAAACACATTTTCTGTAAGGTTTTCAGCCATCTTGGCAAGTTTGGAAAAAGTGGTATTATAATACAAAATTACATTTTAAAAGTAACCATTATGCCGTATTCCAAGTTTGTAGTCTAAAGATCTACCATCTGCAGTTAATGTCAAAAGTTTCCGTCCAGCATACAATTTTTCGTTAATTTGTAAGTATACCCATATGAAGAGGAACCTCAAAGTGATACTTATACACTTTATTGACTTAATAGTTGGCAACTTATTTATGGAATAACAAATAAATATCAATAAATTTAATTGACAAAATTAATTGCAAAGGAAAACACATTTTCTGTAAGGTTTTCGGCCATCTTGGCAAGTTTGGAAAAAAGTGGTATTATAATACAAAATTACATTTTAAAAGTAACCATTATGCCGTATTCCAAGTTTGTAGTCTAAAGATCTACCATCTGCAGTTAAGGTCAAAAGTTTCCGTCCAGCATACAATTTTTCATTAATTTGTAAGTATACCCATATGAAGAGGAACCTCAAAGTGATACTTATACACTTTATTGACTTAATAGTAGGCAACTTATTTATGGAGTAACAAATAAATATCAATAAATTTAATTAACAAAATTAATTACAAAGGAAAAAAACATTTTCTGTAAGGTTCTCGGCCATCTTGGCAAGTTTGGAAAGAAGTGGTATTATAATACAAAATAACTGTGATCAACAAAATTTACAATTAGTATTTTGTTCTCATACATTTAGCAATCAGTACTGCATCGGAGGGACGTGGCTGCAATTCAATGTAATTCAAGTCATCGTCTATGGAAAGTTTTTTTTTTTTTTTTCAAATCTTCTTGCAATTTTTGGAAAAATTTGGCAGAATTGGTATATTTCTAACTTCGCATATGTTTGTCAAGTTCATTCCACACTGTAAAGAAATACGACCAGTTTTCCTGTAGGAATTGGAAAAATAGTTGCCCTTATCGTACCGGAAAAAATTTCCGACCCAGCTCGGAGTAAAATCGGTAAAATCGGAATAAAATTAGTAAAATACCGTTTTATTGAGTATTTTCTATATTTTACGGATTTTATTCCGAGCTAGGTACGATAACGGCAACTATTTTTCCGATTCCTACAGGAAAACTGGTCGGATGTTTTTTACAGTGCAGAGATTTTCTATTGGATTCAGTTCGAGCGATTGGGCTAGCCATTTCAAAAGCGGATTTTTTTTTGTGCTAAAGCCACTGCTTGACGAGCTTGCATGTATGCTTTGGTTCGTTATCTTGGAGAAAAAGCTGCGACCAAAATTTGTCCGCCAATAAGGTAGAAAATCATCTTGCAAGATATCCTTATGCATTATACCATTCATCTTGCCGCGGATTTCAACTAACACACTGGCACCTTTTCCAGAAAATGCTTCCCACAGCATAACGTGTCATCCGCCATGCTTCATTGTAGGAATAACATATCTTGAGTCATACCTTTTGTTTTTAAGTCATCGGACGTAGTGTCTGTCATATCTCCTAAAAAGATTGAACTCTGATTCATCGGAAAATAGTACTTTTTTCCAGTTTTCACATGACCAGTCTTTGTGGTTTTTTTTTCAAACCCCAGCACGGTCCGCTGATTTTCTTTTAACTTATGAATGGTTTTTAACACCGAATTTTCCATAAAATCCTACGTTACGTAAGCACCTTTACACGATAGACCGACTTATTTCAGCAATATTTTCGGTCTGTAAATCGCTGGATATTGCAGCGGCATTATTATGCAGGTCACCAATTGTTTTTCTCCTGATAAATTTGTTACACGAATAGTCGTTTTCCAGTGTACCTCGGACCGTGGCAAGTCTGGAGGTTATGGCCATCTTTATATTAAAAGAATATTTCGTTCACATTAGATTTTCCGATCGATAACTTTGCCGCTATTTCATGAGAGGATTGACTCTTGAACAAATCACTCATTTGCAAACTGTAATTGTTGAACGTTTCATTTTTGAAATTCAACTACGTTATGTGCACGTTGATTAATTATCAAACACGGTCAAAAAACACTTTACCGTTAGCAAAAGCAAACGAATAACGAATGACCGGATACTTTTGCACACGCGAATTTCGGATTCCCCCCTTTTGCATTAAATGTCTCAGTATCCTATCAAAATGATCACGTGGTCAGGGGTCATTTGCATATTCCAAACTTTTGGAGTAATTGGGTTTCTTCTTCGATGAAACTCTCTGGCAAACAAATCAAAGAAACTAACAGACCGCCACTGTATATGGTGTTAGTGTCACCAACACAAAATATAGCATATGTTGGAAGAGGGACTGATACCATCAATTTGCCAACATTAATATTTAAATCATTTCGGTAGTTCCAGTGATTACCCCCTACAGGCAAGCAAACACACAAATTTTACTTCTTTATAATATTAGTATAGATATATGCACATAAAAGCAATTTTAGTAAATATAAAAAAATTTTGTTGTATAAAATAAAATTAATCATGGCAATAAATGTTTTTTCCTTTATTTAACAGGTCTTCTGTGAAATACAATTTATCATGCTAAAACTCAAAAACTGGCATTATTCATTTATTTCAACTTTTTAAAAGAAAATGCATTTATATCTTAATGCGCCTAGTTTAAATTGTGATAAATAGTATTAGAAGAAAATATACATACCCAAGTGTATAAAAATATTTCAGTTGTAGAATCTTGAAAGGTTCTTGGATATATACTAATAGGTTCTAAAATTTAATTTTTAAACCACTTTTTTAAACAATATTATGTTTGGAAATGATACAAATATATGTATAATTTTAAAAAAGCAAATAACAGTAATACTGCATGAACAATTTTAAAAATAATTATTTATTTAGAAGATAAATTTAACGCACTATTCATTGCCTCTTGTTTCCGAAGCTAGGAAATTTTCGAATATATTTCCGAAGTAAATATTATTCTGAAATATTTATTAATTTGACCTAAGAAAGTTAATAATTTAACCTTACATACAGGTTGTGGTAAACAGATTCGCACAATTTCACAATTTTATTTTAAAAAAAAAGTATAGGCCTGCAGCAAAACTATTTACATCAGTAGATAGAATACCTGAAAAAGTTTTTTTTTCTACAGTATGTTTCTGGTTATAAATGGCGCTGCACAACGCGTAAACGAATATTAAAGAATTCAGTTATTCAAAATCGCATCCCTAACACTAGTGAAGAATGTGTGGAACGTGAAACACGTTTAAGAGCCCTACAAAATCAATTCATGGATTTGAAAAAAAAAAGATCCACTGCTGATGTTAACATGCTAAAACGTTCGAAGATTCAACTGCATATTCTTCGTGCTACGAAAGGATCTTACGTTGCAGTTTACTAAAGCAGTCAAAAAAAAAACTTTTTGAATTATTCTATCTACTATTTAATAGTATTTGCGACTCCCCCGGGTGCTCGGTTTTCGAGGCAAGTCGGATAGCGACGGTGATAGGTCGATCTGAGTGGCAGCCTCCGGATTGGATGGAGAGTCTGAGCAAAGACTAACTAAAGTGGTATGACTGCTTCCACCTCTTGACCGGAATGGAGACTGAGATGAGAGAGCGGGCCTCGTAGAACAAGTCTCGGTGATTCTCTAGTGTCGAAGGAGCTCGCGGTATCTCCCTGTGTTACCGTCGGGAGATGTTTTGTACAGGACCTGGCGTGCTCTCTTCGTCAGGAGGCTCATACCCCCGAGTCCCCTGTAGCTTGGACAGTAGTGAGCCAACCTAAAGATGGATGGTGCCTCCGTCGATCAGAGAGCGGTCGCGGAGTGAGGCTGTGGTACTAGATACCGGACGTCGCGGCGTTTCCCTTATTAGGGGGTCTACCGCCAGCTCCACCTTCAGGATCCGCCCTCGAAAGGCACCCGGCCGGAGGTTTACCGGTTAATGCGTATCGGTCCGACCTAAGTCCTTCAATACTGCCCGCAACTGGAGCTGCCCTGTGGTGAGGATTCAGCAGTGACTCAAAACTCACTTTCGCGCAACTAATTCTCGATCCGGGGGTCTCTTTGGCTGTTGTTGGAGGGGGTGTGGCTTTCTGCGAAACCAAGGAATGGCTAGCGGTATCTTGCCCTATCTTGTAGCGGTCGCCATTACATGGTTGATGGTACTCGTGCCCAGGTACCAAGGCGGCCATGAGGTAAGGTAGTGGGGGATTCCGTAGCTTTGCCGGTCTCGCGCGGCTTCTCCGTCGAAATATAGGCTCGTGTGGTGCGAGACTGCTGGGGCTCCAGACCACGCAACTCCCTATCGAAGAGGTGACAATGCCGCCTGGGAGGAGATTTCCAAGATCCCCGGTAGTCGCTAAGAGACATCTAGTATTTGTTTTTTGAAGGCCTGTGCGTGGCTTTGTAAGTCGCGCAGTGTTGGATTGGGCAGAGTCGAAATACTCCAAGCGAAGTGGTGTCCGTACCGTCTAGAGAACTTTTCATTGATTTTCTGGGTTTCCGCTCAAGGCAGTCCGAGTCCTTGAGTGGGGCGCGCAGATGTCATATCCGCGAACACGCAAGTCACACAGTTGTAGGGTGACGGCGAAAATCCCTGAGCGAGTTTATGACTGTATCGTCAGGAGAGCATTTCCTTGTCTCTCCGTTGTTACTCTAGGGGCAACTATTTTTCCTATCGGTTTCCTTCAATAAATGTCTTAGCTGTAATAGTAGTTGATTTTGGAAGGTCTACGTAAAGTAATTCCAATTCGCGAATCATCGGCATCGGCTTGTGGTCCCAACTCCTTTATAGGTGTTCGGTTCCTGCGGGTCGCTAGTGTGACCCGGGGTGGGAGGCAACAAGCAAAAGGGACCACTTGGCTCTTTTCGTGCTTGGTGATGAGGACTCTCGCAAACGATCGGTCGTCTCTTTGTTTGGGAGTTAGGCTGCGTGACGTGCGCCATATTGAAGACTTCACGAAGACACCATATTGGAGTCTTCGTAAAGGGCGGCGTAAGGCCGCCTGGATCGTGAGCGCAAGAGCTTAAAGGGCCCAGGACCGTAAGGTGGGATCTCCGCACTGTCTACTGTTGTAAATAGTTTTGCTGTAGGCATATTCTTTTTTTTATATAAAATTTTGAAGTTGTATGGAACTGTTTAGGACACCGCGTATCCTATCTTTGTGCAATCGGAACGAGAAAGAAGTGAGTAAAAAATTTAAAAGTGGGATAGGTATACGTTTTGAGATAGTTCACTGCAAGAAATAAATCTGACTTTCGTCCCACAACAGACATTTTTGGGACTAAACTAATGCATTCCAATAAGTAGTAACAAGTGTCTCGAAAATTCTTGCTGAATCCATTGTATTCGCCGATTAAGTGGTTTAAGCCGTAAACTGAACTTGATAAAACATTTGCTAGATTTGAAATCTTTGAAAGACGTTTTGTTTATTTTCTCGACTTTCTCCATTAATAAAGAGCCAGTACCAGATAATATGCGAACGACATGATAAATATAAACTGAAATTCTGATTTCAAGATCAAATAAAGTGTATTTTACAGAAAAAAATTGGTTTGTTTGTATTTTATAAATATTTAACAGCCAGGCATGTAAATATAAAATAATAATCATCGCGTATTTTTATTTATAGTGTGATCCCAATATTGCATATATAATTGAAATTATAATTGTTACCCTAAATCCACCCACCCATGCACCCCCCAAAGAAGAGAAAAGAAACGTAAAACCTTCACTGCAAAATTTGATACTGAACATGTTTTTTAAATTCCCGGAGTTCGAGAAGAAAAAACCACGAGAGGAAATGTATGTCTCTAGATATTCGACAAAACGTATAAAATTCACTATGTCCGATGTCTTTCAGACATGTAATGATGTATGCATATGGGCAATTCTACCGAAAACTTTGCTGTTTGTGCATACAATTTTTAATAAAAAAAATTAACATTAAACATTTTGAACTCATATCGACAGTTCGTTTTATCACTTTTAAAAATTTTATAGGTGGTCGTATGTTCTTTACAGTATTTGGCGTTCAATTTATTTTAAAAGTATTTAAGGGTAGTTTCCTCAATAATATTGTAATGGTTGATAAAACTACGAATAATTCAGGCACAGAATGTTTCTCTTTATAATATAAGGTCTTTTTTTTTAATGTAGCCTATGAAACTTGTGGTAATTATCTTCAAAGCAGCTTTTACATATAGGAATTAACAAATTATTTTTATTAAATGGGTGATTTTAATTAAGAACTGTAGCTAGATAAATTTCTCGGCTACTTCTTGTTCAGTTAAGAACATGTCAAATAAAAGACGAACAAAAGTGTGCACATACATGACTAATAATTGAAATAAATGCTGCCAGCTTTTTAATATTTTTATTAGCTAAAATTGCTATTAGATATAGGAAATTATCGCATATTATGTTATTTTCACGGATGATAGGCATAAGACTTGTAAAAGTAATTTTAAGATAAATTCTGATTAAACATGTATTTCAAAATAAAAATTAATTTACTTATAAAGGAATATTCACTAAAAATAGATTATTGAATGAATAGTATATTTATTCCAATCACAAAATAAATGAAGTTTCTCTCTATTCTTAAAAAAAGTAACTACCGCCGCCGCCGGTTTTGAATATTTTGTGACAGGAGATCTTTCTTCGTTAATATTAAGACAAATATTGCGTACAAAAATATGAAAATCGGTGGTATTATAGAGAAATGTTTGATAAACACGCTGATATACACAGTTTTCAAATCGAAGAATTACTTTAAGAGATATTTAATGCTAAAGTTGGACAAAATCGTTCCATTAAAAAAGTTTTATAGCAGCAAAAACTATACATGGGAATGTAATCATTTTTAGATCATTTTATGCGTTAGAATTTGCCGGTGTGCAGATTGTATTTCTTTTTTTAATTTGGCTAATTTTTTGAGGTTTTATTTCTATTTTAAATTCAAATTTTCAGCATTTCTAGAGATATTTTTTACAGATTTTAGAAAGTGATATTAATTTAAACTGTTGCCAACTGTATAAACAGAGGAAACAATAATGTTTGCTTCAAAAAAAAAAAATATTTATACGTGTAATAAATTAAACATTTATTTACACGTGACTATTATAAACAGAAAAAAAACATTGAAATTAGAATTAAATAATTATGTACAAAAAGCAGGAACTTATTAAAAATTACGTCATAAAACTATAATTACACATGAATTTTAAGGTGAGAAAGGAATTTGTAAAATAATAAATTTATTAACATACGTTAGAAGTCTTAAATAGGAGAAATTACGTCATATTTACGTCACATTACAGTTATTACATAAAACGAACACAAAATAATATTGCAAAACGGTTTAAATTTAGAAATTGCGCTAGACATTTATTTGATATTTTGAGCGGATACTTTTCAACTATTTTTCTTAGGAAAGCGCAAATAATATTTCATTTCTAACACAAGTATTTTCACGTGAATATTAAAAACAGAAAGAATAGTTTGGTCAAAATTACGTCAGATTAAAAACGATTAATTTAAAATGTCTCATTTAAAAGAACTTTCTTTTCGCTTTGTTAAAAAATATCGGGAGACAAAGATTCTGTTTACTTAATTCCTTTTATATTAGCTTATTTTGAAATGTTGTTACACGTGTCTACGTCATCAAGTTATTTTTATTTCGACGTTTTACTTGTATTTTTATTAATGTTGTACTAATTTATTTGTTCTTTCGTTATTTAAAATAAAAATTATATCAATTTGTATGATTTGGCGAGTGGTTTGGCGATTTATATAATTTGGCGAAATTAGTCGACGGGATAATCAAGTAATACCGCAGCGGATTTGGCGTTAAAATTTCCCCAATCAAAGAGAAATGAATAGAAATCAGTTTATAGGGAGATCACCACTGTTTTTTAAATTATAATTCAATCTTTCGAAATCTTTTTAAAGCCGATCACATTAGCGTGCATTTAGAGTCTGCGGTGTCTGGACGAGGGTTGGCGAGCGTAGCTCGTAGGGGGCCGAGCCCCCTAGTTTAATAGAAAAATGTAGCAACATATTCAGGTAACTCCATTCATTAAAGGAGAAAAAAATTCCATTAATCCATTTTTTGTCAAATATATATAATACAGTTATTTTATTATGCAAAAGACCTAAAACATTATTTTTAAATTTTCCATCAAAAAACAAATACTGAAAAAGTAACGTCGTTTGCATAGTGGCCTGTATATATAATACAGGACACCTATATGTATATTACACTATCGTACGTGGCACAGAAATCGCGATTATTTGTTAATTGTTTAATGTCGACGCCAGATTAAACGCATCTCGTTGGTTATGGAACAGCATTTAATGCATCTCCATACCTGTAACGGGGTTAGCGTAGGGGGGGGGGGACCCTGCTACGTCGCCATACGCCGTCCAGTTTGTCGTTACCTTGGCGATACATCGCCAAATTTGGCGACCAAAATTAGTCGCCAAAATTGACGCCAACTTTGCGATATCTCTAATATTTCGCGAAATTCCCATAGACTTTCATTGTGAACCAATTGGGTTTACTTGCGTACAGAAAATCAACAAATTGAGATATTTTAATACAACAAAAAATATTATTAGCTTAAGGGATTATATTAATTATACTTAAGGGATTCTAAGTAAATTAATTATGTATAAAACTAACATGATGCAATGCTTAGCATGCTTTCCCAAACATAAATTTTTAGGGAGACCAAACTGGTCGCCAAGGGTGGCTAGTTTTTACCTAAATATGTGTTTCTAAGCAAAATAACTTTTCTGTTTTATTGCGGCTCACAAAAACTTAGAACGTTGATCTGTATCTGTATTTGAGTTTGACATGCTTGCACTACAACATCATGCAAAGAACATACTTCTCTATTAATTCTGAAATACCGTCAATCGGGGCTACTTTGGTCCATCGCATAAAAAAGGATTTATTCTTTGTATTGAACAAATAATACAAGATAATTTGGAGATTTTGCCCTTGAAAAGTATTTTATACTATACTATATGATATCTGAATAGTTTGGGGTAATTTAATTTTTTTATTATTGGCAACACTGGATGTGTTTATAAAGAGCTGTTTTCGTGAGTAGATTTTAACTATCCAAATTTTCTGTGGTGTAACAATCTGGCTAAGAGCGAAAATTAAGGTAAATGTCAAATTATACCTTTAGTAACATGTAACCGATGTGTGATCATAGTTTTTCATTTAACTTTTTATTTTGACAGGAAATGTTTAAGTTTTCATAAAACACACATGAAAACTAGTATTTCGGGGCTACTTTGTGCCAGGGCTAGTTTGGTCCGAAGTAGCTCCAGTTACTTAGAAATGCCTTTTATACAACCAAATCTCTTAAAAAATTCTTTAAGTGACATTTTTTCTCCAAATGTTACATTAATTGTCTTTGTTCCAGTTAAGGAAGAGAACATGACGAAAGAGGTTTCTCCTGTATTTAATATTTACAACTGGCTCATTGTGTTTAAATGTAAAAAAAAAAAAAAAAAAAAAAAAAAAAAAAAAAAAAAAAAAAAAATGTTTGCAGTGTTGATTTATTAGCAGATACTATTTCAAGTGGGTTCCAATAGTCCAAGATATGAAATGTATTCAATTTATATGAAACTAAGTGAATGGACCAAAGAAACCCCTAGCAGGGGCTACTTTGTTCAAAAACTTGAAAAATAGTTAAAAAATAAAAAAAAATAGAAAATTGGCTCTTTAAAACCATACAGTTTGCTTCATTGTTTCCTGTTAATTGTTTACAACTCAATTTGGAAGTTGAAAATATATATATAATATTTTTTATTAATGGAAATGTTAGTGGAACCAAGAAAAAGTGGCCCAAAGTTGGTCAAAAGTGGTTGACGGTAGCGTTTTATTTCAATTGAAAATTAGAAACAAACTGAGAAATGTGCATAAAAACTGTAATAATGTAATTCCTAATGCAAAGGTTCGTTTTCGAGGCTAAACATTATTTCAGATGGTATCTAAAACCTATCACTGTATCTGGTAATTTAAACCAAGGAAGTGACTGATTGCAACAGGAAATATATATCATAAAGTAATTTGTCGTTTTTAGAAAAGTAATAGTAGTGAAGAGAGGACCTATTTTGTTGACATCACCCTACAGATAAAAAACAAATAGATTTTTTAAAGGGTTTTCTGAAGTTATTTGCATAAATTGAATAAATACTGTGCTCTTTGAATAAAATATAATGTTTTTGTTGTTGTTTTTATTAAAAGTGGGTATAATGACCGGTGGAGGAAAGAACTTAATATCTCCTGAAGTCAATCAAAATGCCTGAGTGTATCTACTTTTTTTTCGTCTTATATATACAACTTAAACCAATAATTGCAATTTCTCAAATGCTCTGTTATCGTTTGCGTTCTGCAGATCATTAATTACATTCTTGAGGGCTTTTTAAAAAATTACAGGTGGCGCGATCGCGAATTCATTTCTTGATAATAATTATATTTGTTTCAACATTGTTTAAAAAATGAGTACTAATGGAAGTTACAACAATGTTTTTTGAAGATCTTTACTTGGTTTTATTACCTAAAAAAAACTTCAATCTTTATATATACATGAATAGCAAAATTTATATTATGAAAACATAGTAAATATTTGCTTAAGCATATTAACTGCAATCAGTGACATTAATATATATCTTCTTTTGAAAGTGAATTGAGAGTAAGATTATTTTGTAAATAAAAAAAAGTTTTTCAAGATGATCTGTGTATAGTTTATAATTCCATTTTTTCCTAAATCGTTTTCGTGTTTTCAAATAAATATTTTCAAAAACTTGCCTTTACGGAAACCATCCAAACAATTTTATTTTTCTTGTTCACGACCAAAATATGTAAATTATGAAAATCTTGCGTAATATCTTGCATTAATAAAAATAATTCAATATTTTAGAAGGTACTTTGCATGATATATTTTAAAATTCCAAAGAATCAAACTTTTAAAGATGAATACTACTCCTCTCAATTTATATTTCCTTTTACGCGTTATAAAGTGTATGCTAAATATATTTTTTATTATGGCGTCATTATTCAAAAGGAATCACCTGAAGTGATGAAAGATTCTTTAGAAAATGAAAAGATTTTAAAATGAATTTTTATTATAAAGATCGTTACATCAGAACTGCTTTACTTTTACGTTGTTTACTTTTACATATTTCAGTCTATATCTTTCATGTTGCATTTTTTTATTCACTCGTATGTGGGTAGATTTGTATAAATCAGTCCATTAAAAATATCCGTGTCAACAATGTATTATTACTTTTTTATAATAAGGGTATTTTTCTTTAGTTTGTATTATTGTACTACATATTTTCTTTGCTTTTCATAATTATTCTCTTAAATATATATTCTAGTCTTCATAAAAATACCTAATATTTATTACACGATAATGGAATATTTAACTTATTAAATATAATTATTTATTACTAGGAAAATTCTAGCACTTATATATTTTATCTAGTCTCTAGTATCACGTACAAATATTTATATAGGTCTTTTTTTCTGATTTCTATATTTCTGAATCTAGATCAGTAAAATCTAAAAAAGATTGATGTTGACTCCCCATGGTCTAAGAGCACTTTATATGGGGAGTGGTAGGAGTGTAAATGGGAACTAGTTGTATATGGCTTCAGCCATATTAATAATAATTTTACAAAACAAAAAGAAAATTTACACTGAAAAAAAACGACAAATGTCTCTTAATCTTGAAAAATATAATATAATGCCGTACGAAAATTTAAAATAACCTCTTCAGAGTTACATATAATACCAAAAAGAGTAATTTATCTTTAGGAATCTCAGAAGCAAATAAATTTTGGAGATTTGAAAGAGTATTTATAAAAACGAAATTTCTTTTTCTGCCACTGACTTTAAGAAATGTTTCAAAAACATTTCAGTTTTATACTGTATTAATCATTTTTCTTAAAGTGCTATATCAGTTTTGGTATGTTATCAAGTCGCAATCAATTGTAAAGCTTTATAAATTGACTTTATATATGCATGATATAATATTATTTTAGGACAAATAAAATTAATATTAACGTTAATGTTAATTCGGTTAATTTAAAATTTAATTTTTAACACTTGATTTATTTCATTGCTAACCAAGCGTAGAACCAACTGAGGGAAAAATGTCCAAACCTGGAATCGACCCGGGACCCTTGGAATAACGCAACAGGTGCACTAAGTTAGCAAGGCGATAAATCACGTATTAAATATTCAATAATTTCAAGCGTAATTTCACTGTTGAAAATTAATTAAAATTGTATAATTTAAAATATTTTTTGTAAAACATTTTAGTTGAAGATGAAATTGTTTGAATTAATGTAATAAATAGTGTATATGTCTAAGTATAAGTATATGTATGCCTTTGACTAGAAATAAGTCTTGAACGGTTAAGCTAGAATTACATACACGTGTAGTAAAATAGTAAATCGACTAAGGTCTATCCCATGGAATTTATGTAGTGCGCTGGTGGAGAAATTTTGAATGTTTTAACTTTTTAAATCCTATGAGATATAGAGCTAAAAATAGTAACTAGAAAACAAGAATTCTGCTTTTTCAGAATTTAGTGTCACCCCCGATGAAAAAAAAAAAGTATAAACCTGTAGATAATGCTAAACATATTTCAGTTTTGAGGCTTAAAACAGACGCTTTTATTTTACATAAAATGACGTCATTACATCCTCTGAATAATTTCTCATTTACGATCCAATCTTAAACAGCATCTACAATAAAGTATAATATGACGTTACTATCGCTGAATAATAAACGTACACACACACACACTCACAAAAAAAAGAAACACATGTCACTTAAGAAAATTGACAAAAAAAAAATCGGCTATCTAATGATTTATATGCCTACATTTGTTTGTAATATAGATCATTGAAGTAAATATAGTTTATAATAACACCATGTTTTATCAGAAATCATTCATTTATATTTTTTCAAAATAGCACGTATTTGAATTACTTTATTTTCAGTACTTCGGTAACAGCAACAAAAAGATATAATTGCTATTTTCCAGCTATTTTTTCTTTACTTTCTACAGAAATGGAGTGCTTGAATTGCTAAAATTAACAAATGGAGCTAAAAACTACAAAAAATAGTATCTCAAAAATAAATTGAGATGCAGTTTTCAAACAAATTGCATTATAAAGTGCATTTTTTTCCAATACGACGGTCCAAAAATTGAACATGTGCTAGGCTTAGAAGTTAAAAAAATTGCAGTAGAGTTTTAACAGTGCAATGATACACCTGCTCTGTCTTACGGCTGACTTATACAACGGAACGCTATTTTTTGGAGACGACATTTTATTTGCTAGAAGAAAGAAATAGCATATTGGGGGCTAACAACACAGTACATCATCTTCGATTTAACTTGTAAATGCAACCACCAACATTATTAATCATTCAAATGTTTTACATTGTTTTTTTTTTACAAATTTCGCATAAACATGTGTTATCATTCTTTATATCACTATAAAGTTCTTTTACTTTGAAACAGTTCCTTTAGCCACTGCCCTTTGCACAGGGAAAGGACTGTGTTTAGGAAGTAGGAAAAGTGGTCGCAAAAAACTTGGACATTTTACCACTCTAAGATAATTGTTATAGTTTTTCTTCAAGTTTTTAATAAACTTCTACTACCCCTAATTTTTTCATAGTTTTATTTTCAGAGGATTCGTAAATAGGGGGTTAGACATAATTTTTGCATTATATTTTCGACGATATCGTAAAAAAAATAATTCCTGGAATTAAAACGAATATAGTGAAATACGTTTAACACGAAAACGCTTAACACGAAATATCGCTTAACACGAAAAATCGCTTAACACGAAATGATATAGAGGTCCGGACAGTATACGATGCAATTTAATACATTTTTGTTCTTTTAACTCGGAACAAAAATCGTTTAATACGAAAAAAAAATCGCTTTCGAGCTAAGTTGAAATTGGTAAATTTTGTGTTAAAACTACTGCATTTTTGGTGAAAATCAGAGAATTTCGTATTTTTTGTAAATTAGCTTATGTTTTACGAGAACAATGGCTGAGAAATCGGTGCGAAAACAAATTGCTATTTCGCTTCAAATGAAGATAAAACTGCTTAATGCAGTTGATGAAAACGAACGACGAAAACATAAATCTGTAAAGAGTTTTGCTTTACCAATTATACATTATCAACAATGATAAAAAATAGGGATCGCATTATATTAATGTTTCAGCGCAGTATGTTTAAGACTGGGAGAAAACCTATAAGAACTGCTAAGCAGGAAGATTTAGAGGCAGCTTAACTTGTTTGGTTCAAACAAGCTAGATCTCAGAATGTTGAAAAAGACACTTAAAAAAATATATCTTATTTTACCGCCAAAAACAATATTTTGTTTACTTGCTTTTTATCCTAATGGTGGAACTTACTAGTAGTTTAACAGGAAAGAGAAATAAAATTTGATGACGTCGAAATTATTTGTGATTTTTGTTCCTTTTCTAAGAATCTTTTAACGCGAAATTCTTTTAACACGAAGAATTTTTTCGGTTCCCTCAGTTTAGTGTTAAACGTATTTCACTGTATATCTTTGAGTTCGGTGTTATGAGACCTTTCGAAGAATATCCCACACAATTCACATAATTTTATTTTTGAAATAACCTAAATACTCACTAAATGTTTCATAAAACTGTTTGTGAACGGCTATTAATATCTAAATATGTGAATCAATTGCCTTTATAACTCTGCGAAGTTTGAACTTTTCTTGTTCAAGAAAAAATCGTCAACTGTATCTGAAACTAATTCACGCTTCTTGTTTTTATTAAACATTAAATACTTTTAATTTATTTTTTTACATCACTAGACATTTGTGACAGGTGTTTGAATACAAGAAGTTATGTAATTTTCGCTTTAATTTCCATTCTAAGAAAATACTATACATTAATAACATAAAATAAATTATTTACATGTATTAGAGATTTAAAAATATCCTTTTACGAGAAAATTTATATTTCATAATGTCGTAGGCTAATTGAGAAATCCGGCTCTTTGCAAACAGCCTAGGCTCTTTGCAAAGAGCCGGGATAATTGGAGAATCCATCTCCCTTTTTCCAATTAGCCTGATATTTTTCAGGCTTATTGCAAAGAGCCTAGAAAGCGTTAGGCTAATTGGAAAATGACCACTTATTATCCAATCAGGGTGATATTTTTAGCTCACAGGCTATCAAAGCCTGAGAGATTATGTGCCCGCCGATTCTGTATGTACGTGTGTGCGTAAGTACGTACGTATGTACGTAACGCGATAACTCTTGATAGAAGTATCCGATTTGCTTCAAATTTTTTTCCTAGGTTCATTCTGATAAGGTGCTTCCCTGATTAGTTTTTAAGGGTTCATTGGTTAAGGATAAAGGGGGAAAAGGGGGCTAGTCTCCCCCCCCTTAATTTATATAAATGGGTTTTTCATGCAGAAATATTCGATTTGCTCCAAATTTGGTATACCGGTTTATTGTGTTAAGGAGCTTCCCTGATTAGATTTGGGAGCTCATTATTTAAGTATAAGGGGGAAAGGGGGGCTATCCCCCTTAATTTAGATAAATCGGTTTTTCATGATGAATTATTCGATTTGCTCCAAATTTGGTGTACCGGTTTATTAAGTTAAGGAGTTGCCTTGATTAGATTTGGAGGTTCATTAGTTACATATAAAGGGAGGAAAGGGTAATTATCCCCCTCCCCGTAATTTAGATAAATGGGTTTTCCATGCAGAAATATGCGATTTGCAATAAATTTGGTATACCGGTTAATTATGTTAAGCAGCTTCTTTGATTACATTTGGAAGATCATTATTATATATAAAGGGGGGGAAAGGGGGGCAATTGCCTCTCCCCTTAATTTAGATAAATGCGTTTTTCATGTAGAATTATTCGATTAGCTCAAATTTGGTATACTGATTTATTATGTTAAGGAGATGGCTTGCTTAGATTTAGAGGTTCATTAGTTAAGTATAAAGGGAGGAAAGGGGGGGGGCTAGACACCCCTCCCCTTAATTTAGGTAAATGGGTTTTTAATGCAAAATATTGGATTTGCTCCAAATTTGGTATACCGGTTTATTATGTTAAGGAGCTTCCCTGATTACATTTGGAGGTTCATTAGTTAAGTATAAAGGGAGGAAAAAGGGTGCTAGACCCCCCCCCCCTTAATTTAGATAAATGGTTTTTTCATGCAGAGATATTCGATTTGCTCCAAATTTCGTATACCGGTATATTATGTTAAGGAGCTGCCTTGATTAGATTTGGAGATTTATTGGTTAAGTATAAAGGAGGGACAGGGGCTAGCGTCCCCTTAATTTAGATAAATGGGTTTTTCATACAGAATTATTCGATTTGCTTCAAATTTGATGTACCAGTTTATTACAATATGGCTTCCTTCATTTGATTTGGATGTTCATTGGTTAAGTATAAAAGGGGGGAATGGGGGGCAATTGCCCCTCCCCTTAATTTAGATAAATGGGTTTTCATGCAGAATTATCTAATTTAGTTTAATTTTTTTTCTAGGTTCATTCTAATAAGGCGCTTTTCTGATTAGATTTGAAAGTTCATTGGTTAAGCATAAAGGGAGAAATGGGGGAGCTAATACCCCACCCCCTTAATTTAGTGAAATGGTTTTTTCACTCAGAATTATCTGATTTGCTTCAAATTTGGTACACCGGTTTATTATGTTAAGTAGCTTCCCTGATTAGATTTGGAGGTTCTTTGGTTAAGTAGAAAGGGGGGCAACGGGGACTAATCCCTTCATTTATTTTTCGAGGGCATTATTCTTTGAAATAAGAGTATGATATACAATTAGTGTGAACAGCCTGTGACCTCAATGCCATCAGTTTAACTGGGCAATTTTCTTTTTATTAGGTTTATTAATGCATAACCGTACCCAAACCCGAAAAATAAATTACAACAGACCGTACCCCGATCCGAGCAAGACAAAATAATTTCAGTCTACATGCAACCCGATCCGAACCTGAGAGTTCCACTTGAAAAAACCCGAAATCCCGAACCAAATCTAATAACCGACAAAAATATTCCAAAGATCCATAACCGGATTCGAACAAGACAAATTAGTTTCCGTGGACACGCAACGCTACCAGAACCTAAAAATTCCATTTGAAGTCAACCTGAAACCCGTCTCAAACCAAATCTTAACCGACAAAAATATTCCAAAGAACTATAACACGATGCAATCCAGACAAAATAATCTCCGTCCAACCCGATCCGAACCTGAAACTTCTAATTGAACTCAATCCGAAACCTGGTTGTGGTCGGTTTTCGGGTTGACTTCAAATGGAACCTTCAAGTTCGGATCCGGTTGAAAAAAAATTAAACTAAATTGATTGCATGAAAAACCATTTATCTAAATTAAGGGGAGGGGCAATTGCCCCCCTTTCCCCCCTTTTATACTTAACCAATGAACCTCCAAATCAAATTAAGGAAGCCATATCGTAATAAACTGGTATATCAAATTTGAAGCAAATTGAATAATTCTGTATGAAAAACCCATTTACCTAAATTAAAGGGACACTAGCACCTGTCCCTCCTTTTTACTTAACCAATAAATCTCCAAATCTAATCAAGGCAGCTCCTTAACATAATAAACCGGTATACGAAATTTGGAGCAAATCGAATATCTCTCCATGAAAAACTCATTTATCTAAATTAAGGGGGGGAGGGTCTAGCCCCCCTTTCCTCCCATTATACTTAGCTAATGAACCTCCAAATCTAAATCTAATCAGGGAAGCTCCTTAACATAATAAACCGGTATACGAAATTTGGAGCAAATCGAATAACTCTGCATGAAAAACCCATTTATCTAAATTAAGGGGGGGGGGTGTCTAGCCCTCCTTTCCTTCCTTTATACTTTACTAATAAACCTCTAAATATAATGAAGCCATCTCCTTAACATAATAAATCAGTATACCAAATTTGAGCTAATCGAATAATTCTACATGAAAAACGCATTTATCTAAATTAAGGGGAGAGGCAATTGCCCCCTTTCCCCCATTTATACATAATAATGATCTTCCAAATGTAATCAGGAAAGCTGCTTAACATAATTAACCGGTATACCAAATTTATTGCAAATCGCATATTTCTGCATGAAAAACCCATTTATCTAAATTACGGGGGGGGGGGGGGGGGCGGATACACCCCACCCCCTTTCCTCCCTTTATATGTAACTAATGAACCTACAAATCTAATCAAGACAGCTCCTTAACTTAATAAATCGGTATACCAAATTTGGAGCAAATCGAATAATTCATCATGAAAAACCGATTTATCTAAATTAAGGAGGGTAGCCCCCTTTCCCCCTTTATACTTAAATAATGAGCTTCTAAATCTAATCAGGGAAGCTCCTTAACACAATAAACCGGTATACCAAATTTGGAGCAAATCGAATATTTCTGCATGAAAAACCCATTTATATAAATTAAGGAGGGCTAGCCCCCTTTCCCCCCTTTATCCTTAACCAATGAACCCCAAAAACTAATCAGGGAAGCACCTCATCAGAATGAACCTAGAAAAAAAATTGAAGCAAATCGGATATTTCTATCAAGAGTTATCGCGTTACGTACACGTACATACAGAATCGGCGGGAACATAAGCTCTCAGGCTTTGATAGCCTGTGAGCTAAAAATATCACCCTGATTGGATAATAAGTGGTCATTTTTCAATTAGCCTAACGCTTTCTAGGCTCTTTGCAATAAGCCTGAAAAATATCAGGCTAATTGGAAAAAGGGAGAACACTTGATAAAATATCATTAGTTTACTACACGGTGTACAAAACTGTTGTAAAGTCAAATAAACTTATAGAAACATTAAAATAAAGTTGAAATATCTACGTTTCGGTCATCCTTCTATGACCTTCCTCAGGAACGTTGTCGTATATCTTCTAAAATTAGAGCAAAACCGTCTTGAGTTCAAAATGTTCGTTATATATTCAGAAAATTCGTTATATTCGTTATATTTTCATATCATAAAAGAGACATTTTACAATATCGTCAGACCACAGCACTGGCTAAATTTTATTTTAACAACCCCCATAGTTATATAGATTTTGATAATGATAAAATTATAATTCCGTGTAATACTGCAATAGATGGCCTTCAAAAAGAATCAATAGAAATTATGTTTAGAAATGAAGAAGTTTGTAATGATAACATATCAGTTAATATCCCTAAACTTTGGTTGCACACATTGAAATAATTTTTTGAAATTTAATCTATTCATCTTACATTTCCCAAAGTCAAGTATGCACTTCTATTTTTGATTTTAACAAAGTTTGCCTCTTGCATTTTAAGTTCTACATGTATTTACATTGCCTTACAATAGATGGGGCCACTGCAGGCCAAAATTGTTCATTTGATAGTTTTTTATTCCTTATTCACCTCATAGACGGCGCCATATTAAAAATCATTCGAAATTGTAGTCTACTTTTTGTCTAATAGATGGTGCCATTGCATGCTTTCTGGATTGTAATTGGATAAAGTGACTTTTGACTGAATATATAACGAACATTTTGAACTCAAGACGGTTTTGCTCTAATTTTAGAAGATATACGACAACGTTCTTGAGGAAGGTCATAGAAGGATGACCGAAACGTAGATATTTTAACTTTATTTTAATGTTTGTATAAGTTTATTTGACTTTACAACAGTTTTGTACACCGTGTAGTAAACTAATGATATTTTATCAAGTGTATATATAAGAATTTGAATTCTTTAAAAAAAATATTTGTTATCAATAATGTCATTTCTTTCACTTATTCTTTTCAATTTTCCATAGATTAAAAAATGTTTTCTTATATTTCAAACAAAATTAAAAATAAGTTTGATGCATTTTTCCTAAACGCAAAAGCATGGAATTTCAGAATTAGGAATAGATAATCCTACACAGAAAAATTACTTTGAAGCAGTACATAATCTGTAGTTTTTATAAGTTATTTAAAATATATAAAAAGAAAAAACGCACTATAGTTTTCAGTTAAAATATGAGTGTGAAAAGACTGCATAACTTAAGTAAATTAATATCCCTATATCGTTTATGCAGGGCTCCCAAATGGTCCGCCAACTGAATACCAATATTATTTTAGAAAATTTTTCTTTTTAGATTTTTCTTACAAACCGCCCCGGAATCACCTTTGAAAGTTAATTCTAGCGCAAACTTACTATAAAATTTTCTGTTAAAATTTATTGGTATTCAGTTGGTGGACCATTTGGGAGCCCTGTTTATGAAAAAAATCACATTATGTAACTCAAAATGTTTACGATATTAAAAAGACTTTAAATAAAAAAAAAATTTCTTAAGAATGATATACGATATATGAAACGTTGTACTTTTATGGGTTTACATTTCAGATATTTAAAATGTGATATTTATATGCACAGTCATGCCTCGACTTAGGTAAGCAATTCGTTCCAAGACTTTAGACTTAAGTCCAGGTACATTTAGATAAGCCAATAAGGATAAGTAATTAAACTTCTCCAAAACATAATTGAGAATATTCTATAAATGCGATTGCAATACAAGAATTTCGAATAAATTAATAGGCTGTTAACTTGCAATTTATTGTTTTTCTAGCTGTCCAGTTCAACTCTTTGAGGATGTAAAAATATCTTGCAATTTACTTTGAACCGACAGATTTTTCTTTTTTTCTCTCTTAGACGTTCTTTATAACATTAGAGTTTTCTAAGCTTTTTCTAGTGATTTTTATTAAGGAGTCTCAGGACTCTTAAAATTGGAAAAAATGAAAAAAAAGGGACCATTTTCAACATTTAATATCTTGAAATGTATTTGATATTAAGACACACTTTTAAATGGGAATGAAAGATACAAGTATGTTCTTTCATTTCAAATATTTGAAAAATTGCAAGATGTAAAATTAGCATTTACAGGGGGCTCAAAACTGTCAGACATTTCACGAGCAGAAAATCGGCATAACAGCTTATGCGTACGATTACAAAATAAATTTTGCACCTAGAATGTAAATTTTAGTTTCTACTTATACCTCAGATTATAATAATTACACTGAACCTAAATAAATTTGTATTTAAAGCATTTTTATATTTTTAATACAAAGTTGTATTTAGCCAATGCAAAATTAAGAAAATTTCAACAATATAACACCCTAAAAAAATATTTTCTTTTTACAATGAAAAGGTAATTTTAGGTTCAGTTTATGCAAACTAACATGAAACATATGTTTTGAGAATTTTATGAAAAAATATTCAGAAGTTTTTGAGATATCGTGCGCGTTATGCCGAAAAACGTCATTTGGAGAAAAATGACTTCAAAGTTTTGGAAACACGGCTTCAGCTATTGAGCGAGTATAATTCTAAATACCATAACTTCTGTTCTAATGGGAATTTCAAGATACCAATTATATCAAAATGTTCAGAAAACATAGAAATTTAACATCTAAAAAAATTTAAATTTCGAAATTTTTAGAGCTTTAAGAGTCCTGAGACCCCTTAATTGTTTGTCATAATCACGTGTCGATCGCGGGAAAGTTTTCTTTCATAGAAAAAAAAAAAAAAAAAAAAAGAAAGAAAATTTCAAATTCCGCCTTAATTAAGGATTTTTTTCCAGACCAGACTATGTAAACGTGGTGACGTAAGTCGGGGTACTACTGTACTATTTATGTTTTTACACATGAAGTTTAGCTAATTTATTTCATTAGGATTCATATCGAAAACTTTAAAAATATTTGCATGATCTATTTTATATTTTTGTATGATTTGTTTAGATATAAGGGGCAGTCGAAGGAAAACCTATCGCACACTAAAAAGTGAGTAGAAAAAGTTTTATTCAAAAATAATTGCCAGAACTCTTAAGACATTTATCCCACTGCGAGACGAGATGACCAATTCCCGTCTTGTACACAGATTTGGGATGCTGACGGATCCACAACTTCACTCTCTTATTCACTTCCTCGTGCGAATGACAACGAAGTCAACGAATGTTTTTCTTCAAGTGGCCAACTCAGTGTGGCATTTCAGTGACATCTAGTGTTCACCATAGACAACAGGCATGCGATGATGAATTTTGCGTGTTCCAGAATCCCCAACTAGTAATAACAGAACCACACCTCTCCTATATTGTTTGCAGGCCTCCATTTCTAATGCTGGGCGAACACATTTTTCACTTAGCTCGCATACAAAGAAATAAAACAAGAAAAAAGAATCATGCGTTAAGCACAGATTATGAAACACTTTCTAACACGTCCTGAATGCTTAAAAAAAATCGTTATTTAGGGAATCACGGTAAATAAGATAACTAAATAAACATTTTATAAAAGCATAAAACATTTGAAAAACTGATTTCAGGAGTTACCATACATAACCAAATATGCATTCCTATACTTTTGAACAGTCCTATATTTGATCTGTAGGTTGATATATGTGCTATATGATAGGTAAATTTAGTTTAGCAAGAAAATGCATAACAGGTTGAAATTTCCCTTTCAGTAATTTACACTAATAGATGGACCCATACTTGAATACTTTTGTACAACCCTGCAGTTTACCTAGAGCTTTTATTGCACGCCACTATTTAGCTAAAATTTAATTCAAACTAAAACACTCTAAAGAACTACAGAAATGAAATTTCTAAAAATTATCATTTATACACAGCCATGTATCCAATTCTTTGCGTGACCCTGTATACTATTTTACCTATATTCTACAAATATTTTTTTAGTAATCTAAATGCAGTTTAGCGTATAAATGCATAACTCATAAAAAAAAGCAATTTATCAAATTACAACGACCATTTGGAAAATGATTTTTTCGAAGACTAAAATTTAAGACATAAAAAATCGCACGGAGTTGCTCATACATTACGTACGCCATGAATTAAACATTAATAGTGTTATTACACGTAAAAATTCCAAGCGACAGAAATTGCCTGCGACTCGTACGTATTATCCACCTGAAACTTATGTATTATCCAAGCATTTCATTGACTGTTCGGGAAAAGTCTTTTCCATCGTCAGATTTCCAAGAAATCTGACGACACATTTTAAATGAAATTTCATTCTTAAACTTCTAAACATCCCACAATATTACTTTTTACACCGTCGTAAAGAGAAAAAAAATGTACTTTTAAATGCAATTTGTTTGAAAGCTGTATCTCAATTTGTTTCTGAGTTATTAATTTTTTTTATAGTTTTTATTACTTTTTGTCATAGTGGCAACAGAAGGTATCCATCTCTGTTCAGAGTAAGACAAATGTCAGACGGGCGTCTGACATTGGTCTAAAGGAAATACAGATTACTGTATAGACCAATCAGAAAACGAATAAAATGCGGATTAAACCAATAAAAACCTTCAGATATGCTTTTGATTTCCCATCCTGACGGGAACAATAACCATTTTTCCAAATGGTAAATAAAAAAAAATAAAAAATAAAAAAACTTTAAGCAACTTGCGCTAATACCCAGTAACCCATACGAATTCTTTTGTGTAGCCCTGTATATAAATTATAGCATTTATATGCACCACATAGTATGCATAAACATAGTGAGGCATTAAAGCGCATATCATAATTAAAAATGCATTATTTCCAGCAATGATCGCTTCATTATGTAGCGGAATTCTTTTATGTGGCTCTGTAAAAGAATAATTATTCTTTGCACCGCACATTCTACAGCATACATATTTTAGTGCACTTCATAAATGCATATCAATTTTATTATGTGTGAAAGCGTGTAACATCATTAAAAATCATTTGAAACGATTTTTTTTCCATTGGCCGCAATGCAACGGAATAATTTTGACTGTCTCTGTAAATGAACTAAACATGCTACAAACTTAATTTGAAATAGAGAACGTGCTATTCCAAAAATTTCAGGGTAATCTGAATATATTTACGGGAGTTAGATCGCGGACAAACGGACAGACAAACCGAAGTCATAAACACTTTTCAGCTTTGTATGAAAGTGTTAAAAACAACTGTGAGCTGAGAGCCCTTTGAGCTGACATTATGCATTTCTACCAAACCTCCATATGGAAGTATCGATATGTTACAACCATGTTGCCAACTATGGCGAGAAGAATGTTTTATGTCGGGTGTTCTGTTTTCTTTTGACTGCTCCTTGTATAATAATGCAGTGCCTTTAAGGTGAGGTTCTATTGCATTGGCATAAAACTTACGTGCTTTTTAGGTGCGTTCGTAATTATATAAACACGTAGCACCTATAGTCGTCGTTCAGTCCGTCTGTCCGTCTGTCCGTCCGCATATAACAGAGCAAAAACTACCCAACCGAATGGTCTGAAATTTCAAGTATATAATTGATTCAAAATTTTGTCGAGTCATTTCAAATATCATGAAAATCGGATGTATAGTTTAATTACAGGGACAGTCAAAATTTTTCCGTTATATTACGGCCAATGGAAATAAATTATTGAAAGTGCATTTTAATGATGTTACAGCCTTCCGAATGGTCTGAAATTTTAAATATACTAGGGGGCTCGGCCCCCTACGAGCTACGCTCGCCAACCCCCGCCCAGACACCGCAGACTCTAAATGCACGCTAATTTGATCGGCTTTAAAAAGATTTCGAAAGATTGAATTATAATGTAAAAAGCAGTGGCGATCTCCCTATAAACGAATTTCTATTCATTTGTCTTTGATTGAGGAATTTTAACGCCAAATCCGCTGCGGTACTGCTTGATTATCTCGTCGACCAATTTCGCCAAATTATATAAATCGCCAAACCACTCGCCAAATTATACAAATTGACATAATTTTTTATTTTAAATAACAATAGAACAAATAAATTCGTACAACATTAATAAAAATACAAATAAAACGTTGAAATAAAAATAACTTGATGACGTAGATACGTGTAACAACATTTCAAAATAAGCTAATATAAAAGGAATTAAGTAAACAGAATCTTTGTCTCCTGGTATTTTTTAACAAAGCGAAAAGAAAGTTCTTTTAAATGAGACATTTTAAATTAATCGTTTTTAATCTAACGTAATTTTTACCAAGCTATTTTTTTCTCTTTTAAATATTCACGTGAAGATACTTTTGTTAGAAATGAAATATTATTTGCGCTTTCCTATCAAAAATAGTTGAAAAGATCCTCTCAAAATATTAAATAAATGTCTAGCGCAATTTCTAAATTTAAACTTTTTTGCAATATTATTTTGTGTTCATTTTATGTAATAACTATAATGTGACGTAAATATGACGTAATTTCTCCTACGACTTCTAACGCATGTTAATGAACTTATTATTTTACAATATCCTTTCTCTTTTAAAATTCACGTGTGTACTTTTTATGACATAATTTTTAATAAATTCCTGCTTTTTATACGTAATTATTTAATTTTAATTTGAAAGTTTTTTTTCCTATTTATAATAGTCACGTGTAAATAAATTTTTAATTTGAAGCAAATATTATTGCTTGCGCTTTTTATACAGTTGGCAACAGATTAAATTAGTACAATTTTCTGAAATCTGTAAAAAATATCTCTAGAAATGCTGAAAATTTTAATTTAAAATAGAAATAAAACCTGAAAAAATGAGTCAAAATAAAAAAATTAATGCAATCTGCACTCCGGCAAATTCTAACGCATAAAATGATCTAAAAATGATTACACTGCCATGTATAGTTTTTGCTGCTATAAAACTTTTTTAGTGGAACGATTTTGTCCAACTTTAGCATTAAATATCTCTTAAAATAATTCTTCGATTTGAAAACTGTCTGCATCAGCATGTTTATCAAACATTTCTGTATAAAACCACCGATTTTCATATTTTTGTATGCATTATTTTTCTTAATATTAACGAAGAAAGACCTTCGGTCACAAAAAATTCAAAACCGGCGGCGGCGGCGGCGGCGGCGGTGACAGCGGTAGTTACTTTTTTTTAGAATAGAGAGATAATTATTGCAAAATTTTGTCGAGTCATTTCAAATATCATGAAAATCGGCTGTATAGTTTAATTACAGGGATAGTCAAAATTTTTCCGTTACATAACGGCCAATGGGAATAAATTATTGAAAGTGCATTTTAAATTTGTTACAGCCTTCCAAATGGTCTGAAATTTTAAATATATAATTGTTTCAAAATTTTGTCTAGTCATTTCAAACATCATGAAAATCGAATGTGTAGTTTAATTACAGGGACAGTCAAATTTTTTCCGTTACATTACGGCCAATGGGAATAAATTATTGAAAGTGCATTTTAATGATGTTACAGCCTTCCGAATGGTCTGAAATTTTAAATATATAATTATTGCAAAATTTTGTCAAATCATTTCAAGTATCATGAAAATCAGCTGTATAGTTTAATTACAGGGATAGTCAAAAGTTTTCCGTTACATTACGGCCAATGGGAATAAATTATTGAAAGTGCATTTTAATGATGTTACAACCTTCCAAATGGTCTGAAATTTTAAATATATAATTGTTTCAAAATTTTGTCGAGTCATTTCAAATTTCATAAAAATCGGATGTACAGTTTAACTACAGGGTCAGTCAAAAGTTTTCCGTTACATTACGGCCAATGAGAAAAAAATGATTTCAAGTGCATTTTAATGATATTACAGCCTTTCGAACAGAATGAAATGGATATGCACTTATGAAGCGCAGTACAATATGTGGTACAAAAATTATTATAAAACTAGTTATAGTAGAAACTCACCTCATTTGCCACGTTTGACGAGCAATTTCCAACTTGTTATGATTTCCTTTCGATTACAAATAAAAGAGCTATTACCTTCGGAATTCATCGACATTTATATATATATATTTTTTTTGTGTGTGTAAAATATAATTAATATTATGTCTGGACTGCAGATCAGCGCCATGGACTTTAAATTGGGAGCCGTTTTAGTTCAGTCACAAGAATATCAAACAAATTTGGTAACCATATTATAAAGAGGTCATTAAATTATCTGGTGCTTCTACAGACATTTAGTTTAAAAAGGTCATTTTTGACAAAATGGGTGTAATTTAATCAAAATGCTTTTTTGCCCTTTTTTAAAACTTTCTGTCCAATATTCTCGAGAAAAATGGTCGCTCAGTTTTAAAAACGGTGCTTCGCTAAAAACAATTTAAAAATTTTGTCAATGCATTCAACGAGCGTTGATGCATTCAATGGGCAAGAAATACTGTAATGAATTTAAATGTCACGAAACAATTTTAGGACAATAATTTATAGGCCAGAGGGAAAAAATGCAAAATAAATAAAATAAAATCTAATTTTAACACAAATAATCAGAAACACCACTTAAATATTTTTTAAAGGATGTTAAACATTGTTTGTTGATGCATGTTTTATTTGATGCTAATAGCTTAGTTACTTTACTGAAACTTTTTTCTTTCTGTCTGAATTCTATATTAAATTTAACTGAAACATTTGGTTCTTTTGTATTTTTTTTTCGCTTTGTTACTTTTGACTGACTTTTGGAAAAGTAAAAAGATTGAAGGAAGATCCAGATATATTGTCGTCGCAGAACAGTTGCTTTTTATGTTGCTGTTTCAAAATGTTGCCCTCGCATAGAAATAATTGGGTGAAATTTATGAAAATTGCTACATTGTATTAGCCCTTTTCTATACAGTCACCATGCACAGTACAACATGTCTGCAAACATTATTTCAAAGAGGGGACGAGTGACTATTTCAGGAGGGAAATACACCCTCGCCCCAAATTCACCTCCCGAGGATATAAAGGATGTCCACAAAATTAAAAAAAATGTCTTATGGCGGACAAATTTTAGGGGGAGTGTCTCGGGAGGTGCATAGCATGAGTAAGTGGTCACAGGCCTTTCCTATAAGATGTCACATGTGATGTCCCGTAAAAGTGAGATAAGTGCCCTCCGCCCTTTGGGTCTACTACCGCACCTCCTGGAATATACCCTCTCCCCCTTCTTTCAAATACCGGTTACAAAAATGTGTTACTGTGCACACTGACTACATGGAAAAGTAAAATGTATTCATAAAATGCAGCAATTTCAAAATTTTCACTCAATTATTTCTAAGTAAGGGCAAAAACATATTGATACACCCTCGTATAATTATATAGTTTTGAATTATTATACAAATGAATTTCGTATAATTCATAATCTCTAAAAAACTTGAAAAAAAGATGCAGTGTCAAATTTAAGAAAGGGTTTAAAAAATTAAATGACCAGGACATTTTTATGACTAGACAATTTCTCAACTTCAATAAACTGTAAAATCAAAGGATACAATATTTATATAAACGAACTTATATTCAATGATAAATATTTTGAATGATGCATATTTCAAAAGAACAGGTTTCTTGAAATTTGTAATGATTTAATTTAAGGATATGAACAAAATGAAAAGATTTGTTTGTTTTTCATTATATTATACCTTGAGGAATAATATGATTATTTAACTACTTCTAATTAACACCATAATGACTTGGAGTATCTAAGTATATGCATCTAATTTATCTTATTATGTTGTTGAATGTGACATTTAAAAGGAATATTTAATTGCTGGAACATTATTCGCACGTTTTATTTAAACCACTTCATTTACGGATTTCCATTTTTCACATTTTGTACACATTATCATTCTAGTAACATTATTTATTTCCAGGCATAAATAACTTAAAATATATATGCATTCACTTCTATATAAAGTAATGTTAGAATGCATACAATATTTGAAACTACATATGATTCACACACACGGCTAATGTACATTTTATTTTCACTTTTCATGCGTTATAAAATGGATACGGTATATCTTATTTTTATATAATGTAATATCCTTACTGCTCAAAATTATATTTTAATGTTACATCGGAGTGTTATGTTAAATATAGACTATAGTTCATATGTTGTTACAAAGAATGCAAGCTTACAAGTATATATTGTGATTATACTATAATTTTTTGTCTAAAATAATAGACTTTGAATTGTAACATGAAAGCCCCACAATTCAGAATAAAATGCTTGTAATTTTGTGAATTATAATAAAACTAATCGTGTTGTAACAAAATGGTTTGAGTCAATTGTGGTTTCCTGCTCCCAGTTCTCCATGTTTTCATACTTTTGGATGCAGGAAAAGACAATGGTAAACCTACGAGTCAAACGCTAAAATCGGATTTTCAGGTGTTTTTCACCAAGATATCACTTGACAGACCGATTGCTTTTTAATATACTAATCGAGATTTAACTAAATCCAGAATTTCAGCCGTGGACTTGATGAGATGATTGTCTGTGCTTCCGCCTCCCAGTCTATTTAGAAAGCGCTGTTGTACAGATAAACATTCAAAGAAAGTAAATTAATGTAAATGCGATTTTCGCAATTGAAATATCATTTAAACAACCGGTTCGCCGAACTCATTACAAATTAACAACATGTTCTACCGAACAGGAGCGAACCATCTGAATCCCAAAACTGTGTATAATACACAAATTTATCGATTACTAAACTTTTATTCTTAATACTATCAAAATTATGGCACCTAATTTATAATTTTATTAAATGACTCTTATTTTTTTAAATCTCCAGGATGAATTTTTTTTATTAGCGAGAATTTGCTTGTGATAATATGTTTGTAATAATATGCTCGTAAAAATGTTCATATTTTATGTCTTAGCACCAAGAAGTAGTTGTGTTTTATTTGGCTTGTTCTAATGTTCTTGTAAGAATATTGAAGAATATGGTTGTGTTAAATAAATGAATCATATCACCAATCGTTAAACTGTTATTTGCGCAATCTGATATTAGAGATTCGTCATGAAACAACCTTAAATCTATTTCCTTTTAAAGCCTTTTTTTTAATTTTTTCTAAGAAATTTCCTCATCATGATTATGAAAGGATGTGGTTTTTCAGGATTCCCTTTACTGTATTCATAATGTTTATATTATTTATTCAAAGTGTTATCAAATGTAAGTATGACATATGTTTAATTTCATTAAGAAAAAGAACTTTAACTAATGAAGTGTTAGTGCGGTTTTTGATTTTTATGAAGTAAATCACATCATAAAAATGTCTAATAATTGAATATAACCATATTATAAGTTCAAAACTGCCATTATAAGTGTAATATACACGAAATAATTGCTATATTCTTGCCTGTTAATTGCTATCGCTCTTCCGTATTCTGTCATTTAATTAATATTTATTTTTTACTTTCTTCTATCTTGACAAGAAGAAAGTATTGGTTTCATGAAAATTTTCGAATTCCAGTTTTCGACGGATTTATACGTTTTATGGGTCAGAGATTCCAAAAAACATGTTTTTACAAAATGTCTGTCTGTCCGTCCGTCTGTCTGTATGTGACGCAAATTTTGTGGGCGCTCTATCTCAAGAACTAATGCACGGAATTTAATAAAAATTTATATTCAGGTAGTCCCTGATATAGATTAGTGCTGATTAGTTTTTGGTGTAAATCGCCCTGCAGGTGGCGCTGCTATGTAGCATTTTTCAGGATTTCCGCAAAAGCTCTATCTAAAGAACTAATGCACGGATTTTTATAAAACTTCAGATTCCGTTAATCCTTGATATGAATTGGTGCTGGTAACGTTTTGGTGCAAAAAACCCAACAGATGGCGCTGCTATGCTGCATTTTGAAGCATTTACACGATTTTCGTAATAGCTCAATCTCAAGAAATAATACACGGATTTTCATCAAACTTCAGATTCAGTTAGTGCTTGACATGAGTTGACGTTTTGCTCCTTGTGGTGTAAATCTCTCAACAGGTGGCGCTGCTATGCTGCATTTTTTGAGATTTCCGCAATAGCTCTATCTCAAGAACTAATACTTGGGTTTTCAAGAAACTTCAGATTCAGTTAGTTCTTGACATTCAGGTATACCTGGATATGAATTAGTGCTGTTTATGTTTTGGTGTAAATCGCTCAACAGGTGGCGCTGCTATGCAGCATTTTTTACGATTTCCACAATAGCTCAATGTCCAGAACTAATGCACGGAATTTTATCAAACTTCAGATTCAGTTAGTCCTTGACATGAAATGATGTTTTGTACCTTTTCGTGTAAGTCGCTCAACAGGTGGCGCTGCTGTGCTGCATTTTTTGTGATTTCCACAATAGCGCTAGCTCCAGAAATAATGCACCGATTTTCATCAAACTTCAGATTCAGTTAGTTCTTGACATGAAATGATGTTTTGTACCTTTTCGTGTAAATCGCTCAACAGGTGGCGCTGCTGTGCTGCATTTTTTGTGATTTCCACAATAGCCCCAAAACTAATGAACCGATTTTCATCAAACTTCAGATTCCGGTATACCTTAATAGAATTAGTGCTGTTTGTGTTTTGGAGCAAATCGCTCAACAGGTGGCGCTGCTATGCTGAATTTTTCAGAATTTCCCCTACAGCTCTATCTCAATAACTAATGCACGAATTTTCATCAAACTTCGAATTCAGGGATACGAATTGGTTCTAAATTGATGTAATTTCTTATACTATTTAAATGATTTAATTGGTGTGATTTATATAGAAGAAAGTTTTGTGATGGCCACAACATATGAGTTTATTTTGTACAAATACTAAAGTATCATTTTGTACATGATTTTAATCTTTTTAAAGTCAAAGCAATAAATGTTTCTTAAAATGAAATTTACATATGAATCCTTAAACTAATTTAATTAATGTACTATTTAAACACGTAAGATATTCTGAAGCATGTTGCAATCACTAATTTAACAAATACTGAAAGGATTATTGTAAGAATCGGGATTGCAGCGGACAAAGCTCCATAGCCCAGATTGGACCTTCTGAATCCAACGTTTGCTTCTGAACTTTAAGCAAGTGAAAACTGGCAACGATAAGATGATCGTGAGAGAGCTGGGAAAAAAGATTGAACTATGGGCAAGAGAGAAGCGGAGCGTAGTGTGGTGCATTTTTATACTTCGTGAATGCAGTTAGTGAATTATCGCTTTTAAATTAAACGTGTTATGTTTTCAGTAAATAAATATGTTTTATCCTCCTATTTTAGAAGTCTAGTTGATTGGTTTTAGAAGTCTACATGAGTGTTTTTAGGCGTCTAGTAAGTGGTTCTCAGCAGTATGAAAATAAGATTCGTTGTGAATCTACTCGATTAAAGAACTTACATTAAGACGAAACTTTAGTGACATTTTATCATACATAATATAAATAAAGATAATATGGATTCAAATCATGGACATGTTGATACCTACTTGAACACTGTACAGCATTTCTTTCGTATGGAAATTTTTTTTATAAAAGATTTAATATTTGAAAAGTAATGGGAAAAAAATCCTTAATAACACAGATAGTCGATGTGATACCACTGCTAATCATAAGTGTCACAGTTATAAAGGCGATCAAATTGGGACACGTTTAATTTGTCACATTTTCATTCCCAAGTGACCGACTATTCATGATTCCACTGTGAAGTCACTGACTCACGAATAAAATCAATGTGATCTATTTCTGAGTCCCATTCAATTCAGCACAATATAGGATATGAAAAGTTCATAATAATGTTCATGTTACTGTGATGTACTTTGCTCGCCACATTGTGGCAATATGGTAAGTAAAAATTTGTTTTTGTCCATGGTACTTTCACATTGTTTTCGATCTCGGTGAACAGCGTTATTAAGTTTATAACAATATTCCATTATAAAGAAAACTGGCAGAAGTAAATCAGACACGATATTTTAAACATTGCTACACTGTTAAAAATTTGCAACATTCTGCAGGTCATTTGACCGCTTTTTCCGAAAACGGTTACACAACCGTAATTTAACACTATTCTGACCATATTATTGGCCATTTTATGGTCAGATTATACTTAAGTTATGGTTATGAAACCGTTTTTTCAAAAAACGGTCGAATGACCTGCCAGAATGCTGCAAAATTTTTAACAGTGTACTATTGATTTTGAAATGTATTTTTTTTAAAATTACGACCATGTTTTTAATTGACTTTTATGGACATAAAGACTTCACAGTGATATTGATGTTAAAGTGACACATTTTGCCCGTCACGTTGCGATAATATGGAAAGTAAAAATTGGTTTTGGTCAATGGTACTTTCACATTATTTAGATTTTGGGACAAAGTGCTATTAAGTCTATTTATGAAGCAAACAGGTAAAAGTAAATACGATTAACGATATTTCTATCATTGCTATTATTGCTTTTTAAACCACTACTTTTATTCGCTCAAAAAAAAAATTTAAAAGTCAGTTTTACGGACCTGCGAAACGTTTTAATCCCAATTATATTTTCTTTTTTAAACTAATGTGATGATGTACAGTAAAATATACATAAATTTCAATTACAAGTGCTTTAAAATGATTTTTCAGTCTTGTTAAATGGCAAGAAAATATAACAAGAATACAAATTGTTATCTTAACTATTTACGTTGTTTTAGTATATTTCCAAGGAGGAGATCATTCAGATTCCGAAATCACAGCATTAAAATTTGAAATTAGCCGCTTATGCAGTATCGGTTATCATGATTCGAAAACCCTTTATGTTAATTTCATACAAGTAACATTTCTGAATGCATTAATCATTACAGGGAATTCTATTAATATCTTAAGATTACTATTTGCAATTCTAGTAATGCATACGTATTATCATGATAATAGAATTTTTATTACTTTTACATTCTATGTATTATTAGGTTTTTCAGATTAGCCTATAATGGTTTATTTTCTGATAATTTGAGTTGTTTTTAAGTGAAAATAAAATAAATTAGGTGAGATAGTATAATAAATTAATTAATCATTTTTTGTATTCAAATTCTGAAGAAAGAGTAATTTTAGTAAACTGATGCAAGATAAAAATTAAGATAAATCCCCATCTCCATTTTAAAAAAAAAAGTAGAAAATATGAAATTATTCCAATAACATTATTTCCAATCACATAGTTTATATACGCATAAGTTCTTATTTTTAAAGAATGCTGATAGTAAAGGCAATTCAAACAAAAACAGCTGAATTTTATGCAAAAGTCGATTTTCGATCCTTTTTTTTTTAGAATAATTATACTTTATTCAGTAAAAACAAACGCATAGAATAAATATTATAAAGAAATACGGTGCAAATACATGGTGTTCCAAATGTCTATTTACATGTGGTAAATAAATGAAAATTTGAAATATTGTCATTTCAGTGCACGGATTGCACCGTGTTACAGGTTAAAATATCGATTTTGTTGAGGAAAAAGAACAAATGTGAAAAGAGATTTATAAATATGTCCAGAATGCATAAATTCATAAAACGTTAACCTTCAAAGAACAAGCGGCGGGCGTACTGAGTGTGCCACTGAGTGAAAAATAATTGCAAATACTAAACCAATTACGTTCTTAACTATTGATATTTATTAATCTGTATAGAGTTAAAGTCTTCTCTTGCACCGTATGTCATTTGTAAATAATAGTCTATTGCATCAGTTTTAATTTGTAAAGTATCAACTTATTATTATTATTATTATTATTTATGTATTTATTTTTCTTTTTATTAGCATTTGCATATAATTCTTGGTTTAATTCTTACTTGCATATGGGTTTTGGTATCAAAATAAGTATTAAAACTCACTTCAAAAAGAGCTCTATCATTGAAAACGAAGTATTGCTTTGAATAGTGTTATTTGATTTGTAGCATCGTGCTTTTCTGTAAATAGTCTCCTGTGTCAGAACTTATATAATGTTTTATGTTTTTTTTATGTGTAATAGTGTAATCCAGCATTGTATCTTATATGAAAAAATGGGAAAAACTTCTTTAACTCCCATTGTTTTTGTTGCATCTGTAAGTCCTATTAAGTGGATTTTCCACATTTGGTTCACATCTGGACTTCTTTTGTTTAGTGTATTTTTATTGTTTTTTATTTGTCTACCAATGTATAATACTGTAATCCAGCATTTATTCTTATATGAAAAAATGGGAAAAACTTCTTTTAACTCCCATTGTTTTTGTTGTATCTGTAAGTCCTATTAAGTGGATTTTCCACATATGGTTCACATCTGGACTTCTTTTGTTTAGTGCATTTTTATTGTTTTTTACTTGTCCACCAATGTATAATACTGCATTATGAGTTTTTTTTCCCTTCAAAATCTGTAATGTACATAAGATTGTATAATGATGAGTCCAGCACGCCTGGAATATAACTCGGCTGCCATTTGTAACATTTTTGTACAATTTTGTAAGTTTTAATATATAGGGGTCTTATTCAACGAAGGTATTTCCGGGCCCTAGCGCTTGCAGCGGCCCGTGATGATGGTAGTTATTCTGCTGGGCGGGTCTTATTGAGCTAAAACCATATTGGTAGGCCTCCTTGCCTGTCCTGAAACTTAAACTGAAATTGAAACTGTGTTTAACCAATGTTTAAAGCTGAAGTTTGCAATTTTTTTCCGATCTCTTCTATTAATTTATTGGTAAGAAAGCATTTGTGCATATGAAATATGCCGCATTTGTATTTGTATAATACAGAGTTAGCCTAAATTATTCGTCGTGCTTCAAAACACTGTTTTTTGAGAGGTATATGACCTACGAAGACGGGAGATACATGACAAGATACATACACTCACCAAGTTTAAAAGCCTACTTTGTGTATTGCGTGGAGGAACACATCACTGCTGCTGTGAGGAACATCGACAGAAAATGTAATTGAATGTATAGACGGAACTGGATTATCTTTGGGATGTGTGCCGTGTGACTAAGGGCGCATGCATTAAACATTTGTAGTATATACCAGAAACTTGGTGAATGTATGTATCTTTTCATGTATTAACCGTCTTTGAACGTCGTATACTTTTAAATAAACAGTCTTCTGAAATCCGATGAATGATTTAGGCTAACACTGTATATTCCAATTTCTTTCTTAACTCTCTGAGTTGATTGCACGCATTTCCGTTTCCCAAAAAAACACTTAAATCTGCTGTAGACAAAAATATTTTGAACAGAATGGTTGGTTGGTTGGTTGGTTGATTGGGATTTTATGGCGCAAAGTCCCTTTAGGGACATGCTGCGCCAAGACAAAGTCAAAATGTAAAAATTATATATTACCCAAAATTGAGCAGAAAAAAAAAACTAACAAGAAAAATGAAAAAAGCAGTAAATGAGAAAACTAATATGTATATTTAAAACCATTTAAAAGAGGAAAGGTTGATAGTTAAAAGACCAAAGTATTCTGATTAAAAACTGTGAAGTTAAAAAGCAATAACCGTTAAAATACCAACAAAGTCCAAGATGACGTACAAATACTACCTAAAAACAAATTTAGACTCTCAGAAATAAATAACAAACATAAAATTAATTAGGTGTAAATTGATCAAAAACTGATGTTTCCTAATCAGCATTTGATTCATATGAGTCCGATTCCATTTCTTCATCTAAGTTTTTCAGTTGTTTCCGATCCTTTAAATTACTAACTGATGGGTTTAGGCTTTTGTTATTGTTCTTTTTCTTCACAGTGGAAAACTGTGAAGAACCCCGGACTGTCTTTTTCTGTATACAAGATTTTTTGCTTGGTTTGTCAGTTTTATTAGTATCAGGTCTATGTGATGTTTTTGCAGATGTAACAGCCTTAGTCTGGAGTTCAGGTGGATTTTTGGATTGACATGGAGATTTTTGAGACTGATTGACTTGGTATACTATTTTAACAGGTTCTGAGGAAGGTTGCCAGCGTTCTAATAGTGGGGTTGCATAGCATTTACTACCACAACTTACATCTCGGGTTTCTCTATTTGAAGTGGTTGTTGATTGTGCTTTAACTGAGTTACTTAGTGAAAAGGAGGTGTCGGTCTGGGTGCTTATGTGCCTTACAGAATTTTGTTGTTGCTTGAGTACACTAGAGTAGGAGACTCCGACTGACGGAGTCCTGGATTCAACAACTTTGCGGGCTTCAGGGTAGGAGAGATTTTGATTTACTTTAATTGCAAGGATTTCCTTCTCACGTATCCAGTTTGGACAGGAGCGGGAATATGCTGTATGATCACCCTTGCAGTTTATGCAGCGTTCAGAGTTTTGACATGAATTAGCGTCGTGGCCAACTTCTGCGCAGCGTGCACAGGTAACGGAACCACGACAGGTAGTTGTGGTGTGACCATAACGCTGGCATTTAAAGCAACGGAGAGGATTTGGGATATAAGGACGGACAGGACAGTTCAAGTAAGCAGCTTTAATTCTTGATGGTAAATTAGGGCTATTAAAAGTCAAAATGATGTGCTTCGTAGGAAGCACCTGCCCATTCCGACGGATAGTTATACGACGTACATCTATGATATCTTGGTCTTTTAAATTTTGTAAAAGTTCGTCTTTAGTAGAGAATAAAAGATCTGGCTCGGATATTACACCACGGCTTGTATTTAGAGTTTTATGTACTTGAACAGAAACTGAGAAAGAGCCTATTGTAGAGCAATTTGAGAGAAGATGTGATTGTTTGGCTGAAGAAACCTCAACAAGCAAATCCCCAGATTGTAATTTTTTGAGAGAATGACCATCCCCCAAGACAGACTGGAATGTTTTTGCAATGAGAAATTGTGAAGTTTTTTTGAAAGAGCTATCAGAGAGACTATCAGTACGTTTAATGACAAAGAAACGAGTGTATGTGGAATTCTGTGCAATTTGTTGCTCTCCACGTGGGAGAGAAATGGAAGTAAGTGAGTTATTTGCATCCATATTTGAAAAAAAATAAGAATTCAGACCCCGGCTGCACCACCCACTTGTTGGGCCGCCCAACAAGGGGATGCACAGTCGTGCACCAGTGCTAACCAGGGCCTATACGGTCACAAAACACTCCTATGCCAGTCTCCACCCTAAACAAGATGGCTAGTAAGTGTCCGATCACTTGATCCCCAGCCAGTGACAGAAGTCAGCTGACCAGCCGATTGATGCATACGGGACCAATATGCACCTCCCGTCTACCTGAAGCAGAGGCCAAAGCAGTGTGTTGGTTTCCCTCAACTGCCAGGATCCCCCTTTCCAGGGACACGGGTCGCCACGCACGGCAAACACGTGAGTGGTTTACAATTCTCCATGAGTCGATATACAGGATGATATCGGCCCATACAGAATTGCCCTCACCTCCGAAGAGGAAACCACAATGAGAGTGAAACATAGAGGAAAGAAAGAGAAGAGAAATAAGAGGAAAAGGAAAAAAGAAAGATCGCTCAGGAACCCGGGGTTGCGAAGCCCGTGAATACCTAAAGAAGGTATCCCACTGGGGGGTTGAACAGAATGGTATTTCAATATGTATTAAAGGGACATGAAGTGTTTGTTAGAAACAAACAACGAAAAAAAAATTAAAATTAAGATTATTTTTACAAGCATTTTTATGAAAATGTATTCATATGCTAAAAGCACTATTTCTTCTTTCTTCTTGTTCTCCTTTTGAGTGAAAAATTTGCCCCTAATGTTTCAATATGTATATATGCTTCTGAGAAAAGAGAATCTTTAAATTTTACAAATGAAACCTTCTTTTGAAAAAAAATACATTTATTATGTACATTTTTACATGTTGCATGACCGTTCTACAAACACATAAATTTAACAGCTACACTGCTCAAAACAATTAAAGGATATTTGAAGTTTTATATAAAATAAAGATATAAACGAAATTTTTTTTTGCCGAAAATAGAAGAAGGGAATCACAAATGCAAATTTTTCTGGTTTTCAAACTGTGGAGTATGCAAATTTTGAGTTCGACGTCAAAAACGTCGCTTCAGCGGCAGCGAATGAAATTTGACTTTCAACTGGATAAAAGAGAATGAAGACAAGGATGATCGGCATTCAGTGATTGCTTTGTTTCGATGAGTACGATGTCTCAGCGAAGTCATTTGACAGATTCAGAAGCTTTGAGAATTGTTGGTAGGTTAGAAGAGGGCCAAACTCAAGTCGAAGTAGTGCAAGCCATTGGAGTGTCACAAAGTGTCATTTCCAGGATCTGGAACCGTTTTTTGGAGAGTGGATGTGCAGGCCGAAGACCAGGGCAAGGTCGTAGACGGGCAACAACGTCCAATGAAGATCCGTATTTAGCGTTAACAGCTCGGAGACACAGAACCATGAACGCTACTCTTCTCCAACAACACCTTCGCTCGGCTACAGGCACCACGATTTCAACACAGACTGTCCGAAACCGGCTCCATGCTGTAGGTCTGTATGCTCGCCGACCGATGGTATGTGTTAGATTAACATCAAGGCATCGTCGCGACCGCAGGGAGTGGGCAACCGAGCATGTCAACTGGAGGAGAAATGAATGGAGCTATATTCTGTTTTCTGACGAGTCCCGTTTTTCTGTGCATCCGGATAATAGGCGTATTTTCATCTGGAGGGACCGTGGCAGTAGGAATAATCCTGCGTTCGTGCACGAAAGTGTCAGATTTGGCGGTGGAGGAGTGTTGGTGTATGGTGGCATCTCCATTGACGGGCGCACTGACCTCTACATCATTCGAGATGGAGCTCTGACTGGTCGCCGATATAGGGATAAGATCCTCAGACCTATTGTAGTCCCTTACGCTGCAGCAATCGGAGATAACTTCATTTTAATGGACGATAACTGCAGGCCACATCGTGCAAACCTGGTGGAGGATTTCCTTTTCGAGGAAGGAATCGTTCGAATGGAATGGCCAGCGTGTTCTCCAGACATGAATCTAATCGAGCACGTTTGGGACGCTCTAGGAAGACGAGTTTCTCGCCGCCAACAACCCCCACAAACTCTCCAAGAACTGGAAAGAGCTCTTCTGGAAGAGTGAGTGAGAATACCCCAACTCGTCATTAATAGCCTCATTGAGTCCATGCCTCAAAGGTGTTCAACGTTGCTGGCCGCCCGTGGAAACCATACCCCCCTACTGAAAATGATTTTCTTTGAAGAAAACACCTTTTCTTATTCTTTTTTTCTCATATGCACAAATTGTGTTTTTTTTTCCTTTAGTACACAAATGCGCAATAAAATGCATTTTTTTCTGCCAAACATGTGTAATTTATTCTCATATAACCTACTATGTCTGTCGACCATGTATCAATCAGCTAAACAGTTTACCAGATACAAAATCCACCTAAAACTGCAATATCCTTTAATTGTTTTGAGCAGTGTATATACACAATAAATAAAATATTATGATCTCTAAACCTCAAATTTGGTAACAATACTTTTTTCTTCCGAATGACATAGTTTCTCGTTTTCAATGTTTTCATTACATTTTTAGCCAACAGAAATGGAGAAATACAGCTATTTAAACAACTCTATGAATGTATTAGTTGTATTAATATATAACAGTCTACCAGACAAATGTACTTGCATAAAATAGCGACTTCTGCCATATATATATACATATATATACAAAACTATTAAATACTAGGACTTCCCTCAGAGGGATTAGTCTGAGCGATATTACTGAGAACATACATTTAATAATAACATGTGGAAGCAAAGAAAATGAGATGTTATCTTTAATTGTCCATATACTGCGAAAAATTGAAATGATGAAAATAAACGAATTGTAGAATTACAAAATCTTACATATAAATTTGTATACACTGTTTAAAAAAATGGGAAATCAAACCATTCAAGACAGCCATGCATGGATATAAAATGGAAAGTACGCAATATATTAAAAGTAAAATATAAAATGAAACACTAATTTACTTATATCGGAATTTTAACTGTATAAAATGATGTCAAGAGCATAATCAGACGCTCCGCACCAATTTGAGTAACATTAAATGACAAATATATGATGTTTAAAAAGAAAGGACTATACTTTATATGGTGTATGCTCCACCGGAATAGTTAATATTGTACAATATCTGTTTTCCACGGATGCAATGAGGTTGTCGATAACATTTAAGGAATTCTCTTCTCAAAATCTAATATAGTATCAAAGTACCGAATACATCAAAAGTGGCATGCAATGCTTCGTTAGAGTGTGTTTTAGATATGCTCGATCGGATTTAAATGATGAGTGTATGCTGGCCACTTCATACGCTGTATTGTTTTGTTTTCAAACATATTCTGCACAAGTTGAGCTGTATTTAGCATGTATTAAATAAAAGAAATCGGCAATGATTACAACATAAAGTATGACACAAGATCTGAATATATCGTCTGCAAAACTTTTGAGCTGTCAAAGTGTCATTTGAAGTAATTTACAAATCCATACATATTTATTCAGCAAATCATGCAAGCTAACATACGCCAATATGAACTCGATTACAAAATTTCACCAGAATAAGTTAATATATAAAAAATCTACTAATGATAATTGAGAATATGACCTTATGATAAAAAGTCTAGAAAAATGAATCGGATAAAAAATTCATATCACATTTAAAACGGCAACTCCCTCTGTTAGTGGTTTTGGCGAGAGAGAGAAAAGCCTGGAGAAGGAACACTTTAACAAGTACTTTCGGGCCACCTACTCATTGTTTCATACAGGTCTTTATTCAATATTTACACAATTTATTTAATGCTAGGTGGGTATCTATCAGTTTTGTTGCATTTAAATCGCATGTTTTGCGGAGGAAATGCAGCATTATGAAACATTTAAAGTTGCTGTACCTAATAATTCCAAATTAAAGATAATTGAGATCGCTTTCCGTTAATTTCATCTTTTTAAATTTTAAATTTTTTAGAAACCATTCATAGAGACAATTGTATATTTTAAAACTAACCCGAAGCAAAATTTCAAGATTTTGGGCTCAGCAGTAACAGAGAAATAGAAAATTTTTGAAAGTTTTTTGTTTCTGCACTGTTTTATATAGCGACATTTTTAGAAATTGTTCTATTGCGAGAATTTACGTCATGATAAATACAGCCATGCCAATTTTCATGTTTATATTCCTAACAGTTCCATGTTCTTCGTTACTTAGATCAACTTTAGATCTTTTTCCGCTTTGTTTAGTCTTTCTATTTTTTAGACTTCGTTCTACAACGAGCATTTACATCTTATTAATTACTACCATGCCAAAGTTCTAGTTTCTAACCCCAACAGTATCCCAAATATTTCAGTATTCCAAATAAATCATAGTTTAGAACCTTTCTAGAAATTTTTACGTTTATCCGTCAAATTGAACCTTTTAGAGAGCGTTCATTACGAGTATTTACATCTTAAAAGTAACAACCGTGCCAAATTTAAAGTTTCTAACCCAATCAATATCGCAGAAATCACAATTTTAGAACTTGCACTGTTTTATATAGCGACATTTTTAGAAATTGTTCTATTGCGAGAATTTACGTCATGATAAATACAGCCATGTCAATTTTCATGTTTATATTCCTAACAGTTCCATGTTCTTCGTTACTTAGATCATCTTTAGATCTTTTTCCGCTTTGTTTAGTCTTTCTATTTTTTAGACTTCGTTCTACAACGAGCATTTACATCTTATTAATTACTACCATGCCAAAGTTCTAGTTTCTAACCCCAACAGTATCCCAAAAATTTCAGTATTCCAAATAAATCATAGTTTAGAACCTTTCTAGAAATTTTTACGTTTATCCGTCAAATTGAACCTTTTAGAGAGCGTTCATTACGAGTATTTACATCTTAAAAGTAACAACCGTGCCAAATTTAAAGTTTCTAACCCAATCAATATCGCAGAAATCACAATTTTAGAACTTTTTTGCTCCTGCAGCGATGTAGGCTCTTGCACTGACATAAAATAGTCTTTTTTTCGGAGCAGAGATGGCCACCAACATTTTTTTTAAGTTGGCTATATAGTTTCAGAGATAAACCTCACAAACGTACAAGCATTAATAATATTATATACTTTATAATATTATAACGCTTTACAATATTAGCATTAGATGTACAGATAAAAAAGCCATTTATCTGTTACAAACTAAAGTGCCGACGTTGCCCAGAATTTGAATTATGTTTGTTCTGAAAAATCAATTTCAAAATTTAACATACAACACAAAACAAACATTAAAAAAAGCAGTCGAAATGTTGTTGAATGAATCACATGAAAATGCTATATAAAAATGTATAAATGTATATAACAGACGCAAAAGAATACACCTATAAAATGAACTTATTTCAATTTATAATTGGAGCAATAATGTTAAAATACGCCAATATTTTCCTAATCGGGTTTTTATCATGCTTCAATACATTTTTCACACTCATATGACGTTATACTATATCCACCATGTCCTTTATATTTCCAATATGACGTAATATTTTCCTCTTTCACGTGGAAACCATGAAATAGAAAAATTATGAAGTTATATTCACTTTCATTTAAATTCGTCAAACCATTTATTTCATTTTCATATTTCACGTCTTATCTTGCAATAGAAAAGTTATGACGTAATATTCACCTTTTTTTTAAATTCGGCAAACTATTTATTACATTTTCATTTTTCACGTGGAAATCTTACAGTAGAAAATTAATTTTTGGCAACTGCTATAACGAAAAATGTTTAAATTTGATAAGAAATTGCTGATAAATTAGTGGGTTTTTATTAATTAAAAATTAACTATAAGTTATTTCGATTCCGGATTACTTTAGTTGTCTCGGCCATGTTTTGATACACATGTACGTATCTCTTCACAATTTTGGCTTCCAAATTGTGGATTTTTTATAGAATTACAAACAGACAGATAGACAAGTTTTCATTTTTATATATCTCTCTATTCTATAAAAAGTAACTAACGCTGTCACCACCGCCGCCGCCGGTTTTGAATTTTTTGTGACCGGAGGTCTTTCTTCGTTAATATTATGAAAACTATTGCAAACAAATATATGAAAATCGGTGGTATTATAGCGAAATGTTTGATCAACACACTAATGCATACAGTTTTCAAATCGAAGAATTATTTTAAGAGATATTTAATGCTAAAGTTGGACAAAATCGTTCCATTAAAAAGAATTTATAAGAGCAAAAGCTATACATGGGAATTTAATCATTTTTAGATCATTTTATTCAATAGAAGATCCCGGTCTGCAGATTTCATTATTTTTTTTAATTTGACTCATTTTTTGAGGTTTTATTTCTATTTTAAATTCAAATATTCAGCATTTTGACAGATATTTTTTACATATTTTAGAAAATGGTGTTAATTTAACTGTTGCCAAATGTATAAGCAGCGCAAACAATAATGTTTGCTTCAAATAAAAAAAAAATATTTACACGTTACTATTATAAACAGGAAAAAACCTTCAAATTAGAATTAAATAATTAGGTATAAAAAGCAGGCACTTATTGGAAATTACGCCATAAAAACTATATTTACATGTGAATTTTAAAAGAGAAAGGATATTGTAAAATAAATTCATTTACATGCGTTAGAAATCTGAAATAGAACAAATTACGTCACATTACACTTATTATGCAAAATGAACAAAAAGTAGTATTGCAAATCAGTTTAAATTTAAAAATTGCGCGAGACAAAATATTAGAGGTTAAATATTAGATTTTTTTCAAAATTTTATTATTTGTCATTTGATGTGAGGTGTTCAGCTATAAGTATGCAAATTTTTATGTTTCCAACATAATTAGTGGCTCAGTTAGAAAAATTGCTTTAAATACACAAGTTAGAGCCCAGAGGGTTAAATATTAGACTTTTTCAAAATTTTATTATTTGCTGTTTGATGTGAGGTGTTCAGCTATAAGTATGCAAAATTTCATGTCTCCAACTTAATTAGGGGCTGAGTTAGAAAAATTGCTTAAAATACACAAGTTAGAGCCCAGAGAGTTAAATAATAGACTTTTTCAAAATTTTATTATTTGTCGTTTGATGTGAGGTGTTCAGCTATAAGTATGCAAAATTTCATGTCTCCAACTTAATTAGGGGCTGAGTTAGAAAAATTGCTTAAAATACAGAAGTTAGAGACTGGAGGGTTAAATATGACTTTTTCAAAATTTTATGATTTATCGTGTTATCGCAAGTGTTCAGCTATAAGTATGCAAACTTTCAAGTCTCCAACTTAGTTGGGGGATGAGTTAGAAAAATTGTTTAAAATACATAAGTTAGAGCCCAGAGGGTTAAATATTAGACCTTTTTCAAAATTTTATTATTTGACGTTTGATGTGAGGTGCTCAGCTATAAGTATGCAAAATGTCATGTCCCCAACTTAATTAGGGGCTGAGTTAGAAAAATTGCTTAAAATACAGAAGGTAGAGACCGGACGGTTAAATATGACTTTTTCAAAATTTTATGATTTATCGTGTTATCGCAAGTGTTCAGCTATAAGTATGCAAACTTTCATGTCTCCAACTTAATTAGGGGCTGAGTTAGAAAAATTGCTTTAAATACACAAGTCAGAGGCCAAAGGGTTAAATATTAAGCCTTTTTCAAAATTTTATTATTTGTAGTTTGATGTGAGATATTCAGTTATAAGTATGCAAAATTTCATGTCTCCAACTTAATTAAATTAGGGGCTGGGTTAGAAAAATTGCTTAAAATACACAAGTTAGAGCCCAGAGGGTTAAATATTAGACTTTTTCAAAATTTTATTATTTGCCATTTGATGTGTGGTGTTCAGCTATAAGTATGCAAATTTTCAAGTCTCCGACATATATAGTTTCTGAGAACGGTCTCTGTGACAGACGGATAAACAGACAGACAAAGGAGTGAGACAAGTAGGGTTTCGTTAGATGAACGAAACTCTAAAAACATGCTGCGGATGACTGTAACAACATCCTAAAATTACATTACCATCAGCGATCTACCAATCCCGAATTTAGTTTATATTCGTTTCATGCATTCTTATTCTTTTATGCGGCCCTGTAAAATAATTATCAATATTATATACAGTAAAACCTCTGAATAGCGGACACCCCGAGAATGCATAATTTGTCCTCTATTTAGAGGTGACCGCTACTGAGAGTAAAACATATACAGTTATTTAAGAGTTGGTAATCGAAAAAATGTCCGCTAAATAGAGGTATCCGCTAATCGGGTGCGTCCGCTATGGAGGTTTTACCAGTTAAACTTCTGAATAGCGAACACCTCGGGAGTGCAGAATTTGTCCTCTATTTGGAGGTGTCCGCTACTGTGAGTAAAGAATGTACAGTTATTTAAGGGTTGGTAATCAAAAAAATGCTCGCTAAATAGAGGTGTCCACTAATCGGGTGTGTCCGTTATGGAGGTTTTACTGCATAATAATATCATCCTTTACAAGAAAATTGCATGCTGTATGATAGACAGACAGACATCCAGAGAAAGATAACCTCCCGGATCAATAAACACTCATGTCTGTTGTTTTAATCATCCACAATTGTATGTCATACAACATGCCATATTTTATACAACAGGCTAAAAACGGTCACCGTGGAACGGAATACTGTATTATTATTTGTTTGCCCACCAAAACTGGTTGCCACGGGTTGTTGCAAGGTTTGTGATCACGTGGTTGAAACTGATCTATTCAATATTACTGCGTGCGTATTTTTTTTTTATTTGCTCCATGTGTTCAAACCAGTTGTCTACGAAAACATCAACCGGTGAAAGTGACGCACACCAAATTTCTGTGACGTATGCAGATAAATTGTGCTTTTTTATGAGTTTTTTCTATATAATTTTTAAACGGTTTGGAACTTATTTTTCATAGTAGGTGCATTCAGTAGGCGACCCTCGTAGGTACCTTCTGGTGCAATCAGAAACGAAATCCGACAAATATTTTTTGAGTTATGCTTGACGAAAGGTTTTTATTAGGCTTTTTTTTTAGTAGGACATGGCGTTAATATCCATCGTAGTAGTAAAGTGTCCGGACAGTAATATTTCGCTGAGTATTAGCCTTCGCTTCGCTCAGACAATTATAATTCAATGTATCACTTATATTTTAAATTTTTTATCCATATATATTTTCATTATTTCTAATAAAAAACATTTAAATTTTGTCTTATTAATCTAGGAATAAATCACATTTCTGTAATTGTTTTTGCAGGTAAAATTAACCATAAATAAAGGAATTACTAATTATTTTGAAGCTCGTACATTGTTTAAATAATTGACATTTTTGAAATATATTTCTTTGCAAAATCTTCAGTCGTAGACATATATGAAAAACTTCCGTTTTATCTAATAATGAGGAACATTTAAAATGCTTTCTGATTGTAGGCAACTCTGTGATAATCGGACCAAAGACTTACATCATATATGTATTTAGTATTCATTGTTCAGTAAAACGGTAAACGGTCTCATTTTTCCATGATTTTTTTTTTTAAGTTTTGTATCTCTTTATGCCACTTTCTGTTTAGAATGAATTCAATTTTGCTTATAGAAGTATACAGCACAAGTTTATTTGTATTGCTTGATTAGTTCAAATACTCTTTTTTGTGTGTGTGTAAATTTTGACAAGCACCGCGACATCAAGAAAAAAAGCATGAACTTTTGCGGAACTAAGAAAGTTGTAAAAACCGTTTTGATTGAAAGCATGTTGCTAACCATTCTACTGATATGTGATTACAAACAGGCCAATGTGGGTGTAGCTGAAAATCTCTGTCTATTTCCTATATATGTATTTATCTATGTATTTATTTATAAATTTCATTTTATTTTATGCATTCCTGTCACCCGGTATCCTCAAACGTGATTATCGCATTTATGAAATATTTATAAAAATCTAAATTTATGAAAAAATCTATCATCCTCTTTTATAAAATGACTTACTTGGAATGAAATTTAAAGGTAATTTTTTAAGGCGGATACTTCCTGTTATCACAATAACTTTTCTTGACCAAGAAATATTATCATTGAGATTTCGTGATTACTTCGTTAAGAATAGAGTTGAAACAAGGAAAAAAGTTTTCCCTTCAAGATACATTCCAGCTCATATGAATTTGAATAATGTATAGGTTTCAACTGCTTTCATAACTTTAATAAAAATCTGAATTATAAATGAGACTTTTAAATATGAATTATGCAGTGTCTTCAAATGAATATTTTAAGATTGCTTGAACATTAAATTTTGTAAGTTTTTCAAAAGGATTGTATTTAGTTTAACTTAATTCAACGAGCATTTATCATTTAACGATAAGGCATATTATTTTCAACTATTTGTTATTAATGTTGCCTGAGTACATACTTTAACATAAATAGCATTGTGTTGAACGTCTAGGCATTAAAATATGCATGGGATATGATATAAAGAACACAACGTGATGGAAATAGCACATGTTAGCTTAGTACAATTCCATTTCTTTTATCAACTTCTAAATAAATCATTGTGAAAAAATTATTTTACATACTACGACACACTTTCTTGAGCATTATACATTGTAGTTAAAACTTTATGTTTTCTTTAAAGATAAAGTTGTTAAAAGGAAAACTGTAATGACATCAAATAATTTACCAATTTAAGTGCATTTGAATAGTTTTCAAATTGAAAATACTTTCATAATATTTTATGAGGATCTATTTTACAAATTAAATGTTTGAATGGGAATTGTGAAACACTTTTAAAAGAATATTTTCAAACTTTTTGAACTATTAAGATAAATTATGAAAGTATTTTAAAACATCCTTTTCTATTTTAAGTAAATAGCTTATGCATTTATTGAATGAACAAAGCTATATTAATTTCAATCTTAACTTATTACAGTTGCCCGAATAAATGTTTTAACACACATCCTATTTTGCTCCATATAAATAAAAACGGAGTATAGATTGAAGTTTAAAAAAAGACATGCTGCTGAACTGAAATTGCAGCTTACGGTGATTAATATTCTTTATAAACATCTAAATGTGTTATTAAAAAAAAAAAAAAAAACTATACAAGATATGGTAGAATTTCTCTATAAAATAACAAATCTTTTGTGACAAATGATTTGATTAATATTAATCCACATTGAATATTATGTCTCTAAACTCTGTCCTTTTAGGATGTTTCCTTACAAGATTTTTTAGTATAATGTCTGACAATTTATTAACAAGAATTGATTATATGTGCTAATTAAAAAAAACCTGAATTTGTTATTAATTAATTTAACAGATTTCCCCATTAATTCAGTATAATGCTATTAAGATTAACTGTTTTTAAATATAGAACATAAACTATAAGAAAAATAAATTATGAGTATGCGGATACCATTATAGATCTACATAACCACTTATAATAAATTAAAATAGTTCAGCTTCAAAAATGAATACTTCGAAGCTTTCCAAGATACCAACTACATATTTGACATCAAATTTATGTTTAATATTTTAACATAAACTGGAAAAGTTATATTTACATATATTCTAATTATTCCAAAATATTATAATAACATACGGTTTAATAGAATAAAAAACATTTTTTGTAATGTGAATAATATTCCAACACTGTGCAAGAAAAATGTTTCCAGATATTATATAGACCTATTACATTATAATTTAAAATATATTAAGTGCTGTGAGAATAAATGTTTGCCAAAATGAAAATATATTCGCATTAAAGTATTTCTTTCCTTTGATATTACAGAATAAATAAATTAATTACAAACAATATTTTCCCAAAAATATGTTTTCCAGACACTTTTCCAGACTATGATATTTTCAAAGTATTATTTTAATTCATTAAAAGTTCCAAAATAAAATATCAAATGCAGGTCTCCCACTTTAATTCAGACAGTCCTAATATAAGTAAAGGATGTAATAAATTATTTTAAAGTGGTACTACTTAATAAGTTTCTTAAAAACTTAAAAAAAATAGTTTAAAAAGATGTTTTAAAAGGATCTGTGCTTAATACATACTTATATACAGGGTGTTCATAAAAGAAGTTCCTAGTTATAAATTTTAATATTTTCAACTGTTAGCGTTGTAGAGTATTAGTTCAATGCCACAAATAAAGAGTAACTCAAACAGTTTTAGATAAGCGCATGCGCAAATACTGCTTTGTTATTTACTCGCTTGTAGTGCCACATACGCAAAATGGCGATTCTTGAGCGTAAATTGTTATTGCTAGGCTGAAGATTTAAAAACCGTTAGAGCCATGCGACTTTATTTTGGGCTTTATAAAAGATCGTGTCGACGTTCGGCCGCTACCTAATAATTTGCCAGAGTTAAGACCATATTTGCCATATTTTAAGACCATATTTGCCATAATTTAAGAGTCTGTTGCTTCCATTACTCCGGACTTATTAACCGAAGTGTAATTGTCTGAGCGAAGCGAAGGCTAATACTCAGCGAAATATTACTGTCCGGACACATTACTACTACGGTGGATATTAACGCCATGTCCTACTAAAAAAAAAGCCTAATAAAAACCTTTCGTCAAGCATAACTCAAAAAATATTTGTCGGATTTTGTTTCTGATTGCACCAGAAGGTACATATGAGGGTCGCCTACTGAATGCACATACTATGAAAAATAAGTTCCAAACCGTTTAAAAATTATATAGAAAAAACTGATAAAAAAAACACAATTTATCTGCATACGTCACAGAAATTTGGTGTGCGTCACTTTCACCGGTTGATGTTTTCATAGACAACTGGATTGAACACATGGAGCAAATAAAAAAAATACTCACGCAGTAATATCGAATAGATCAGTTTCAACCACGCGATCACAAACCTTGCAACAACCCGTGGCAACCAGTTTTGGTGGGCAAACAAATAATAATACAGTAATCCGTACCACGGTGACCGTTTTTAGCCTATTGTATGAAATCTGGCCTGTTGTATGACATACAATTGTGGATGATTAAAACAAAAGACATGAGTGTTTATTGCTCCGGGAGGTTAACTTTCTCTGGATGTCTGTCTGTCTATCATACAGCATGCTATTTTCTTGTAAAGGATGATATTATTATGCAGTAAAACCTCCATAACGGACACACCCGATTAATGGACACCTCTATTTAGTGGGCATTTTTTCGATTACCGACCCTTAAATAACTGTACATTTTTTATTCTCAGTAGCGGACATTTCCAAATAGAGGACAAATTCTGCCCTCACGAGGTGTTAGCTATTCAGAGGTTTTACTGGTAAAACCTCCATAGCGGACACACCCGATTAGCGGATAACACTATTTAGCGAACATTTTTTCGATTACCAACTCTTAAATAACTGTACATGTTTTACTCTCAGTAGCAGTCACCTCTAAATAGAGGACAAATTCTGAATGCTCGGGGTGTCCGCTATTCAGAGGTTTTACTGTATATAATTTTGATAGTTATTTTACAGGGCCACACAGAAGAATAAGAATATATATGAAACGAATATAAACTAAATTCAGGATTGGTAGATCGCTGATGGTAATGTAATTTTAGGATGTTGTTACAGTCATCCGCAGCATGTTTTTAGAGTTTCGTTCATCTAACGAAACACTACCTGTCACACTCCTTTGTCTGTCAGTCTGTCCGTCTGTCACAGAGCCCGTTCTCAGAAACTATATATGTCGGAGACTTGAAAATTTGCATACTTATAGCCGAACACCACACATCAAACGGCAAATAATAAAATTTTGAAAAAGTCTAATATTTAACCCTCTGGGCTCTAACTTGTGTATTTTAAGCAATTTTTCTAACTATGCCCCTAATTTAATTAAGTTGGAGACATGAAATTTTGCATACTTATAGCTGAACATCTCACATCAAATGACAAATAATAAAATTTTGAAAAAGGTTTAATATTTAACCCTCTGGGCTCTAACTTGTGTATTTAAAGCAATTTTTCTAACTCAGCCCCTAATTAAGTTGGAGACATGAAAGTTTGCATATTTTTAGCTGAACACTTGCGATAACACGATAAATCATAAAATTTTGAAAAAGTCATATTTAACCCTCCGGTCTCTAACTTATGTATTTTAAACAATTTTTCTAACTCAGCCCCTAATTAAGTTGGAGACATGAAATTTTGCATACTTTTAGCTGAACACCTCACATCAAACGACAAAGAATAAAATTTTGAAAAATTCTAATATTTAACCCTCTGGGGGTCTAACTTGTATATTTTAAGCAATTTTTCTAACTCAGCCACTAATTAAGTTGGAGACATGAAAGTTTGCATACTTATAGCTGAACACTTGCGATAACACGATAAATCATAAAACTTCGAAAAAGTCATATTTAACCATCCGGTCTCTAACTTCTGTATTTTAAACAATTTTTCTAACTCAGCCCCTAATTAAGTTGGAGACATGACATTTTGCATACTTATAGCTGAACCCCTCACATAAACGACAAATAATAAAATTTTGAAAAAAAAACAATATTTAATCTCTAATATTTTGTGTCGCGCAATTTTTAAATTTAAACTGTTTTGCAATACTATTTTTTGTTCATTTTGCATAATAAGTGTAATGTGACGTAATTTCTTCTATTTCAGACTTCTAACGCATGTTAATGAATTTATTTTACAATATCCTTTCTCTTTTAAAATTCACATGTAAATATAGTTTTTATGGCGTAATTTCCAATAAGTGCCTGCTTTTTATACCTAATCATTTAATTCTAATTTGAAGGTTTTTTTCTGTTTATAATAGTAATGTGTAAATATTTTTTTTTATTTGAAGCAAACATTATTGTTTGCGCTGTTTATATAGTTGGCAACAGTTGAAATTAATACCATTTTCTAAAATATGTAAAAAATATCTGTCAAGATGCTGAATATTTGAATTTAAAATAGAAATAAAACCTCAAAAAATAAGTCAAATTAAAAAAAAATTAATGAAATATGCACACCGGGATCTTTTATTGAATAAAATGATCTAAAACTGATTAAATTCCTATGTATAGCTTTTGCTCCTATAAATTTTTTTTTAATGGAACGATTTTGTCCAACTTTAGCATTAAATATCTCTTAAAATAACTCTTCGATTTGAAAACTGTTTGCATTAGCGTGTTGATCAAACATTTCGCTATAATACCACCGATTTTCATATTTTTGTATGTAATAGTTTTCTTAATATTAACGAAGAAAGACCTCCGGTCACAAAAAATTCAAAACCGGCGGCGGCGGTGACAGCGTTAGTTACTTTCTTTAGAATAGAGAGATATATAAAAATGAAAACTTGTCTATCTGTCTGTTTGTAATTTTATAAAAATCTACAATTTGGAAGCCAAAATTGTGAAAAGATACGGACATGTGTATTAAAACATGGCCGAGGCAACTAAAGTAATCCGGAATCGAAATAATTTAGTGAATTTTTAATTAATAAAAAACCACCAATTTAACAACAATTTCTTATCAAATTTAATCATTTTTCGTTATAGCAGTTGCCAACAATTAAAAAACACAATAAAATTATTACTACAACAATTAATTTTCTACTGCAAGATTTCCACGTGAAAAATGAAAATGAAATAAATAGTTTGACGAATTTAAAAAAAAAGGTGAATATTACGTCATAATTTTTCTATTGCGAGATATTCATGTGAAATATGAAAATGAAATAAATGGTTTGACGAATTTAAATGAAAGTTAATATAACTTCATAACCTTTCTACTTCAAGGTTTCCACGTGAAAGAGGAAAATATTACGTCATATTGGAAATATAAAGGACGTGGTGGATATAGTATAACGTTATATGAGTGTGAAAAATGTATTGAAGCATGATAAAAACCCGATTAGGGAAGTTATTGGCCTATTTTAACATTATTGCTCCAATTATAAATTGAAATAAGTTCATTTATAGCTGTATTCTTTTGCGTCTGTTATATACATTTATACATTTTTATGTAGCGTTTTCATATGATTCATTCATACAACATTTCGACTGCTCTTTTTAATGTTTGTTTTGTGTTGTATGCCAAATTTTAAAATTGATTTTTCAGAACAAACATCCTTCAAATTCTGGGCATCGCCGGCACTTTAGTTTGTAACGGATAAATGGCTTTTGTATCTGTACATCTAATGCTAATATTATAAAGCGTAATAATATTATAAAGTATATAATATTATTAATGCTTGTACGTTTGTGAGGTGTTATCTCTGAAACTACATAGCCAACTTAAAAAAATGTTGGTGGCCATCTCTGCTCCGAAAAAAAGACTATTTTATGTCAGTGCAGGAACCTACATCGCTACAGGAGCAAAAAAGTTTTAAAATTGTGATTTCTGCGATATTGATTGGGTTAGAAACTTTAAATTTGGTGCGGTAGTTACTTTTAAGATATAAATACTCGTAATGAACGCTCTCTAAAAGGTTCAATTTGACGGATAAACGTAAAAATTTCTAGAAAGGCTCTAAACTATGATTTATTTGGAATACTGAAATTTTTGGGATACTGTTGGGGTTAGAAACTAGAACTTTGGCATGGTAGTAATTAATAAGATGTAAATGCTCGTTGTAGAACGAATTCTAAAAAAATAGAAAGACTAAACAAAGCGGGAAAAAGATCTAAAGATGATCTAAGTAACGAAGTATATGGAATTGTTAGGAATATAAACATGAAAATTGACATGGCTGTATTTATCATGGGGTAAATTCTCGCAATAGAACAATTTCTAAAAATGTCGCTATATAAAACAGTGCAAAAACAAAAAACTTTCAAAAATTTTCTATTTCTGTGTTACTGCTGAGCCCAAAATCTTGAAATTTTGCTTCGGGTTAGTTTTAAAATATACAATTGTCTCTATGAATGGTTTCTAAAAAATTTAAAAAGATGAAATTAACGGAAAGCGATCTCAATTACCATTAATTTGGAATTATTAGGTACAGCAACTTTAAATATTTCATAATGCTGCATTTCCTCCGCAAAACATGCGATTTAAATGAAACAAAACTGATAGATACCCACCTAGCATTAAATAAATTGTGTAAATATTGAATAAAGACCTGTATGAAACAGTGAGTAGGTTGCCCGAAAGTGCTTGTTAAAGTGTTCCTTCTCTAGGCTTTTCTCTCTCTCGCCAAGGCCACTAACAGAGGGAAGTGCCGTTTTAAATGTGATATGAATTTTTTATCCGATTCATTTTTCTAGACATTTTATCATAAGGTCATATTCTCAATTATCATTAGTAGATTTTTTATGTATTAACTTATTCTGGTGAAATTTTATAATCGGGTTCATAGTGGCGTATGTTAGCTTGCATGATTTGGTGAATAAATATGTTTGGATTTGTAAATTACTTCAAATGACACTTTGACAGCTCAAAAGTTATGCAGACGATATATTCAGATCTTGTGTCATACTTTATGTTGTAATCATTGCCAATTTCTTTTATTTAATACATGCTAAATACAGCTCAACTTGTGCAGAATATGTTTGAAAACCAAACAATACAGCGTATGTAGTGGCCAGCATACACTCATCATTCAAATCCGATCGAGCATATCTAAAACACACTCAAACGAAGCATTGCATGCCACTGTTGATGTATTCGGTACTTTGATACTATATTAGATTTTGAGGAGAGAATTCCTTAAATGTTATCGACAACCTCATTGCATCCGTGGAAAACAGATATTGTACAATATTAACTATTCCGGGTGAGCACACACCATATAAAGTATAGTCCATTCTTTTTAAACATCATATATTTGTCATTTAGAGTTACTCAAATTGGTGCGGAGCGTCTGATTATGCTTTTGACATCATTTTATACAGTTAAAATTCCGATATAAGTAATTTAGTATTTCATTTTCTATTTTACTTTTAATATATTGCGTTTTCAATTTTATATCCATGCATGGCTGTCTTGAATGGTTAGATTTTCCATTTTTTAAAACAGTGTATACGAATTTATATATAAGATTTTGTAATTCTACGATTCGTTTATTTTCATCATTTCAATTTATCGCAGCATATGGACAATTAAAGATAACATCTCATTTTCTTTGCTTCCACATGTTATTATTAAATCTATGTTCTCAGTAATATCGCTCAGACTAATCCCTCTGAGGGAAGTCCTAGTAAGAATTTGACTTTAGGTTGGATGTGTCCCGTATAACTACAGGTGCAAATATTGAACATTTGTAAGAAAAAATAGGTTAGTTTACCTTAATTTTGATTTGTGGTAAATAGTCTAAATTAAACTGTTACAATTTACCCCTGATACTGGAACAGTCTTTTATTTTGTTTCTTTCTCTGTCTGTCAGTTTGTCTCGAATAGGCAGAAAAATTGTCGACTAACAATCATTATACTTATCACTAGAAAGATAGCCCGTCAAAAATGACGGAAAATGAGATAGAAAGATATATATACCTTTAAGACCTGAAGAGTTTTAGTAGAAATTAAAAGTCTTGTCTTTTAACTTAAATTAATAAGATCATATTTAATTGAAAAAAAGATATTTAAAATTTTTTTCGATCTCAGGTGACGTCAAGGGAGGATCCACACAATTGTTTGGTGCAGGCTCTGCTTTAGTGCGAGAAACAGAGGAAATTGTTTTTCCCTTTGCCTTAGGATCACCTACACAGTTGTGTAGGTCAGGTCTTAAAGGGATAAAAGACATGTGCAAGAATATGAGTTTTCCTTTCTTGTTACGCAGTAATAGATGAAAATAACACAATTTAAAAAAAAATTGAATTTATGAAAAACTATATAATAATGAATACAGAAAAAAATGAAATTAAAATTTGTTCACAAAACTTCAGGATATACGATGTTTTTTGTAAAAACTCTTTCATTATTTAAAAGCCGACCTTGCTCTTCAGTATCTTCTACATAATTTTTTAACTGCTCTTCCTCTTTACATCTTGAAATACTTACATAGCATCAAAGCACTTCAAAGCATCAATAAAATGGTTGTGGAGAGAGTGCGCAATTAATCTGGTTCCATTGCACAAATCTTTTCTTGGATTCATGTTTCTGAGAAGCATGATGATACTTCCTTTTTTCAGAGTAAACTTATGAGGAGGCATCCCTGATGGAGTTTGTTCACGCAAGAACTCAGGTGAATAATTATTAACATTTTCTTGGTTGTCAGAGACGACTGAATCTGCACTATAGTAAGTTCTGCCATCTTCAGGCAGCAAATTCAAAATTTTGTTATTTAATGATAATGCATGTTTGTTTTTTGTTGTCAAAATTACTTTTTGTTCAAGTTGTTCAAAATCGGTGTAGTTTATATGATCTCCATATACACTTGCAATAATTGAATCTTTGCAAACCATTGATGGTGGAATTTCTATTGTACCTGCAGGTAAATTTGATATATCGGGTGTTTTTCCTTCACCAATTTTAAGCTGCCACTCATTAAAGGAATTTTGCCCTTCAGATCTCATATTTTCAGATAGTCTAAGTTGTATAAATTCTTGCCAAAGTGGGCTTGATTTCAAGCATGTTTCAATAATTTCTGTTCTGTTTCCTCTTATAACAACTGGCAATGTCTGGCGAAAGTCTCCACCTAATAACATAACCTTGCCTCCAAAAGGCATGTCATTCAACATTATTTCCCGCAGTAAGACATCTATACAACGAAGAGCATGGCATGACATCATTGTCACTTCATCATTTATAATTAATTTAGTTTCACGTAATATTTGAGCTTCACTTGAAGACGTTCGAATGGCAGATGTGGAAGTTTCTAAAATCGGCAATGGTAATTTGAAGCCAGAATGAACAGTTTTACCACCCTCTAATAAAATTGATGCAATTCCTGTTGTTGCATGTGGAGGTGCTACTTGGCATTTACCTCTAATAAAATGCATAAGTACGTTGTACAAATATGTTTTACCAGATCCTCCAGGACCATCTAAGTAAAAGCAACGTCTCGTAACAGAATCACTTTCAAGTGCTGATTTTATTTGGTTGAAAGCTTCTCGTTGTAAGAAATTTAAAGTTGCTATTTGTTCAACAGCTACTTCAGCTTCATTAAAATAATCGAATTCTTCATTTTGAATTTCCTGCAGTATATTGGGTGTAGGAAGATTAAATGATGTACAGTTTAATCCATGAGATTCCAACATGCAATTAATATCTTGCAAAGCTCGGTTCTGAGCAGCTGATTCATTATAAGTTCTTGAGTAATTTTCGCTCATTGAATTTTTATATTTTTCCCACAAATTAGCTGCATTTGTTGGATTACAAAATATACAAATAAATGCAAAAGTTTGACGCATTTGTAATGGCATTGCAGTTAAAGTAGCCTCTTCTAAGCATTGATCCCATTCATTATCTTCAGCAAGAAGACAACGTGCACGTGCAGCTTCTTGAAATGTGTTGTACAGATCTCCATCAAATGTTCGTAAATCTTCAAAGCATGTAGCACCAGGAACATAAAGGAGAAGTAACCGAAGACAGAAACGTTCAATGTCTTTTGGATTAACATAATATAATCTTGTAACAATTTTATCGTCTCCTCTTTTTCGTTTTTTCCAAGCATTTTTCTCGTATACATAATGATATGGTATATCAACATAAAGATATTGTTTTGCTGCATTTTCTGTTCTATTCAACTTGAACCAAGCAGTCAGCATCGTTTCGCGGTTGGCAGCTTGTTCCAGAGCAGCATTTTCACCACCAGCATGAAAATAAACCTGTTGTCTTAAAGGCAAATGAATGGCAAGACGAATTATTGCATGAGAACGATCATGCATTTCATTTTCCAGTAACCGCCACATTGCCTCTGGTGCACTCACATATCGAGAATCAACATGTGACGACAGTTCATCATACACAAACTCGTTACTTTCATTATTTCCAGCATGAATTACTACATTTGCTGCATCATAACCTTTGTATATGTACTTGTAAATGTATTTAATAGATTTGATAGATGTGCAGGCTTCAATGTTTATGTGCGCGTCATATTTAAGCAGTAAATATGCATTATATGGTACGACGTAGCGATTATCTATCTGTTTGCCGCGAACTATAGCAGTTGGGCCTTGTCGTCTTTGATAGAGTGGATAACCATTCAGATTGACTTTAGTTGTTTCTTGAAACTCTTTTGGAAACTCTTTTGTGCATTTATTACCATCCATGCATGGAGAATTCGGATTCAAAGTTCCGCATGGCCCGTGGACCATAGTACGAAGAACAATTTCTGATAATCGTGGATAAGTTTCAGGATCTGGTAACTCCGAAGAAATACAATGGTCAACTTGAGCAGCATTACGAAATTTATAGGGCTCTGATAGAATTAAAAGAATATGAGCATGTGGAAGACCTCTTTTTTGAAATTCAATAGTATATACAAAGGCCACAGCTTTACCAAATAGTTCCCCATTTGTTATATCATTCATTAATGCTGATAGTTTGATTTTAAACACTCTCGCTACTAAATCAGGTCTGTCTGATGGCGTTTGTCCTGGCAGTAAATTTTTGACTATTTCTGACCATTGTGGATTGCACGTGAATGTACAAAACACATCTGGTTTTCCAAACTTTGTAACAATGGACATAGCATCATTGTATCTCTCTCTCATATTTCTAGGAGACCCTTGAAATGAAGAAGGTAGAATTATGGTTTTTCCAGCAGTAACACCTGCATCAGCTGCTCCTTGGGCTACAAAGTCCCTGAGGCCAGAATAATCATCTGCACGAAGTTTTTTTTGCTTCTGTCTTATGAAATTGAGATTATTAGCTTCCACTTGTAAGTGAGAGTCTATTATCCACTGTTGAGCAAGTTTTCCACCATGCAATATTGGATTAAACTCATTATCCCGAATCGCTGTTTGAGCAACTTTGAATTGAAGCATTGATATATTACTTCGAACACCAGGTGAAAATCCTGGATAAGGTGATAGTGATAAATTTGTTGTCCAGCCAGGCTCTCCATTTGGGTAGAATATAGGATAAGTCATTGGATCTAAATTAGGACTTAAAATATTCAAGTTTACAAAAGGTTGGTCATTATTTCTTGGATAAATTCTGATATCGCGTTGAAAGGGTGGTTCACCATCGCCATTTAAAAAAACCATAGCTACTTCGTTTGATGTCGGCAAATTATATCGCCTGTTGTCTGAATGGCGATCTCGACGCAATACCATATTAACTCTTGGCATTTGTAAATTGTATCTTTGTGCATGTTGTTGCTGCTCAGTCTCCACCTCACTCAATTTTTTGAAAACTTGAGCATAAGGATTTTGCCGCATAAGTAAATCAAGTTCACGCAAAACATTTGGTAAACAGTTGTCATTTTCGGGAATGTTAAGACGCTTTTCTACAGCTTGTGTTGTATCCAAAACATACAGTTGAGCAAATTTTCTTTGTTGGCCATTAGGAGGATGCAAGTGGGAAGTTCGGTGATAAATTTGGCCTTGAACTTTAAAACAATAAGGGCCGTGTCCCGAAGCATTTCCAACAAGTTTAGCACCCATAGAAGCAAATGAAAGGCACTATTGTATGAGCGAATATTTTCTTTGAAATTACGATAATTAAGTGCATTTGAATTGCTCATCAAGTCTTGGAGGTATGGTGGAAACCGATGACGTTGTGGAAGCCTAACTTTACCTTTATGGCAACAACTGTTAAATTTTCCATCTCTGGGTTTCTCAGCTTGAAAATGGCGCGCTTTGCAAAATTGGCAGATAATGCTTAATTGTCCACACGTATGAGGCTCAATAACTTGAGACTGAGAGGCTTCAGAAATTAATTGTTGCTGATTTTCGTAGTAGTTTTGTCGTTGAGTCAAAAACCGCCGAGAATGCTGTTCAGCATCATGACTACGTCTGATTAACCTTTGTTCTTCATTTTCACTTGAACGTTGTGTAGAAGTACGCAAAGAGTTATGAGATAGTCTCACAGATCGATCAATATGGCTTTCTTTAGCTCTTTGATTTGAATGCCGTAATCTATTTTCTTCTCGGATAGAATTTAATGTTTCTTGCGACTGCCGAGCTAGCCATCGGGCTCTACGTTCTCTGTCTGAACGCCGTTTACGTTCGGATGCAGTTTCATTCATTTCAAATGAGAATAAAATATTCTATATTACATTCCTACTTCATTATTCTTTTTTCACTCAAAAAACAAAATAAACGTAAAAAAAAACAGTTGCCGCTTTGAGTTGCCATTATCGTACACATAATTTTAATTTAACACGCACATTTAATTTTATTATAAAACACCAAGTTTTCATTCAAAGCAAAAATTTACAGGTTACCACGCCAGGCAAAAATTCGCCCTTTTGGTGCTAAAAAGAAACCCCGGTGCGTCTGTGACATCTGTACCTATTTTTATTTAATACACATTTAATGCAACGTTAAAAGATTAAAAAAAATGTAAATAAAACTATAAAAACAATTGAGGTAATTCACTGTTGGATGAATGCTAACATCGGTTCACTTTTTCTCATGCAGGCCATTTCGTGGCGCTGGGATAGATATTCAAAGCGTGATTTTTTGCCAAACTATTCCCCAAATTATACAAATCGACATAATTTTTCTTTGAAATAACGAAAGAACAAATAAATTAGAAAAACAGTAATATTAATACAAATAAAAAGTTGAAGCAAAAATTACTTGATCACGTAACAAACACGTGCACCGTGTTTAATGTCAAGTGAATGTAACATTTACGATCATCCATTATTGGCATCCATCTTATAATTTGGCGATAGTTATTTTGGTCGACGGCATAATCAAGTAGTACCGCAAAATTAAACACGGTTTCTGAAATAGTTTTAACGATAGCGCAAAACATTAAACTTTTCCAATTTTGAATATTTTATAGACGGGATTTCAGACAGAAGAAATTGTATATTGAATTTTTGGGTACTACTTAGTTAACCCGTCGGCCAATTTTGCCAAATTATATAAATCGCCAAACCACTCGCCAAGTTATACAATTTGACATAATTTTTATTATAAATAACGAAAAAACAAATAAATTAGTATAAAATTAATAAAAATATAAATAAAACGTCGAAATAAAAACCACTTGATGACGTAAACACGTGTAACTTGCATAAAGTCAAGTGAATGTGACATTTACGATCAACCAGTATTGGCATTTAATCTTATAGTTTGGCGATAGATTTTTGGTCGACGGGATAGCTAAGTAGTACCGATTTTTGTAAGTTGAACGAAGCCTAACATTGCTGCGATCAATGAGGCAGCCCAATCGGAATTGTGAGGGAAACACAGAGACTTGTATTTTATATAAATAGATTGTAAATTTAATATTTAAACTTTTCGCTCTCACTGCCTTGCATAAATTACAAACTATGGTGCAGATAATGCAAAATAGGAGAGAATTTAATACTTTTCCACTATAGGGGCCTTGGCGGTTTTTTAAAAAACTTGATGGAATTCAGGCATCAGAAAGTAAGATTTGTTGCCAAATGTTAAAAACAGCTACGAAAACAAACTTGATGAATTTTTTTGTTTGCTTCTATAAATTTGTTTATATTTTAATTAAATGTATATATTATTGTTGTTTTTTATACACAAATAACTTATGTTTCTGAATAAAATTAGACAAATGGCTTCTTTACGTTAAATACGTTGTATAAATGTTGAAAAAAAATCCGTGTGCATATGAAATAAAATAGTGAATAGGTTGCCAGAAAATATGTTGCCAAATTCCCTTCTTCGCCAAGGCAGATTTCGCTATTTCGCCAAGGCCCCTATGCTGGAAAACTACCGACAATTTAATTTCTGTATGCGGCTATGTACAGCCCATTAAAATCGGGCAGTTAGGAGCTCAGATAGTACAGCGCGTCATATTTTATTTGTAGCATAGGGATGACGATATAAAAACGTATATTTTCGTATATTACACTTTAAATTCTCACCCATACATTTAAAAAAAAAAAAACCCTTAGAAGCCGGAGTTTAAATTAAATTGCGGTGACCTCGTATGGAATATTAATGGTTTTAAATGGGGATTTCGCGAAATTAGCTAGCTAACGCTAAGTTGGCTTCATATATGACAACTTATTTTTGTCAACAAATTTGGCGATATTTCATAAAATGTGGCGATAATCCGCCAAGTTGTTCAGCATTTGGCACTACTGTGGTAACCCTACATTAGTATTTTTCAACAATTTTTCATTACACTGAGGCGGTCCTACCGGAATCGTGAGGGACACACAGAGACTTGGATTTTATATAAATAGATGGCCAGAGAGAAAATGTTTCTAGATTATAATCTGCAGTTTGATGCTTTCTCATATCTACTATATTTTTGATAAAATCGCGAGATTCTGTCATGCATCCATTCTTCAATGTTCAAAAATTCAAGAGCTAACTGATCAATTTTAAAGAGTATTAGGACTATTTAATAACTAGTATAAAATCCTGTTTATGACATTTAAATGGTTTAAATAACATATTTAGCTTAAGACTTATATATTTTAATTTAATAACTAGAAGAGTTACCCCCCCCCCCCAAACTAAAACAAATCGTATTAAATACAAATGCAATGAAACAGGTTGATACGCAGTAGCCTATATTATAAAAGAAAAATATGTCTGTGCGTGACGCTGACGTCAGCTTGGCGGTGTAAAAGGCAGACGATTAAATTTAACTTTTATTGCAATTTTTAAAACTAAAAGTCGTAAATTTTAAATTTTTACACGATCGAATATGGAAAAAATGGACTTTTAAAAGAAATTTCTCTGAAAACTACATTGCAATTTGTTTGAAAAATGTATCATTATTTCACCGTTTCTTTTTTTTTAAATAATTTTCAAGCGTAATCCTTCTATATATAAAAAAAAGTTTTGATTTGGAAATGGACCAATGAACATCTGCGTAGATATTCCGGGTAGATCACATCCAATTTGAATGCTTAAGCATGGCCTTTCATCGTTAATATTAAAAAAACTGTTGCATACAAAAATATGAAAATCGGTGGTATTATAGAAAAATGTTTGATAAATACGCTGATGTAGACAGTTTACAAATCGAAGAATTATTTAAAGAGATATTTAATGCTAAAGTTGGACAAAATCGTTCCATTAAAAAAGTTTTATTGGAGCAAAAACTATACATGAGAATTTAATCATTTTATACGTTATAAGTTCCCGATGTGCAGATTGCATTTAGTTTTCTTATTTGACTCATTTTTTGATGTTTTATTTCAATTTTAAATTCAAATTTTCAGCATTTCGAGAGATATTTTTTACAAATTTTAGAAAATGTTATTAATTTAAACTGTTGCCAGTTGCATAAACAGCGCAAATAATAATGTTTACTTCAAATTAAAAATTTATTTACACGTGACTATTACAAACAGAAAAAAACCCTTTAATATTAGAATTAAATGATTACATGTTAAAAGCAGGAAAATTACGTCATAAGAACCATAGGCACAGATGTCATATACGCGCATTTTGGCGCAATTTTTTTCCGCGCCAAAGTGTCGTTATTTTGCTTGATGTTTGATGTAGTAACCCGGATTATGTTGTTCATGCTGTTGATGTTTTCGCCAAATTGGCAACCGAAAAAAATCGCGCCAATATGGGGCGAATATGACATCTGTACCCATCCGGGTTACCATATCAAGCAAAATAACAACACTTTAGCACCAGTTAAGTACCCATTGCGTATATGAAATTGGCGTCAGAAAAAATTGCGCCAGTATGGGGCGTATATGACATCTGCGACGAACCATATTTGCACTTGAATTTTAAAAGAGAAACAAAATCTTAAAATAAAAAAAATCATTATTATGCGTTAAAACTTGTAATTTGAGGAAATTACGTCATATTTAAAATGGCAAAAAATGTAGCAAAACAATTTAAATTGGAAAATATATTTATGCGAGATATTTTGAGATAATCTTTTCAACTATTATCGTGAATTCGAAGACAGCGCAAATAATATTTCCTTCTAACAACAAAAGTATTTTCACGTGAATATTAATAAGAGAAATAAAACTTTGGTATAAATTACGTCAGATTTAAAACGATACATTTAAAATGAATTATTTAAAAGAACTATCTTATAGCGCTCTTAAAAAATACCGGGAGACAATGACGCTGTTTACTTATTTCATTTTACATTAGCTTATTTTCAAATGTTTAACTAATTTTTTAAATTAAATACGAAAACCGCCATTGTATCTCTCAGATTTGGTCTTAAAAACCCCCAATCCAAGGAAAACGAATGGAAACCCGTTTACAGAGAGATCGCTACTGTTTTTTTAAATTTTAATTCAATATTTTTAAAGCCGATCAAATTAGCGTGCTTTTTGGATTTTGGTGTGCCTGAACGGGGGTTGGCTAGTTTTTTAAAAAAATCTATCTGTATCGAGTGCAGACGATTAAGATTAATAAATCTGTTTGCATTTAAATTATTATAAATAGCTCAGTGTTTTTTTTTTGTTTTTTTTCAATCTTATATTCCATTCCGAAATTAAAACAGTCACCAATTAATAAAGGAATAAATAAATATCATAATTAACCCTTCATCTACTGACGGTTCTTATAGGTACCATTGAAATAACTTGTTATAAAATTTATTTAATACACCGATTAGTTGTAACACAGTTTAGAATGTGTTACAGATACATTACTTTATCTTGCTCCAAAAGCATTATTGGTTACACGAAACAAAAATGTTTTTAAAAGGATGATTTCTTTTGCTTTTGCATCTTTTCATCTTTCATGGCGTTGGCGGGGAGGGATTTTTCAATTCGGAACTATTTCTATATTTCTATTGTAAGAACATTATATTTGTACATTTCCTAATTCTACAAAATACTAAGACATATATTTAAAATAAAAGATTTGGATGGAGTTATAAATATTGCACGAAATGCCTATAAATTCAATTTTAATTAATCCTTTTAAATCCTTCAATCCTTCTCAAATCCTTCTGAATTTTATTAAATGATTATGTAAATCTTCTAATGTAGTTTAAACAATTCACGAAAAATGCTTTAGAAGATAAAATTTTCATAAATCCATAATTCCGTACATAAAGGGTTAAAACACACATTTAAGATATGTAATTAAACTATCCACTTAAAACACTTAAGTGGTCAGAATGAAAAAGGCTAATAGTAATTCTATGTTAGGGGAACTTTGGCGATTTTGCCGGCTAACTCCTGGCGCGAGGACAATACAAAACTATCGTTTTAAATACATTTTAAAATTTTATTTAAACACATAATTACTATTTTTCATATAAGTATGATTATTGGTATTGTTATTACACATTCTAAAATATATATATATTATGTAAAAAAATGTTTTAGAGTTATCTATTAATAAAATTGTTTTAACTTATATTCTGTAACCCGGGATATCCGTGTATATCCCACTGTAATAAATAAATACTTTCAGCTTTATTCAAACAAAAAGGTTTCCAGATAATATAGATTACTGAAACTCATGAAAATTATAATTAAATCTATTATTTGCCGATCTTCAAACAGAATAATTACAGAATGTAGGAAAGTGAAATGTATCTTCATTGAAATTGTTTCACAAATACTTTAATCAATTCAACAACAGCCCCAAGATAAGTCGGGAGGTTCCAACACTGTTTCCCTATCTTTTCTGCCGGTGAAGTGGTTTTAAACAATGCTTAATGTAACAAACATTTCTCTGCCTAATGTAGGTAATTAAATTTTAACTGCTTAACGTGGTATATTTGATTTAATTTTTAGATTTAATTCGTATTAAAGTATTACGATACTTTATTCATTTAGTTATTGATTATTGTTTCTTTTAAACCACGTATCAAATTGGTAAGTAATATCTATACAAGAGATATTTTCCAACATTTGAAAAAGTTAGAGACCTTATGGGTGTTTTATTTTAAAAAATCATTAGTGTTTTGAGCGGAAAGGCAATTTTTTCCTTAACCGATTCTATGTTTTCCACTGTGGAAATGTTCAGAGCTATAAAATGTTTCTTTGTAACGCACAGAATAATAATAATAATAATAAAAATAAACTAAAGGACATGCGGAAAAGAACATTCTGTGTGACTCAGGATCACAAATCCAGAATCGTAATTTAAATGTATTGAATGTGTATTTCAAATCGAAATTACATTTATGTGATAATTTTGAAAATAATAAGGGAATTTAAACGGAATTTTGAATATATATATTTTGAAAAGTAAGAATTCCGATGTTTGTAGTACTTTATAAATATAAGTATATAATATAATACCCTTATAAATATAAGAATAGCATTTGATGCATCTAATCGATAAATATGTATGATAAATACAATTAAATTAGCTGTAACTTTTTATCTGGAAGAAAAATGTCAAAGCTAGGATTAAAACCAGGGATCTCATGGCTGAAGCTATTAGGCTTTGCCAACTGAGCTTCGGTCAAGAGATCCCTAGTTTCAATCCTGTCCTGGGCCTTTTTCACCCAGTTGGTCAATTACAACTGATATGATTTATTTACAATGAAATCAATTGAGTTGAAATTAAACAATTGTAACAGAAATTCCACGTTTCCAAAAAAAACACGTTTACCTTTGTGATGTAAATTAAGAAGGTTTCCTTGAAATCCCGAATTCGGTTTTCTATATAAGAGGGAAAGTCATTAAGTAGGTCACAAACCTATATGAGAGGTCGGAAATTAGTAGAAAATTGTTTTCAAATATGCTAATAGGTGGAAGAACTGCACAACTGTAACATTTCAATTTCGAATTGATGCGACAAGAGTTGTACAAGATGAGCATGGGCGTTCAAAAGTTGTTGACGGATAGCGAAGTGGTCGTCCTTTGCCTCGAGATCGCGACAGAAGACACAATGCGGAAAGTTAAGGAAATGGTTAGAGCTGATAGGCGAACAACAATAGACAGCATAGCAACTGCAACAGAGTGTTCACATGGTTTAGCCTACAGCCGATGATGCAGGCGTTGAATGTGGAGTACACAGGTGGCTGAGATTGCAGTCCAAAGACTTTTATGCAGCAGGTATTAGAAAACTCATAAAGAGATGGGGAAATGTATCAATGTACATGATGATTACATAGAAAAGTAAACATGCCTTTTAAGTATGTATCTGGGTTTCACCCTTTTTTATTGGCTTTTGTGACCTACATACTGACTTGCCCTCGTAAAAGTTATTTGCAGATGACTGAATCAAAATTTTGATTTAGCTTTAAAATACAAAAATTAATAAATTGTCTATTATAATTGTTTATTATAACTTGTCATGAAAAACTATGAGCGTAATTGCAACTTCATTAAATAATGAATATTAACATTTAGTTTACTTTCTATATACAGTGGGCTCTCTCTATTCTGAACACACATCGGACCGACCAAGAATGTTCAGATTATGGGGATGCTCAGTATAGAGGGAGTTTGAAAATGACTACTATGTATCGAGTTTATAGACTGTATAGGATACTTAGACTTGTTGGCCATGCCAGTTACTGGGATGGAGATGCTGAATTTACAATCATTTTCAAAATTAAGAGAATTTTGAGATTTGGTCGATTATCTCCAAAACTATTGGACAGATTTTAATTATATTAGGTATGTACCAGGGCTCGAAAAATAACATGCACGACATCAGTGTTGCTACTTTTTTAAAATTTGATTGGCACCACCTTTTTGAAATGGTAAAATTCGCTTGATTTAATGGCAGATTAATTCAGCCGAATTTTATCATTCCAAAAAAAGGGGTGCCAATCAAATTAAAAAGAAGTAGCAACACTGATATCGGGCATGTGATTTTTCGAGCCCTGGTATGTACATAGGTTTATATAATGAAAAAAAAATTCGACAGTTATAATGTACACGCGTGATCGTGCGTACGACTCATCAGCGTCAGATGATATAAAACAGAGCTTACAATATTGAAATAGAAAAGGAATTATTAGGGAGTATGGTCCCCTCTTACAGTTATAGAGCTCTCACAATGAATTCATACTAGAAATCAGGCAGTTTATGAGAATCTGCGGCAGTTAGTCTCGCTCCTCCAGCAACACTGTCTTCAGACTCTTGGTATTTCTGGGAGTTGGAAAGCGAGTTCCAGTTATCCTCCCCAGAGCGGTCCAGACATACTCTATAGGGTTTATGTCCGGAAATCTGACGGGCCTATCCATCAAGCGAATATCCTCAGTTTCTAGAAATTCTTCGACTAGATGAGCTCTATCTGGGCGCGAGTTTTAGTCCATTAAAAGCAAATCAGAGCCAACTGCATCCCTTAAAATCCGAACATAGAGGCCCAAGATATATAAACACCAAACGTCACACCAGTCACAGATCCTTTGCCAAACAAAGCTGGGGGTATGCGCTCCCATCAGACATGACGCTTGTCCAGACCATCAAACCTCCCCTGCCATAGTAGTCTCTTTCTCGTACTTTGCAAGGATCTCTGATTTTATCCAGATGGAAATACGTCGATAATTAGTGTTTAGGCTTAACCTAGACTCATCAGTGAATAAAATGTTTCCCATTGATACCTGGTCCAAAGTCGAAGATCTCCACACCAAGCTAAACGGTTTCTCCTGTGTGCAGAAGCGAGGAGGATGCAAACAGCAGGTCTTATTATAGATAGCCCTCTGTCATGTAGCTTTCTGCAAAGAGTAACCCTTGAAACTCGGCTTCATGCGGCCGCATATAGCTCATGAGAGAGCTAAGAAGCTGTTTCATTTCCCTCTTGTAATGGACAAATAGTTATCTTCATTAGACGACCTTGCCTAAGCTTTCTTTCTATGGATCCGGTATCCTTAAACTGTTTCCAAAATGTCGACACGACACTGGGTATTACATTGAAGTCACTAGGAATTTGCACTTGACACTACCCAACGATTCACCTCCTCATTCTACCATCCAAACGTTGGTGGCGACTCATTATTTCTGTTTGCTTTTGAATGTCGTCGAATGTTGCAAAAAAGACGAAGATAATCGGTGAGGTGTGCGAGCGAACAAAATGCGAAAATTGCCACTCTCAATTATAAAGCCTGTCTCTCTACTTACTCCACCCATACAAACGTGTACGCTTACGTATTTTACACTAAAGAGTTGCATCGCTGTTTCAAAGCAGTAGTTTCCCCCTTTCTTTCAGAATTTCTCGTGAAATTCGAAAAAATAGGCAATTTTGTTTTCGAACATGGGTGTAGATTTGGCGGCTAGTGCAATGTTAAACTAAATTCAGTTGGACGTGTACTCTACCATCTCATTTGTTTATTTTATTAAAAAAGCTTTACAAAAAATACAATTGCATATATAAAATACATTATTTCAAAACATAATCGGTGCATTATTTAAAAAAGTGAGTAATTTTAGTCTGTTCTTGCAATGTGTATGCTTGTGCAGTGCAGATGTTACCTAGTTGTTTAAGAAGTTGAAGGCTTCCGGGTGATGCTCAGCCGCGTGCTTCAACAGGTCTTGAATTCCTTGGCCATATTGTTTGAAGGTAATCGTACTTCTTGTTTCATTGGTTAATTGTGGTTCTGTGTCTTCTTCAGTAGCTCTTCCTTTTCAATGATGTTGTTGTCGGAAACCGCAAGGCTTCCATCAGCTTTGAGATAAGCTGTAGGTTCAATTTCAGTATGAAGCTCCTGAAGAATTGACCAAAAGTCACTCACAGCTGTTGCTTCTTGGTCCTCTATTCTGGATTGCTGATTCTCATACGTGAATCTAGCTTCGCAGAAGCATCTGTGGATGGTGTAGGGGTTACTTCATTCCAAGCCGTAGATATCCAATGGACAGCATCCATGACGTTGATCATCTTCATTAGTTCGGTTGCCGAATATGCCTCCTCCATCCCCAGGGACATTTGCTTCAGAAAATGGATTCGGTAGTGAGCTATAAAGGTCATGATTACTCATTGATCAAGTGGTTGGATTTTAGAAGTTAGTTCGGTAGCAGGAACTTCGGACTCACGTTGCTCAGCTGCATGTTTGTATGTGATCTGGCATTATCCACAAAAAGAATTAATTTTTCTTCCTTCTCTATTCATCATCTCGTTAATGCCCTCCAACCATTGGGATAAAATTGTGACTGTCATCTACGTTTTTCAATTCGATTTATAGTGCACAGACAATGATGCGATCTTCACATTTTTGAAGCATCGTGGTTTTCACCTTTTTCCGATCACAAATGGATTGTGCTCCGCACCCGTAAAACAGGCACAAAACATGGCGGTAAGTCTTTCTTTCGCCGAGTTCGTTAAATCTTTTTATTCTTCTGGAACTATTTTTACCAAATTTCCATGATGGGGGAATTCCTCGGATTCCGAGTACAAACACACGTTCAGAGAGGTGGGGTAGAATGGGTACCAAAAGTAGTGTTCGTAATAGTGAAGTGTTCAGATTAGAGGATGTTCAGAATATAGAGTGTTCATCTTTTGTTAAGTCTATGGAGTTTCGCCGGGATCGTCAGAATGTGTTCATAATACCGGGTGTTCACAATACCGGGGTGTTCACATTAGAAGGTTTTCAGAGAGTCCACTGTATTAGGAGGTAATCCTTTAAAAATAAAACAAGCAAGAAAAATCTCGCTTCAAGCAAAGATTATGAAACCCTTTCCAATACATTCAGAATAATATAAAAAAACTTCATATTTTAATAAAATGAAATATGATGTTTAATTGAACAATTTCGAAAATGCATAAAACATTTGAAAACACAATTTCAGTAATTCCCAACTGTTGACGAAAATTATCAAAATTCTTTTTGTACAGCCCTGTATATGATAAATAGATTTGTAAACTACATATAGGAAAATATTTAGTTCAGTTAGGAAAGACATACCACAGTGGAAATTTTTCTTACAGCAATTTCCGCTAATATGGAGGAATGTAAGTGAATTTTTTTGTGCAATCTGTATATGATCTATAGAATTTATACATAACGAGTAACATGTAAAAAAAAAAAAATAAATAAAAAAAAAATAAAAACGCATAACAAAAATAAAAACACACCACCAGAAATTATAGTTCAATGTCAGTACTGTAAACGAATTATTTTGTGTGTTCCTGTAAATAAACGAAAGATGCTGTGAACACTCTATTATATATTAGGCATGTTTTAATGAACGTCTGTGATTCATACTATTTTCGATACATTTGAATTAGCACAATTGCATTAAAATACATTGCAAAAGATTTTTCCCCATTGACGAGATTGATGTTACAGAGTTATTTTGAGAGCCTCTGTAAATGAACTAGTAATGCTATACGCTTTTTTTCAATACCGAACATGCCATGGTAAACATCATTAACATAGATCAATTACATCAAATTCCTAGTATATTTATGCTCGTCGGACAGACAGACGGCCAGACGGCCTGACAAACAGAATTAAAAAAAAAATCGGCAATGTTGAAAAGTGTTATAAAAATTATTATTCAAATTTTAAATAGGCTGTGAAGTAGGTGTTTAATGACTAAATTGCTCCTTGCATTGAAAATGTAGAATTTTCCGCAGCCGATTAACGAAATTCGAGTTTTCTTTCCGCATATGTTTGACAAAATTTCCGATTTTTCCAAACCCGATTAGCAAAATTTCTTATTCTTAACTGACTGACGAAAATTTGCGATTTTTTCCCGCGAAAAAATGACAAAATTAACGATTTTTTTTCGCGATAAACTGACGAAACTCGCTATTTTTTCGCAGTAGATAAACGAATGAGATTTTTCCGCACATGATCGACAAATTTCGAAATTTTTCCGAATCCCGTCAACGAAATTCGTGTTTCTTAACTTGTAATTTTTTTCCGGAAAATTGACAAAATTCGCGATTTTTTCCGCGGTAATATGACGAAACTCGAGATCTTCCCGCAGCCGATCAAAGAAATTTGGCATTTTTCAGCACTTCATTGACAAAATTCCCAATTTTTCTGTACCCGATTAACGATATTTGAAATTTTTATGCACGAAACAACAAAATTCGCGATTTTTCCGCACTCGATCAACGAAATTCGCTATTTTTTGTGCCCGATCAACGAAATTCACGATTCTTACTGACTCTGACGAAATTTGTAATTTTTTCCGCGGCAAATTGACTAAATTAGCGATTTTTTCTCGTGATAAACCGACGAAACTCGCGATTTTCACACATCTGATCAACGAAATTTGAGATTTTTCCGCACACGATCGACAAATTTTGCGATTTTTCCGAACCCGATCAACGAAATCTGCAATTTTTTCTAGCGAAAAATTGAAGCGACATATGTACAAATATAGCGATTTTCTCCAGCTATACGTTGACGAAATTCGTGGGCCACAGGTTGTGCATCCCTATGCTAGAGTTTAACCACCATCAAAAGTGACATAATGTTATTCTGCTATTATTTACATATAACTTCATACAAACAACTAGCATTGAGATTTCATTATTCGAAAGTTTGTATTGTAGAAATGTATGGTAACTTGAGGGGAGTCACGTAGTTTTCATATGCGCAGGTGCTGTAGAGAAACGCCGCTCAGTGCTAAGGGAGAGGATTACCTACTTATATTTTAATTTCCGTTTGCGTTCTTAAAAAAAAATAAAGTGGTACTATTTTATTGCTATCTCGTCAAAACACTTTTGGTAAGTGTCAAAAATCTTTTACGTGAAAAAATGAATAAATAAATAAATAAAATTTTATTAGTTTTTAATTGGCCTAATTAATAGTATAATAAAGTTAAATTTTACCATTTTTATTAAGAACAGAGTTTTTAATTAATGAAAAAACAATTATATAGCAGAATGATACTGAGAGAATTGAATGTCTGTGTTTATTGTCGTCTTAATTCGTAGTAAGAAAACAGCTCATCAAACATCACAGGAAAAACAGTTTTCCATTAATGAAGAATGATATTAAGCATATACAACGATGAACACATGTTTTACATAATATGATATTGGTTCGTGTAAAAGGATTTCAGTGTAAAGTTTTGCATCGATATTAAGCATTTATAAAGTCTCATCCATCAAATAAGACAGTAAATTGAATGCTTGTGAATATAATGTAGTTTTAATGTAGTTTTACATAGTGTAAATATAAATATTTCACGAATTTGATATATAACCTCCTGTCAAAAACGACGCACAAATTGGCAGCAGTGCCAGTAGTGGCATAAAGCAGAATTACTTCAACTTATGAGCATTAGTTTCTTAATTAAGTGTAGGAAAACAGCCTATCAAAAATGCCGATGATCGCAGCTCATTGATTTTCTAGAAGGTGGCGATTTTCTTCACTTTTCAGTACAATGTTCATTGTGGTTGGTTGGCAACATGTCCATTTCTTTTTTCTGTTTCTAATTAATCAGCGTCTACGTTCAAAAGGTTTTTATCAGATTTACAATACATTGTTGAAAACGATACTTAAACAGAAGGGAACAAGAACACTAATTTCACAAAATTCAACGATGCAATAATCTTCAGTTTTTGTTACATAAACGACTTTACCAAAGTAAATAACCTGCTTCGAATGAACTTCACTAGCTTAATGATTCCACTATAAATAGATTCTTTAAAGATTAGAACGATAAATCTTCAGAACAATGTTTCGATAAAAAAGATGTTTAAAAACCCATTGCCAATCAGCGCAGCAAAAACAATAATAATTAGCAAAAGTGAAACACAATTTCTGAAGATTTCACAAAACATTAAAATTAAATATTCAATGCGTTAAAGTTTTATATATATATATATATATATATTACTTTTATGAAACCTTAAAAATGAAAGGCTGACCAATCTGCTTTTCGTTTGTTTACACTATTAATGAAAAATGTGTACTGCATGCACATCGAATATTATTATATTTAATTTTAATACAGTACATTACAGATAAGAAATGTTTAAATTCTTCAAGCTGTTTTATGTCAGCGTTGAAAAAGTTTTAGCCTTTTTATAAAAAAATAAAACGACAAAACATATTAAAATAATTTTAAATAAATGCAATTTAAACAATAATAAAAAAAACATTTTTTTTTCTTTATTAAAAGATGCTAATTGAAAAACACAAGCGGAAAATTTAATAAAAGTTTTTTTTTTTTTTTATGGCATCCAGAATCTCTATTTTACCATTTTTAATAGACTGTTTTGTTTCATTGACTAATCAGTAAGTAATGGTATTAACAAAGATGAGCATTAATGAAAGGTTATCTTTTTAAAACGCTTATCATTTAACCAGTAAATAAAGCGAGACATACATTTTTAATTCATATGACTTTTTAACACTATCATAACAATTTCAAATTTTAAGATAACATTCTATTGATAATAGTCGTGTCATATTTGTAGTTTGAGTATTATTATTTAAGTATTCAAATAATGATTAAGCAAGGATATTTTCAGAGAATTGAATTTAAAATATAGATTATTAACAAAATATTAACTTAAAATATTCTTTGTCTAATTCTTTTGTGTGTTTGTAAGAACATATAACAGATTTTCTTAAATTTTAATTTAATGTCTTTTACTGTTTTAACAGTTAATTGAACTTTAACTAGAAAGTTTAATAAGCATTATATAGAAACTTCCCGAGTTTAGAATTTCAATAAAATGTTTATGGAAATATATTCTGCTCCATTCAATCTCTTGTGCTGAAAATTATTGTGCTATTTTCACTCCAGTAGACAGACAAAATAACTTAGAGAAATTTTCTTTGACACCAAATATTCAAAATACCAATAATTAAATATTAATTTGGGACAGATGACAGAATTTCAATGAATGATGTCTGGAAAGTCTCTCCGGTGTTATTTCAAAAGGTTTTCCACACAGTGATAAAGAATCTTTTAGACAATAAATTTCTTAACTATTCTAAATTGAGCTGTCATCAGCCTTGAAAACAAGAGAATGTTTTGACAAATAGTGACTATTAGCGAGGTAAGATCATATAAAGAGAAATATTTTAATATCAATAAAATTTCTTATACTCTTTGTCATACCAGCATGTCATCATTATTAAAAGTTATTTACGGTTTTAAAAATTATCTGACATAGTTTTATTTTGAATATATACATTTATCTAATAAATAGTATTATGATTACCCAGCACCTAGCCCTTTTGAATAAAATATAATTATAGAGCTTTGAACAAATGAAAATGTAAAAAGTTTTGAAATTGTACGCAGACTGAATGCACTACTCGGAAATAACTCCCTATTAAGATGACGCATGTAAATACATAAAAGCAGTTTTAAAACACCCATGGAGAGGGTGAAAAAAGGCTACCCGGTACGAAATATCCCACAAAAAATTAAATTGTTCCACTGAAGTAAAAACTGATAAAATTCCTCACTACTAATTCACAAGATTTACGGGTATTCCATACGCCAATTTTCTTCATGAACGACGCACATTTAATACAGTAGAATAATGTGAATTTTTTGACAAAAATAAAACTTCACATAAGTCCTAAATTCCATTCTTATTCGAATGATCATCTTCTATGAAACAATACAATACCTTACAAAACATTAAAGGAAACATAAAATTCTACATTTAACAACTATTTAAATAACCACTGAATATGGCTATGTAAATTTGCTGAAAACGTTTTTTTTTTTTTTTTAATGTACTTTTAAGGTATTTTAAAGTATTTTATATAATGTGTAATTTATAAATAATTTTATATTCTATGTATGCACCTGAAAACATTTTTTAAGCATTTTATTTGCGCGTTTAATGTGGCTATTACAGGGTAGTTTAACGGAAAACAAAATTCATCTTAAATCATACTTATCCATCTTAATATTAACGTTTATTTGAATAACGTTAAACTATCCAAGTTCTTTATCAGTTAAAATATCCAGAGAATTTTTGTGCAGTATGATTCATACACATTCTGGTTCTTTATATAACACAAGATTAACTCCTATTGTGTTCATTAAGGGTGTCCGGGACACAAAAATCTTCAAATTTACTAAAACATTTTTGTTGTATTATAATTTTCTATGTTTTTTCTGATTAAAATGATGTTTAAATCATGTTTCTATCTGAATTATAACAGGAAATATTAAATTTTTCGTTTTGGTTTGCTTTCAAATTCTAGCTTTCAAGCAATGGTTGTCATGAAAACGACTTCGCTTCATGATGTGTTTTTTCACAATTTCTCGTATTTTAAATCAAGAACCGTTAAAGATAAATGGTTCAAACTTGGAACATGTCTTTTTCAATGGATTTACTTTAATGTTTGATTTAACAAATGTGAAAAAAATATTTACTTTTGAAAATATAAAATTCTTAAAAATATAAATTTCTTAAATAAAAAGTAACATTTTTTTAAAATTTTTTATTTTAAATATTTGTAATTTTTTTAATTAATATTTTTTAAATGCTTAATTGTAATTAAAACTAATTTACTACTGTTTATTTAAATGAAAAAAAAATAATTCTACAATTAATATTTCGAGTTATAACGATTTTAAATTACCCCCACCTTTTTCAATAAATTTTAAATATATATATATATTTTTTTAATTATGAGAAGTTTTATCACACGATTTCGTTTACAAATTATATGGTTAACATTCACAAGAAAATTCAAATTTTTAACACAATAATATATATATATATATATATATTTAAATGTTTCCCGGAACCCCTTAAAAGTGTTGTTGAAGAAAGCTAACTAGAAAAACAATTTTGTTGTAGTTTTCTTATAACATAGGGTAAATGATATTTTGGAAATAGTCTATTTAAAAAAATCTGACCTACCCTCGTGTATAACTTGTGATTCAGTACATGCGTAATTTTCAATAATAAGATATACAAAAAAATTATAGTTACATATCGTCTTCAAATTATTGAAGATCTCAAATGATAAAGTTTGTATGTGACAAAAAAAGAGTTATTTATACGAGTGAAGATATCATTCAATGGTCCTTTACCATTTGTAAAATTCTATTTTTAAAAATCCAATACTCACAAAGATTAATAAAGAAGGAATTTGACAGTATAAAATTGTAATTCTCGTTGATAAAAGTGATTAGAAACTTTTTTCCTAAAAATGATGATACGTCACTTACTACGTTTATTACGCGACTGCCAAGAATGCTTATGTGTTTCATGCGTATCTGGGTATGTGGATTTCTTTATACACTTGAAACTTCCCATCGGCTGGATTGATTTTAATGAATGATGTCTCTATAGATTCGTCTAAACCGTCCGATGGTTATAGGCTAGGTTTTGGTTTTATAAATCCAAAATGGCGGCCGTAAAATACAAAATGGCGGTATACTTGAAAAAAAATTACGCACCCTATTGTGTGGCATATCATTGGATAGGTCTTTTAAAATGAAGACGATGTTTCATTGACTATTTTACAATCAGGAGCTCCGTTTAAATATTACACAGCCTGGAAGTTGTGTAGGTAGGATCTCTAGCTTTACCGCAACTCTGACCATCATAAACATCTATAGGCCTCATCAAAACTGTGTTTATAGATAGAAACTAACAATTAAACACAACTTAAAAGTCATGAATACAAGTAAATAAAAAAAATATCTAAGTAATATAAAAAATAGTTGAACATTGATGAGAAATAATTAATTAGTTCGTTGGGTTTTTTGATTTTTTTAATTTAATTCTCTTATCATTTATGCTCTTCAGTTATAAACCTTAGGTATTACAAAATATTTCTGTTTGTCTTTCAATAGTCTGCAACGATACTGACGATATCCATTAAATAGTTTGTTTTCCTTGGTTGAATTTCATATATTATTATAATGTTACTAAATATTATAAAATAGTTCATTGAGTGGATTCAATTTTGGAAATTTATTTGAATGTGAATCAACAATAATTATTAAATGTTAAAAATTAAATAACTTTAATTATTTATTATCATTTATTTTTAAAAAAGTATTATCCAGAAATAATAGGGACTCACAATTTTTATTATAATGTATACTTTGTTGCTAAAAGTCAATTTAATTAAACATTTAGCACTAATGAAATTTTCTTGTTCTCAATTTCCATCAATGAACGGAAATTCACTTGATAACTTTTTTTGTAGCCCTGTATATGATCTATAGAATTTATACACACCAAGTACAATGCAGAAAATTAGTTAAATTTTAAAACGCATATCACAACTGAAAACGCATATCCAGCAATTATTCTTCATTGACCTATTTCATATATTTTTAGTCTGTAGCCAAATAGTTTTGTGTGTCCCTGTAAATAACGATAAGTTGTATGCATACGAGATTCTACACTAAACGATTTTTCCCATAGGCCGTAATGTAATGGAATTCTTCTGAGTGTCCCTGTATATAAACAGTAAATGCTACACATTTCATTTTCAATAACGAACATAACCACAGTAAACACCAAGAATATATATCAATTTCATGCTAATCTGACTATATTTACGCGAGATAGAACACGGACAGGCAGACAGACAAACCGAGTTCATAAACCATGTACAGCTATGTTGCAAAGTGTTAAAAAAAAACCTCGAAGAGCACAAAAACCTTCAATTACACTGTAAAAAAAATTCCGCAACGTTCCTGGGAAAAAATGGGCAGCTGAGTTGCCCATTATTTCCAAGAAACATTTCTTGAAAATGACTGGTACTTTACTGTATATGTTAAAAACTTTCTACAGAAATGCCAGTAAGTTTCCTGCGAAATACCAGGAATATTTCTGTTGACAGCAAAACATTACTGACATATTCAAGGCTGGAGTAGCACAAGAGCGAAAAATGTCCAGACCAGGGATCGAACCTGGATACTTGGCGTGCCGTGCCAATGCCTTACCTGTTAGGCTATCCGGACCGATACCTGGCTGACATAACTCACTCTGGATGTTCGTTCCCTTCATTATGACATTACTGACATTTCATAGCATGCGGGATCCGCAGACGATTTTTACATTTCCAGTTGACAATTTTCGCTTTATTATCATTATTTGTTAGAATGGAAAAATATTTTGAAATTGACATCAAAATTATTATTTATAATTTACACGAAAAAATAAATTTTCAGTTAAAATTCAATAAAGTAAATATATATGTGATATATTGTTTCTGAACTTTGCTTAAAATATAAAAATATATAAATGTAAATAATAATTAGAAAAAAAATCTAGACATAAAATATTTTGGATTTTCGTCAGTGATTATGTTAGTTTACAAGTTAGATAAAATACATATAAATTTTCATGAAAAAAAAAACCTAAGCGTAATTGTATATTTTTTCCGAAAATAAAAAAAAAAAATTCAAATTTGCAGCATCTCAAAGTGTCAAATATATGTCAAATTTAAATCAAATTGTAATAAAGTGTTAAAATATAAAATTAATTAAAAAAGAAAAAAAAAGTCAAGAGGTAGCATCGAACCCGGGCCGTACGGGTGGCGTGCAAGCTTTCTGCGTCCACACCACGAAAGACACGTTGAGAGCTGCAAACTAATGGGTATTTGAAACGTATGCTAAAACTCGGCATCTAATTTCTGAAAATCTAAGGCCCATTTGAAGAAATCCTTTCACAAGAATAATTAGAGATAAGAACTCTAAAACATACTTTAAATTAATCAAAATAGGTGAGAATCATATTTGATTGTCCCCTGGTTAATGCAGATCCAAATAATAGGTGTAATTTTTTTACACTGTCTGCTCGTTAAAGATTTCACAGACAAGTACGAGAGATAATCTCTTAGTGATGTCACAGAGGTATTGTATTTTCATCTGAATTATCTTGACAATAGAGACGTAAAGGATTATGTCGTCTATTGATTTATTTGCATTCCATATTGATTTTTTTACATTCATTTAAGGAATTCGTTTTCGACACTCGCGCGCGAGCAACGGATTATAGGAAAAAAAAAATAAATAAATGGCGGCCGCAGCGTTTTGCTGTATCCAACTTTTGTTCAGGAACGTTTCAGATAAGAAAACCAGAATTTCACAGGAAAGAGCTAAATTATTCTAAAAACCTGATAAAAGGCGAAACGTTCCTGGATTTTACATGGAAAGTTACCATTTTTTTTACAGTGTATGTATATTAACTTATTTTTGATAATCTATCAAAATTAACCTTAAGTATTGTATTTAAAAAAATGTAAAATAATATAATGCTTGTTTAGTAAGAAACAATATATATATACATGTAAAGAACGACCTTTTTTGGCACAATTAACTAAATGTAAGACACCATTAACCAAGAAAACAGGCTTTTCGACCTAAACAAGAATCTAAGTGCTAAGCAATATGTCAATTGTCATTCGGGTTATTTGATGGCTTACTCCAGAGAGGAGTTTAATTAAATGATAATTGTTAGTAACTAATGAAGCTTACAACCGTCAGTGAATGCAACATTCTGTTATTTCTATTCGAAATTTATATTAAATTAAACAGCTCTTGAAAATTAGCTTGCGTTAAGGAAATTACGTATAGTTGTCCTATATAATTATAAGAATTACCAAGTGTTTATAAATTATCTCATGTAAAGCTACTTGCAATTGTTAAGATATATTATAATGGAAGTCAGCAGTATATTTATGTGTTTGGTTGCATTTTTATAACATAAAGAGAGGACTTGTAACATTTTCAAATATCTCTTATATAAATGTGTTGAAACAAAATTGACATATATTTAGATACATTTATTGTACAGAATAACGCTTGAAAATGCAAATATTTTGAAGGTGATTTTCACCAAACAATGCTAGGTCTCACAAATACAAATGTGTGGTCATCATATTGTGATTTCTTGTAGTTAAGAATAATGAACAGGTTTTGTAGTGTTCGTACATATGTTTAAGTATTTTATTTGTATTTCTTGCTTGAATACGACTAAAACTGACATTCACAATTCTTATATCGTGTTTGTTAGCCCCTGATGTGCTATTTCCTTCAGACAACAATTAAAGAGTCGTGACTAAAAAAAAAGTTACACTTGACCATAAACCAACCGTAAAACGAAGCTGGTGTACCATTGTACGTTAAATACTGATAATCTGCAGCAATTTTATTAACTTGTAAACATCGAACATTTTAAATTTTTACATAATCGTAAAAGGCAAAAAAGTGCTTTTTTACGCAATTTGTTTGAAAACTGTATCTCAATATATTTTTGAGATATTAATTTTTTGTCATTTCTAATGCCATTTCTGAAATAGTGGTAACTGAAGTATTCTATTTCTGTAGAAAGTAAAGGAAAAATAATAGATTACTATATATTTGTGTTGCTATTTTCTCATAACAACTGAAACAAAATTGTAATTAAAATACGTGCTATGCCATGAATATCGTCTGCTTTAAAAATGTATTTAAAGAATACTTGTGTGACTTGTTTCCTCTGCGTTTAATTAATTCCAAAGAAAAAATTAAAGAATGCAATTTTATTAATCCAAGTGTAATAACATTTTCCGAATTAATATATATATATATATATATATATATATATATATATATATATATATATACATATATATATAAATGAATTATTTCTGATAAAACATGGAGCTATTATAAGATATATTTATTTTTCAGTATCTATATTAATGTTATAAACAAGTGAAGGCATATGAACCTTTCGATATCGGATATTTCTGTCAAGTTTCTTGAAAGACGACATCGCTTTTTGGTTGGTGTTTATGTATCATTCCGCGATAGTAACGTCATATGCATACTTTTCTTTGTATATTTTTTAAGGCTGGATCGCAAATGTGAAATTCTTCAGTGGATGAAAATGACGTCATTTTATGTAAAATAAAAGCGTTTATTTTAAGTGTTAAAACTGAAATATACTTTGAACTATATATATATATATATATATATATATATATTTCTTTTTCATTGAGACCGACACTAAATTCTGTAACAGCAGAATTCCTGTTTTCAATTTTTTTTTTTTTTTTAATTTCTTCAGCTTGTTGCTTTTTTACGCGTGTCCTCTACTGGCAGACAGCGATCGCAGAGTGCCTTAACTTTGCTACCAATACTTAAAAACTACAGCCACTGTTGTAGATTTTTAGGGTTACGTACTTGAAAAGTAAAAACGGAACCATTATAAGATCACTCCTGTGTCTGTCTGTCTGTCTGTCTGTCTGCCACAGCCATTTTACTCGCAAACTATGGAACATGAAAAGTTAAAATTGGGGGAAGTAATAAAGACTATTGACCCACATATTTTCAGATTAATAAACATTCATAAATATATTAAGTAAAAATGTAGAGGGGCTAATTATGCTACTTGAAAAAAAAAACTATTTTCTTTGTATATCGTGTGGGGTATCGTGTGAAAGCTTTCGTAACGCTGAACTCAAAAATACATTCCTTTTAATTTTAGGTATTATATTTTGAAAGATATTGTCGAAAATGTAACGCAAAACTATGTTCCCTCAACTAATTCCGAATCTACTGAAACTAAAATTATGAAAAAGTTAGAGCTAGTAGACGTTAATTTAAACCTTGCAGAAAAATTATAGACTTTACCCTAGGTCACACAGCTTTTGAGAAAATCGCATTTTTCTGTTACACATAAATTTCGATTTATGGGCATTCAGCAAACGTGTTGATCAGCGCTGAAGGTACCTATCGTAGCAGAAGTATAAAAGTATTGTTGATAATGATTTTTGAAGAAAATCGTCATTAATTAGCCGAGATATTAACCCTTAAATATACGGTGAGTTTGGACATACATAATGACAGGGGCGGCGTACTCTATGCCTATTTAACAACTTTTAATGATATATATGTGTAATGTAATGTCCAGTAGCAGTATAAAAGAAATAAATGTCAAATTGTTTAAAACAGACTAATTTAAGGGGTCTCAAGGCTCCTAAAATTGGAAAAAATGAAAAAAAAGACCATTTTCAACATTTAATGTCTTTAAATGTATATGATTTTAAACCACGATTTTAATTGGGATGAAAGATATAAATATGTTCTTTCATATCATGCATTTAAAAAATTGCAAGATACAGAATTAGTATTTATAGGGGGCTGGAAACTGTTAGAAATTTGTCGAACAGAAATTGGCATAACAGTTTATGCGCAGGATTACAAAATAAATATTGCAATTAGAATGAAAATGTTGGTGCTTTACTTATACTTAAGATTGTAATAATTACCCTGAATATAAATAAATTTGTATTTAAAGCATTTTTATATTTTTAATGCAATGTTGTATTTAGCTAATACAAAATTTTGAAATTTTCAGCAGTATAATCACCTAAAAAAGTTTTTTTTTTTTTTTTTTTTTTTTTTTTTTTTTTTTTTTTAACAATAAAAAGGAAATTTTAGGTTCCGTTTATACAGAATAACATGAAATATATGTTTTGAAAATTTCATGAAAAAAATATTCAGAAGTTATTGAGGATCTTGTGCGTTATGCTCAAAAACGTCTTTGGAGAAAAGTGACTTCAAAGTTTCGGAAATGCCACTTCAGCTATTGAGCGGGTATAGCTCTAAAAATCCCTGCCGGCCCGGCGTACAGGCGGAGATAGATTTCGAAGTTAAGTATAAAAATTTTACCAACAAAAACTAAATCATGATTAGAGATAAACCCACTTTAATAATTTTATCTGGCCGCTCCAGAAGAAAGATATATATATCTATATATAGATAGATAGATAGATAGATAGATATTTATATATATATAAAGTTTTTTACTGAGAGTGCTTTTGGGTTTTAGGGGCAGATCGGTGTAGATCTGCAAAACTTTTTCATAATTTCCAACATAGGGGAGAATGCAATAGGTAGTATTCCATACGAAATCTACCTAAAAGCCATAACTTCTGTTCTAATGGGAATTTCAAGGAAACAATTATATCAAAATATTCTGAAAAAAATAGGAGTTTAACATCTAAAAAAATTAAATTTCTAAAATTTTGAAGCTTTAAGAGTCCTGCGACCACTTAACCCTTTCCGGCGCGGAGTAATTCTGTTTATAAACTTATGAAATAATAGACTGACACCGGAATTTATAAACGAATTTATTAGAAAATACGAACTTGCTTATTTTCACGTACATTATAAAAGGAAAATTTTAATTAAATATTCTTGGTGCAGTTTGCTTGTTTTGGAATTAAAATTAGGTGTTTAAGAACACTGCCCTCGAAAGGTTTAATTAGAATGAATCACATAAATACTGTGGGATTGGCGACTAGTTTGCATTGAGTGTATCTCCCGAAACGCCTCGATTGACTATAAAAGTTAATTAAAATCCTAACGTGCCACGGACCAAGGCGGCGTTTCAACTTTGCGACCTTCTTTCGAAGAGCGCTTAGCACAATGCCAAATTTAAACTTTGAACGAATGTTTTGTTTTAGCTACACTGTAGAAATAAAGGTTATTACTACGCTGGATTTAGTTTTATGAAATGCCAAATGAGGTTTAAATGTGCACGGCTTTTATTGTCAGTACCGAATTAAGTTCACCATAAACAGATTAGGATAATGTTAAAAAATGAGTTATACAGAATAGAGATATTTGATATTATTTAGATTCCATATCTATTTGAACTTTCATGGTATATACATTTACACTTTTCTAGTATATACAGATATACCCAAGCCTACCTTGTATAGTTTTTTACAAAGTCTTAGTATTCTTCGAGCAACGGTTTTTTTAACAATTACAAATTCATATATTTATTCTACGGAACCCTCTGTGAGCGAGTAATACTCGCGCTTGACGTTTATTATTCTAGATGTTAGTGACATTTACCGTGAAGATTTTTATTTCGAATTAGATGTAGCGAAGGAAGAAAAACGTATGAACCCCGATATTCTTGGCTGCTGCGCAATATCAACAAAACAAAAATTTCAAGTCCTTTTAAAACATGCTATAATCATGACAAGAGGCATTTCTGTGAACAGTGTGCGACAATTGAGGGTGGAACTAGATCGCGAAATCTTTTTTCGTGGTTGTCGGATTATAACGCAAACGATTTAATATATTTTTTTCGAATAAATCTGTCAATTTTATGTCGAGTATCTCAAACTTTAACAGCAATGAGAGCTTTATGCTTGAGGAAAAGCTGTTAAAAAGCTCATGGAGATCCTTAGGTAATTGTGAGGAAGAGCTATTTACTCAATAATTGAAGATTCAAAGAGAACGTTTAACGCCGGCGAGTCAATATATACAGGATGTTTCATAAAGGATTGGCAAAATTTAAAGATGTGATAGTACACATCCAAACAAACAGCTTTTATCAAAGATTGCATGGTCGGAAATAAAACGCAAATGTGCTGGCGCATTTGAAAACTTTGTCCATGTGGACATTAAAGCTCCATTCCTATTGCGAGTTATCAGGAGAAGAACGAAACTAATAGCATGCAAATGTGATATGGGGTAGAAGAAGAACGCGTAAATAAAATTTCGTCTCGACTAATTTTTTAAAAAAATGATTATCCGAGTGCGCAACTGTCAATCGCGATAGGAACGTAACAGAAGATGTTGCTCTTCACTAATAAGGACAATTCTGATCTGCATTTTATCTACGTGCAAATGGTATTCGATCAGGGTCTCAACAATTGTACGAAAGCAGTTTCCCACCTTGCTTTTGTGACTTAAACGTTCTTTCTGTTATCATACGAAATGAATATTTCCAACTGAGCGAAAAATGCCCAGGTTGGGAATCGAACCCAGATTCTTGGCTTACAAGGCCAATGCTTTACCGTTTAAGCTAACTGGGCCCGACAACCAGCCAGCATATTTCACTCAGATAACCTTATTGGTAGAAACATCTGGTCTGTCATGTAGACAACTCAACAGAATAAACTGCAGGTAAAGAAACTCCATATAAACGATGGATACGTAGATAATTTATTATTTTAACACAATAAAACTGATTGGTAAATTTATCATGCGAAATGAATATTTCTAACTGAGCGAAAAATGCCCAGTCTGGGAATCGAACCCAGATCCTTGGCTTACATGGTTGTAAGCCACGGATCTGGGTTCGATTTCCTAACTGGGCATTTTGTAAGCCAGGGATCTGGGTTCGATTCCCAGCCTGGGCATTTTTCGCTCCGTTAGAAATTTTCATTTCGTATGATAACTTTACCAATCAGTTTGATTGTGTTAAAATAATAGTTCATCTACGTATCTATCGTTTATATGGAGTTTCTTTACCTGCGGTTTATTCCGTTTAGCTGTCTACATGACAGACCAGATGTTTCTACCAATAAGGTTATCTGAGCGAAATATGCTGACTGGTTGTCGGCCCAGTTAGCTTAAACGGTAAGCATTGGCCTTGTAAGCCAAGGATCTGGGTTCAATACCCAGCCTGGGAATTTTTCGTTCAGTTGGAAATATTCATTTCATGAGATAACTTTACCAATCAGTTTGATTGTGTTAAAATAATAGTTCTTTCTGTGTCTTTGCCTCGAAAATAACAACACCACCGCCTGTGGCCTCTAGCACCTTTGCGTTTTAATTCCGAACATACATTCTTTGATGAAAGTTGTTGGTTTGAATGCGTACTATCCCCTCTAAACGTTTTGCCCATTTTTTTATGAAATACCCTGTATGTATAGATATAATACTGCAAGCAGTAACTCTCTCTCTTTAAATGTACCATTTCTCGAGACAGTATGTAGATTTAGTATTTTACTGTATGTGACTAAATTAGGCATTTTTACGTTTACTGCACAATAGTGTGAATAGATTCCATTTACGCATTAAGACTTATTTATAATAATATGCCGTGATTTAAATGCCTGTTTGAAATGTGCAAATCTATAAAAATTTATTTGATAACAATTGTACGGCACTTTTTTTCAACTTTTGATATTAATGTATTATATATTACTATTAATGTAACAAAAATTACATTTCTTTCTTGTATATGTTTCTTACGATTTCGTCTTTTATTTGACGTTTTCTGTACGAATTCAAACGTATTTACTATTTAAACAGACAGTTTTCAGCTACTGAAAAAGGAATTTATTCACTAGTGGGGCATTTTATTCTGTTGAAAGAAAATATAAATCTGCCCTGCAGAAAATTTTGGAGCATGTTCGCCTACAGAGAGAGTTATTGGATATATCGAATACTCTCCGTTGTCATAACTCACTGAAGCTAGGGACATCATATTAAAAATAGCAAAATACATTATTACATAGAACTCTTATAGTTATCAATTTTCCTTAAATTTTTTATAGAATTATTATTTTTATTACTTTAAAATAATTATACGTAAGAACGAATTTATTAATTGTATTATAATAAACTTATATCATAGTTTTTGGTTACCTAATTGGCGTGTAATCCAAGGAGCATGCGAAAGAGATTATACTTTTAATAATGTAAATAAAATGTGTACCATGTTTGAATAAATTACATTTTATTAATTAAAGTACCTGGCTCTGGACATGTTTGCTTCAACTGCAGATTATACGCAAGAGATTATGGTACGATGTATTAATAAAATGTCAGTATTATTTCAATTTTAATATAATAAAATTTTTCGAATACGGAATCGTATGCAGTTATAATCAACTTTATATATTCAACTGAATTGAAATAATCAATTTTCTGTAGACTTAAGTCTCTTAATATATTCTGAGAATGCTATTCACTTAAAATATCGATTTTATTTCACAAGTATGGATATAAATTATAAATGTCTTAAATAAATTTCAATTCAGAACTTAAGAGAGTGAGAATAATTTAACTCTTTCATTGGTGTATATTTGGGATTCAAAATTGAAGTACTTATTTATAGTTATTGAATAGTTCTGTAAATTGTGTTTGTGATATCGATACATTTATTGAAACCATAAATGTTAATCTTAAAACCGGATTTATTATGTAAATTACTTGGGCTATATTTAGAATTGAATTTAATTCTGATATTTCAGTTAATGTCCGAATTAAAATATTTTTCTGTAAGGTTGGATTTAATTTATGATACAAATTTTAGACTTTTTCATTTGAATTTCATATGTTATATGTTTCACAAAATAGTTTAATTATGATCATAGCCATATCTTTGACCACACAACATCATCAATCGAAAGATAAATGAACATCTAAGTAAATGGCGACACGTAGCTGAATCTAATGATCAAGAATAAATACCACTATAAAAGTGACGTATACGATATCCATGTAAATGTTAAAGTATATCATAGAATAATTATTATCTAACATTATGCAATTAAAAATTTCTAAATATATTAAGTATATAATACGCAGTGATTCAAGCTATAGGGTAACTCCGGAAGAGTCGCCGCATACGGGATAGATGCCGCACCCCTTGTATTTCTTGTAATTATCAATAGATGGTCGTCAAACGGGCAGTGTAGGTTCGCAATGAAATTATTTGCAGCGTTAATCCCATTTCGATGTTTACTTGTAGAAGTACAATCCTTAATTTGTCGTAAGTGCATGATTTCACTGTCCAAACTTTTAAACACGTTATGTTTAAATACTTTTCATACACTAATTACTAAATGCATGCATGATTTCGAAGTCAAAACTAAGTGTAGCGTTTGTATAAAGTACTATATGTATGGTTACGCCATTACCCTTAGCGATGGCAGGTAACTGTGATGGCAGAGTCTGCACCATGGAAAATGGGATACATGCCGCAGTATTTTTTGTACGTGATGATTAAGTGTTATTCTCTTTTCTTTATCTTTTTGCACAGACTAACCATGTTAGCCATGTTATCAAGTTTACTAAAACCAAAGGAGAAAAGGGGGAAAATAAAAAATAAGAAGTGCAAGAAAGATGCAAGTCAAGATGATAATAATGAAAAATTGGATTACGCTTAACGCAGACGTTCTTTGCAAACAACTCCAAAAAAGGGGAAGTGTAATTGGCTTCGTTGCATCATGTATTTAAATGTAGTCACATGAAGACTGTACTTTTTCGGCACTTTTTCTGTAGATTGTAGTCGAAAAAACAGGTCTCTTAAACCATTCGGGACCATAGGTGCATATAAGCACCTTCATAAAGAGCTCACAAAATTTGTTTCTAGCACCAGTAAAAGAGAAAAGTAATATTTGCTTTGTTTAATTAGAGCATTTTCATGATTATTTAAGTAAAGGTAACTTCTTTTAAAAAAGTGGTAACAACCGAATAAAATTTTTGTAAAAGCCACCGGTCCCGAAAGGGTTAACAAATAAATTATGTAAACACAATTTTACATTTTTTCTTTTCTCTTTCTAATACATTGATTTTACGTTGTTGCTGAAATAACAATTAAAATTTAAGGTAAAAAAAAATAAGTCGATAATTTTAATAGTGAAATTAGGGAACAATTATTATTTTGAATCTACTAATTCGTTTCCTTGTACTCATTTTGTTTCATTTTGTTATTACATCGTTAATTATAGTCCAGATATGAATATTTTTTAATAACTTTATTTATAATTTCATTCTGTTCTTACTGCAAGCGCGGCATAACTACCGCACAAGTGTCTCAGCCTGAATGTACGGGTGACACGCCGCAGTGTCGTGTTTTAGAAAAAAATTGTTAAAAAATAGTAATAATTTGTTTTGAATTTTTTTGTCGCAGTACAGGCGTTGTATATTTATCAGTAAATATCACAGCATGATTTTTTAAATTTTATGTCCACCATGGGACATTATACACAAATAAAAAAAAATGTGCGGCATAAATCACGGAATTACCCTATTATCTCTGTTTGGATCTTCCTCAAGAGACAACACATCGACGTAACTCCTTCATTTTTGGGACATATACATTTTTTATCATGTTATGATTGATGTAATAAATATTTAAATTAAAAGGGCACTGTGAACTACACGTGGATAAAGAAATGTTTATGCGCATGAAAGAAGTTCATATCAGAAAAAAGAAGTACGAAAGTTTTCCGACCATTATTCAAATAACACAAATGATCTGTCGTTAAAGAAATTTGGGGTGTTGTTAAAGTTGTTTAACCCCTTAATTCTCGCTCCCGTCATATTCTCGGGCTGTGTCTTTTACTCAAATTGTTTGATTCCCACCAATTTTATAAAATAGTGAAATTGGCTATATTTTAGTGTCGTTTTTCCTGCCTTTAAATAAGGTGAATATATCTTTTTCATAAAAGTGGTGCCAATAAGCAATTTTAATTTTTCAACCTTAATTTAATTCGAGCGTTAAGGGGTTAAGAGGAAGTGCGTTTGTTTTTATGTGGTAATTAACAAGTTTACTTTATAATACTTCATATGATGTTCTTTATGGGTCGTGTTTTTTACAGATGAAATGGTACTGCTTACAGAGCCATATTTCCACCTATCTGCCGTTTCTCTATTTAAGTAACTAAATTTTTCTAACGTATGAATTAGTTTTCAATCGTCTGAAGTATATATCCTCCAAACATGGAGGCGTTTCGACGGAGTGGTTGTGAAATATTTTCAAATATTTTCTTATACGACAACAATAATTTAGGCCATTTTATGAGAAACATTCATTTTAGGATTCTAAAATAACTTAACCCTTAAATGCCTGATTTTTCAAAAATCATTGTAATAGTGTTTTTCGGCTTTCATTTTTTAAATAAATCATGGGAAAAATACTTTTAAAAATCATATTTTGTTTTAAGTATAGTTTACGGCAAAAAAACAGTTTGGTACTAATCGGCAATACTGGTGTTTAATTTAAAAAATAATTTTCCTTAATAAAATTCTATAATATTAAACACACAAGAATTTTAGGAACTATAATAAGAAATAAATTTTACTTGCTCACGGCAGGTCAAAATAGGGTATTTCGCAAGCTTCCAAACAAAACAAAAAGAACAAGTAGCAACAATTGAAAAAAATAAATCTATCTTTATTCTTAAACAGCACAAGTGTTGCCATCTACATGTTGAAAATCGATTTAATAATATTTTCAGAATGTATTTTATTGGCAACATTAGGCATTATAGCTTCAATATTATTTTAATAGTATTTTAGAGCCTAAATTGGGTATGTTGACGAAAAGCAACCCCAGACATTTAAGGGTTAAGGTATTCCGCCTACATTATTATGGTCAAAACTGACACTTTATTAATAGAAACACATCCCCCATGACCCATAGTTTTAGAAATTCTTTTTTAGACTAATGTCAGACGAACGTCTTTTTGCACGCTTTATTACTTACGTATTATCACTCTACAATGCTGTAGCATTGTGAATGGATAATACGTAAGCAAAAAAGCGTGCAAAAAGACGTTCGTCTGACATTAGCGTTAGTCTATGGAAGAACAACATTTGTCTACACATTTTTCATTTTAATCCTTTTCACTTGAACAATGCAAACAAAAAAAAAAAAAGTGAATGTGAATATATGACGCTCATATAATTATTTTATTATTTATTTATTTTTTGTGAAATTAATCCGGTGATAAATTTATGAAATTTACATATTTTTTGATAATTTCAACAGAATAATTAATATTTTTAACCAGGTATCGCTAACCCATTTTAAATTTCAAATGCTATGTGGATAAACAGCTGTCTTAGTCACATGTCTTAGCGATTTACTTAGGTGTATGTACTCCATTGGTAGCATTTCAACTAAGTCATTCTATTTGTTTTTTTTGGTTTTTTTTAACCATTTGGAAAAATGGTTATTGTTATCTGCCAGCGTAGGAAATCTAAAACATATCTGAGGCGTTTTATTGGCTGAATCCGCATTTTATTCGTTTTCTGATTGGTCTATACAGTAATCTGTATTTCCTTTACTTTCAACAGAGATGGATATTCTGTTGCCACTATGACAAAAAAGTAATAAAAACTAAAAAAAAAAATAATAATAATAACTCAGAAACAAATTGAGATACAGCTTTCAAACAAATTTCATTTAAAAGTACATTTTTTTCTCTATCCGACGGTGTAAAAAGTAATATTGTCGGATGTTTAGAAGTTTAAGAATGAAATTTCATTTAAAATTGGTTGTCAGATTTCTCGGAGATCTCACGATGGAAAAGCCTTCTCCCGAACAGCCAATGAAATGCTTGGATAATCCGTTTAATGTTTAATTCATGGCGTTCGTTATGTAGGATCAACTCCGTGTGATTTTTTATGTCTTAAATTTTAGTCTTTGAAAAAATCATTTTCCAAATGGTCGTTGAAATTTGTTATGTTTTTACTTTCTTCTATCTTTACAAGAAGAAAGTATTGGATTCATGAAAATTTTCGAATTCCGGTTTTCGACGGATTTACACGTTTTAGGGGTCAGAGATTCCAAAAAACATGTTTTTACAAAATGTCTGTCTGTGACTCTGTGAGTCTGTCTGTCTGTCTGTCTGTCTGTCTGTCTGTCTGTCCGTCTGTGTGTATGTGACACAAATTTTGTGGGCGCTCTATCTCAAGAACTAAATCACGGAATTTAATAAAAATTGATATTCAGTTAGTGCCTAATACAAATTGATGCTGATTAGTTTTTGGTGTAAATCGCTCAACAGGTGGCGCTGCAATGCTGCATTTTTCACGATTTTCGCAATAGCTCTATCTCAAGAACTAATGCACGGATTTTGATCAAACTTCAGATTTAGTTAGTCCTTGATATGATTTGATGATGATTACGTTTTGGTGTAAATCGCCCAACAGGTGGCGCTGTTATGATGAATTTTGCAGGATTTACACGATTTCCCCAATAGCTCTATCTTAAGAACTAACGTACGGATTTTCATCAAACTTCAGATTAAGTTAGTCCTTGATATGACTTGCTACTGATTAGGTGTTGGTGTAAATCACCCAACAGGTGGCGCTTCTCTGCTGCCTTTTCCACGATTGCCTCAATAGCTCTATCAATAGAACTAATGGACCAATTTTCATCTAACTTCAGATTTAGTTGTATGTTGACACAAGTTGTTGTTAATTAGGTTTTGGTGTTAATCACCCAATAGGTGGCGCTGCTATGCAGAAATTTTCACGATTTTCGCTATTGCTCTATCTCAAAAACTAATGTACGGATTTTCTCCAAACTTGTCAGACGTTGACATAAATTGTTGCGGATTAGGATTTGATATAAATCACCCAATAGGTGGCGCTGCTAGGCAGCATTTTACTGAATTTAGATGATTTCAGCGATAGTCATATCTCAAGAACTAATGCACGGAATTTCATATCGTTAGAATCCTCATGAGATGCATAGATTGCCATTTAATTTTGGCAGTGTGATAGCGAATTTTGAAGTATTAAAAATGTATGAGATAGAAGAAAGTTTTGGGATTGGTACATCCGACTAGTTTTTTTTTTGTGGTATTAATCCGGTGATAATTTTTTGAAATATATATATTTTTTGATAATTCCAACAGAATAATTAATATTTTTAACCAGGTATCACTAACCAATTTTAAATTTCAAGATGCTATGTGGATAAACAGCTGTCTCAGTCACATTTCAGTAACATAGTGATTTACTTAGGTGTATGTACTTCATTGGTAGCATTTCAACTAAATCATTCTATTTATTATTTTTTTTTATTAACCATTTGGAAAAATGGTTATTGTTCTGTGTCAGAGTAGGAAATCAAAAACATATCTGAGGCGTTTTATTGGCTGAATCCGCATTTTATTCGTTTCCTGATTGGTCTATACAGTAATCTGTATTTCATTTACTTTCAACAGAGATGGATACTTCTGTTGCGACTATGACAAAAAAGTAATAAAAACTACAAAAAAAATTAATAACTCAGAAACAAATTGAGATACACTTTTCAAACAAATTGCATTTAAAAGTACTTTTTTTTTTCTATGCGACGGTGTAAAAAGTCATATTGTGGGATGTTTAGAAGTTTAAGAATGAAATTTCATTTAAAATGGGTCGTCAGATTTCCACGATGGAAAAGCCTTTTCCCGAACAGCCAATGAAATGCTTGGATAATACATAAGTTTCAGGTGGATAATACGTAATGTTTAATTCATGGCGTACGTAATGTATAATCAACTCCGTGCGATTTTTTATGTCTTAAATTTTAGTCTTTGAAAAAATCATTTTCCAAATGGCCGTAGTAATTTGTTAAATAGCTTTTTTATTTTATTTTATTTAATTAATTTATTTATTTATTTATTTTCTCGGCTAAACATTCACCATAGGCGAATATGTATACTGTAATTGAAAACATTTATTTTACACTTTCTACAATCCGCCCCAACAGACGAGATTGTATCATGAATTTGTTCGACAATTATTAAAACTGCTACTTAGAAGTGGATGTTCCAGTTGATAGAAATATTTTTAATATATTTTTATTGGTAGTATAATATTTCGAAGTCGTGTTTTATGGTAGAACAATAAGGGCTTTTCTCTAATACATATTTTCAGAAATGGTTTTAAGTCATATCTAGAAAAAAGTACTGATTTAAAACTGCTAATTATTCAACAATCTTCGTCTTCAGACAAGACCGGAGATTTTTTGTTGATTTTTTTAGTTTATTTATTTACTTATTTTGCATATCCAACTTCATTTCTGTCGTTTCTTACAAATTCGCAAAGTTTTTTAGATGATCTGTGATATTTCCTGAAATTTAAAAAATCCTTCCGGCAAGTGCCGGGAGGAAGAGGTAGCTTTCATATTCCTTATTTTAAAAAAGCCAACTTATATTATTCAAACACACGAAGCTCAATTTAGTGGAAACCGAATATAGGAGATCCAATACTAATTTTTATCAATACTAAATCATTATGAATGAAAATTTCGCGAAATTAGTCAGCTTTATCCAAGCTGCTTTTATTTAAAGTAACTTATATTTGGCTGCCAAATTCGGCGATTTCTTAAAGTGCCTGCCATTTTAAGAAAACACTGTGGATGAGGCTAACCAATGAACTTGGTCGAGACCTTAGTAATTGCTGTGCACATGCTCACTCACATTGGAATCGATTGATATATACGAGTGCTTTCGCAGGCAAAAAATCAGATTTTTCAAAATGTCACCCACATTAGATAATGAAATTGCTATATCTGAGCCATTTTTTAAGATAAAGACAAACAAAAAATGCTCCTGAATCCTTATATCAAGGTGAAATACTTAAGAAAGAAACCGTTTTCAATTTCTAATTTTTTTGCACCTCACTTTAAATATAATTTTTTTTTTTTAATTTAATGGCCACCATTTTGAAACAAGATGGCTGATGAAGCTGGTCAGCGATCTTTGTCGAGATATTGATGTATACTATCCACATGCCTTCTTACATCGAAATAGGTGAATACGTGTGTTATCGCGTGACAAATATAAGATCGTTTCAAAATGTTAGCCATGCTAGAAATTCAAAGTGCTATAATTCAACCATTTTTTTAAGATGTAAACAAAAGAACAAATTTTCAGAAGGCCAAACACATAAAAAAACCTTTTTCATTTTCCAATTTTTTAATACCTCATTTTAAATTTTAAATTAAATTTTTTTTAAATGGCAACCCTTTTGAAACAAGATGGCGAATGAAGCTGGCCAACGAACTCGGTCGAGACATTGGTATATACTGTGTGCAGACCAAGTTACATCCAAATCGGTTCAAATATACGCCTGATATCGCGTGACAAAAATCAGGTAGTTTTAAAATGTCAGCCACAATAGAAATTCAAAATGCTATAACTCAGCCATTTTTTAAGATATAGACGAAACAAATACTACTCCGGAATCTTTGTGTAAAGGTCAAATACATAAGAAAAAATATTTTTAAATTTTCAATTTTTTGGTATCTCATTTTAAATTTTAATTTTTTCTAAATTTTTTAAATAGCCGGCATTTTGAAACAAGATGGCGGATGAAGCTGGACAACAAACTCGGTCGAGATATTTGTATGTACTATGTACACACCAAGGTACATCCAAATCGGTTCATAAATACGCCCGTTATCACGTGACAAAAATCAGGACGTTTCAATATGTCAGCCACGCTAGAAATTCAAAATGCTATAACTCAGCCATTTTTTAAGATATAGACAAAACAAAAACTGCTCCCGAATCTTTTTATCCAGGTCAAACACATAAGAAAAAAAATAGTTTTCGATTTTCGATTTTTTGGTACCACATTTCAAATTTAAATTTTTCTTAAAAATTTAAATAGCCGCCATTTTTAAACAAGACGGCGTATGAAGCTGGCCAACGAACTCGGTTGAGACATTGGTATGTACTATGTATAAACGAAGTTACATCCAAATCGGTTCATAAATACGCCTTCTATCGCGTGACAAAATTCAGGACGTTTCAAAATGTCAGCCACGCTAGAAATTCAAAATACTATAACTCAGCCATTTTTTAAGATATAGACAAAACAAAAACTGCTCCGGAATCTTTGTATAAAGGTCAAATACATAAAAAAAATATTTTTCCATTTTTAATTTTTTGGTACCACATTTCAAATGTTAAATTAAAAAAAAATTTAAATGGCCGCCATTTTGAAACAAAATGGCGGATGAAGCTGGCCAACGAACTCGGTCGAGACATTGGTATGTACTATGTACACACCGAGTTACATCCAAATCGGTTCAAAAGTACGAGAGTTACAGTGTGACAAAGATCAGATATATATATATATATATATATAGCACATTATGTTTTAAATGCGTTTGTCGGACCCAGAATCCTGCACCATAAATAAACTAAGTATAACCATAAAACATCCAAGAAATTTAAACAGATATAACCTGAACAAGAAAAAACAACAAAAACAACAAAAGGCTGTGGCCTCTTCAGCGGTGGGCATTTTAGAAAGCACAGCAATGTTTCAGATTAATTACAATTTACAACAAACTATTATTCAGTAGTGGCAGTGGGTTTCGGCCAGAGTGTCGCAAAGCATAAATCAAATGCATAAAAACATTTGAAAGCATACAGCGAACACTCCCCCACCGGACCCGACGCCACAATAAACAGTGCATCTCGAAGATACAACTGATTCAGAACGTATGTGTAATGTATACTGAAACAATAAAATTATTTTACCCAAATCCGAGCAACACAGCCACAAAAAACAATAACTAAATTCCAGTGATCCATAATCTGTCCATAAACGTTCCATGTCTGTTGCCACACAATTGCAGACATCCCTGTAAAACCGTCCAAAAAAGGCTTTTGCCGGTTTTGCCACACAAAGGCTGCAATTGTGTGGCAACAGACATGGAACGTTTATGGACAGATTATGGATCACTGGAATTTAGTTATTGTTTTTTGTGGCTGTGTTGCTCGGATTTGGGTAAAATAATTTTATTGTTTCAGTATACATTACACATACGTTCTGAATCAGTTGTATCTTCGAGATGCACTGTTTATTGTGGCGTCGGGTCCGGTGGGGGAGTGTTCGCTATATGCTTTCAATTGTTTTTATGCATTTGATTTATGCTTTGCGACACTCTGGCCGAAACCCACTGCCACTACTGAATAATAGTTTGTTGTAAATTGTAATTAATCTGAAACATTGCTGTGCTTTCTAAAATGCCCACCGCTGAAGAGGCCACAGCCTTTTGTTGTTTTTGTTGTTTTTTCTTGTTCAGGTTATATCTGTTTAAATTTCTTGGATGTTTTATGGTTATACTTAGTTTATTTATGGTGCAGGATTCTGGGTCCGACAAACGCATTTAAAACATAATGTGCTATATATAATCTGTGTGGTTATATGCAGCTGTAGCGCTTATCGCATGGATTTTATTTTTATTTTTATATTTTACTTTTAGTTTTACTTTTGATTTTTTTGAGCTTATATATATATATATATATATGTATCAATTTTGAACGGAGGGTGGTTTCGGGGTCTGGGGGTCATGATCGATGAAAATATACCAAAATTTTTTGAAATCGCTTTCCTCCGAACGGCTGCAATAGGTAGCTTTTTGTAATGAAAGCTACCTAAAAATATTGGTATAAAAATACTCTCGAAGTTTAGAAAGTTGTTAGATGTTTTTAGAAAGCTCTTTAGCCATAAAAATATCACTGTTATGTGATTTAAACGTCTAAAAGTCATATTTTAAAAATTAAATTCATAAGAAAAAAAAACAACTTATTCTTAACAATATTTTGCTTATTTAGCTTTCGAAAATATAGGTAAGTATGAAACATGACTAACAAAAAGTATTGAATTAAATAACATCTTCATATCTAGAGTTAATTGGCATTACTATTTAGATCATCAGCCATATAATCAATTATGCTAGTATATTAAACTACAAGTTCATTTGTGCATTTTTAACGCATCTTGTACAAATTGCTGTTATGGAACATACATTATTATTATATTATAATACATTATTATATTATAAACATACATTATTATATTATAAATTATAATGGAACATACATTAGAATGAACCTAAGCGACGCACCGAATAGGCTTTTTTGCATGATTTTGTTCAAAATTTCGAAAATATTAATAGGAAATCTAATTTTTTGATTATATTTTCTCATTACAAAATTGCTTTATTTCATATAATTTAATCATCGATTTTTTTGTTGCGCCCAAAGCTGTAACTATTATACATCTAAACTATATTTTTCGCAGAATCGCACATATTTTATGAGAAGCTCGGCTTTGATTACGATTAAAAAGGATTAACCTTTTTGCAATGCTTTTATTACAATAATATTCAAAATAACCTAATAAAACAATTATATAAATATACAAGTGTGTCTGTATATAGAATTGAGTCTGTATATAGTTAGAATATAACAGATTATAGGAACGTAAAGCTTCATAATAAGCTCATCATTCCATACATTTTGTTTTCAGCATTCGAGTTTTGTAGCAATTTTAATATATTTTTGAAGCCAGATTCTTCTTTTTGTCAATTACTTAATGCTGCATATCCCCGATGTTCATTGCAGATCTTGGATCTGTGTATATTTAATACAAAGCTATTTTTCTTAAATCGTTTTCTTGTAGATTACTACCACAATTGCAAGAAATAGCTGACTACGAAGTGGTTTATGCGACATTTGCAAGATAAATAAAAAATAAATCGTAAGGAAATAGTGGAGGTCAAAAAATGTACCGCTCCGATGCCTGTCATTGTCTTTGTTCTCAATTATGCCAACATTAGGTGGAGAACATATTAAAGAATATTAGCAAATGATTCTCTAAATAATCCATGCAACGAAATAAAGTTCAATTTTTAAACCTAATCAACCAAGTCACCTACGTCCAATTTTCAATAGATGAATAGTTACAAAACTCAGGCAGAAATGGGCTTGTTAAAATCCCCCTTTCTTTCTGTTTGACTTGGCGAAAATTAATCACCGCCAAGAATTATGGTAACCCTATTTTTTACTTTACTATTTTTCAGTTTGTTTATTGAGGTAGATGTAATTTAAATTCTGAAGCGAGCGATCTCCGCCAAAGCGTTATAAGTAAGCGAACAAACTTAATGCTGGAATGAGGAGTAAATTAACATAGCTGCGCCACCTTGTGGACGGAGTGATAATTCACATACGCGGGATTATAGTGTAGCACGTATTTTCTAAATCTTTAGTCACTCATGGAAGTTAATGTTGTTTGCCACATTTATTGCAAAATAACGGCGTAGCGAGAAGAGGATTCAGATGCACTTGACACCACGGAGTTTTCTTCGCCTTGTCAGAAGCACTTCAGTTATTAATCTAGGTGAAAAAAACTTTATAATTTTAGTGGTGTGAGTAAGAACACATTTAGGTATCTACCTCTAGTTCATACTCCATCCGCTACGTGGCGCATGACCTTGATTGATGTGACCTCGCTTTTAATCTTGCGGTTACTTCTCCTATTTAAGATAGGACGCTTACTTATATCGCTTTGGATCTCCGCTATATGAGATCTGAACCAGGACTGCCTGGTGATAATAAATATATTAATATTCAGTTTTTCGAGGTTTTAATTATTTGAGTGCTGATTTACTTCCAATGTGTAAAAATCGTTCTGTTGTTTTATCATGAATAGATAAAATTGTTCCGCATTTCATTTATTTGAATTGACGTGAAATATTTCTGATTCGAAGTTCTTTTTATTCGACTGTGTTCTGTGAAATCCCTCATGTTGGCTAACCGCGTCAGGATGTCTGGACTAACGAATGAATATTATTTTCTTCTGATTCTGAAAGCTTGAGGTAAGCTATTTTTTTATTGTTGATTAATTGAAAGTAAATATGTCAACTACTGTTAATATTGATACTTTAAAAAAGAAAAGAACTGGATTACGTACACAAACTACAAAATTGTGTACAAAAATAAGCACAACTCTTGAAGACGATTCACTGACATTAGAAAATAAGCTGGATTTATTAAACATTTGTAAGGACCAGTTGAATGACAAATATGAATTATTAAAAAAATTAAACTCTGATATCCAGGATATTATCGCCGATGACGATTTTGAGAAAGAAATCGAAAATTCCGAAACCTATAGTGAGAAAATAACCGAATCTCGTTATAAAATAACGAAGTTCTTAAATGAACATAACTCCCAAAATCAGAATAATACTTTTCAAAATTTTATGAAAAATGAATCCGGTTCTCAAAACGGAAATTTAGAGCGATCTATGAAATTGCCGAAGCTCACTATAAATAAATTTTTTGGTGACAGCAGTTCCTGGTTAGAATTTTGGGGGCAATATTCTAATTCAATTGAAAAGAATTGCAATTTAACTCCTATTGACAAATTTGTCTATTTGAAATCTCTTCTTGGAGGTAGTGCATATAATGCTGTTGCAGGATTTTCACTTTCTGAGGAAAATTTTAAATCTGCTGTTGATTTGTTAAAGACTCGCTACGGTCGTGACGACCTAGTCATCAACGCACATATGAATAAATTATTAAATTTAAGACAGGTAAAGAACGCTTCTAATGTTAGAGAACTTCGGGAACTGTATGACAGTTGTGAAATACAAATTAGAAATTTAAATTCTCTCGGAGTTACAGCAGGAAGTTATGGTCATCTCCTATGCCCTATTTTATTAAAGTTGATACCTGCTGAAATGGCGTCAGATTTTAATCGTAAAAGAACCGATGGTAAAAAAATGGACGTCGAAGAGCTTCTTTCTTTCATTAAAAACGAAGTTCAATCGCGAGAATCTACTATGGCACTCCAGAGCTCTGAAAATAGTTTTAGTGCTAAAAAAGAAAAGAATAGATACAATAACAGTTATAAACATTTTAGCAACTATAAACGCGACATTCCTTCAGCCTCTGCATTGGCTACTAACGTAAAAAATGTTTGTTTACTTTGTGACAATGAACATGATTCAAAATTGTGTAAAGTGTGTACTATTCCTCAAAAACGAGATAAATTACGTATGCAAGGACGCTGTTTCACTTGTTTCAAGAAATTCCACGTCTCGGCTAAATGTAATTCTAATTCAGAACCATGTAAATTTTGTAATGGAAATTTTCTTCATCATTCGATTTGTTTAAAAAAATCTCAACCGACAATTCCAAAAGAAATCGAATCAGCTGACACAATTATTAGTTCGATATCTTATTGTAAAAATGAAAATGAAAATTCTTTTAAAGAGGTTATATTACAAACATCTTGCGTAAATGTGGAATCTGATAAAGGCTCTGAGCTTGCATTATGCTTGTATGATTTGGGGAGTCAAAGGTCATTCGTCACAGAGCAATTAGTATCAAAATTAAATCCCCGAATTATTCGTCAAGAAAAACTTCAAATTTATTCTTTTGCAGCTGTTAAACCACAAATAAAAACATTTGATGTTGCGCAATTAAAATTATGCCATGTTGAAAACAAATCGCGTTTCATATTTATCGAGGCTTTAGTCACAGATGTAATTTCAAACGTTAGGATTCCCCCCCCCCCCTTCTCTCCAGACAGATAAAAAATAAACTGGCACCATTTAAATTAACAAATGCTGTTGCATCATCCCATTCTAATGTAAATGTTCTTATTGGAGCGGATTATTTTTATCAAATGTGTTACGATAGAGAAATAAAAAAAATTACTAAATCTCTCTTTTTATGTGATAGTTTATTTGGATATTCGCTTTGTGGTTTTTATGAAGATGAAAAAAGAAAAAAAATGGAAAGTGCTTCTGTTTTAAATCTGGTTGTTTCAACTCCAGTTGGGGAAGATTTGAATTTTTTATGGGAAATCGAATCTTTGGGTATTACGCAATCAAATGATAATATTTCTGATGCAGATAAGGAAATTGTGAATAAGTTTGAGAATAACTTAAAATTCGTAAATAATAGATATGAAACGGGTTTATTGTGGAAATATGAGAAAAATAAAGTCGGGAATAATTTTAGAATAGCTAGAAGTCGCTTTGAGGAATTAAATCGTAAACTCGAGAAGGATAATGACTTATGTAAAAATTATAAAGGTATTATATTAGAACAATTAACTGCTGGAATTGTAGAAGAATGTCCTGATAAAATAACAGAAAGTGGTTATTTTATGCCGCACAGGCCGGTTTTAAGAAATGATAAATTAACTACTAAGGTAAGAATGGTTTTCGATGCTTCTTCTAAAGAAAAGCATTTAAATTCTCTAAATGATTGTTTATATCCAGGACCTAACCTTAACCCGAACATTCTTAATGTAATATTTAAATTCAGAAAATTTAATGTTGCATTTAGCGCTGACTTAGAGAAAGCGTTTTTGCAAATTGGGATAACAGAGGAAGATCGGGATTATTTAAAATTTTTGTGGTTTGGGGACGAAAATGATGATTTAAAATTTTTGAGATTTACACGAGCTGCTTTTGGGGTAACTTGCAGTCCCTTTCTTTTGGCTGCAACGATTAAATCCCATATACGTAAATATGTGGATCATCCTGAAGTTGTTAAGATTTTGGACTCTTCTTTTTATGTAGATGATTTGATTACGGGGTCAAAATCTGACGAAGACGCTTATTATCTATCCTCAACAGCTTCGCATATTTTTAAAGAAGCTAGCATGAATTTGCGAAAATTCAATACTAATTCTGTCAAACTTAGAAAATTATGGAAGGAAAATAAATTATGTGACTCAGAAGAAAATTTGAATAATTCTTTAAAAATTTTGGGATTATTATGGGATACTAATTGGGATATATTACGTTTTGAAGTACAATCCTTTCCTGATGATTGGAAATTTAATCCATCGAAACGCGTTGTTCTTAAAGCCATGTTAAAATTCTTTGATCCTATTGGATTTATTGCACCATTTTCTGTTCGTATGAAAAGTTTGCTACAGGAAACATGGAAAAGGGGTTTGGAATGGGATGTAAAATTCCCTGATGATTTAAAAATTGAATGGGAAAATTGGTATGCAGAAATCGAACATTTACATAAATTTGAGGTACCGCGCAAATATTTTCCACATGGTTTAGACTTTTCGGACCCAATCGAAATTCATATCTTTTCAGATGCTAGTCCTAAGGCTTATGGGGCCGTAGCTTATTTTCGATGTACCACAAGTGATAATAAAATTATGACTAGTTTTATTTGGGCAAAATGCCGAGTCGCCCCGATTAAATGTTTGACAATTCCTCGGATAGAATTAATGGGGGCATTAATAGCTGCAAGGATGTCTAAGTATCTGAAAAGTGCATTTAATTTTCAAAATTTGGAAATTCATATCTGGTCAGATTTCACAATTACGTTACATTGGATCAAGGGATCAGCCATGGATTGGAAGCCCTTTGTGGCTAATAGGGTTGTAGAAATACAATCTTTGACTGATCCTAGAATATGGAAATATATCCCGGGTAAGGATAATCCTAGTGATCTTCTCACTCGAGGCGAAAATTTACATAACCTCATAGAAAATAAATTATGGTATTACGGTCCTGAATGGTTGTCATTACCAAAGGACAGTTGTCCGAAACCTGAAAAGATAACTTTTAATGAAAATATTTTGAACGAAAGAAAATCAACAAATTTGAGTTCTGCTCAATTATCTTGTACAGTAGGTGTTGTACCTCCAGAGTCTTTGTTAAAATTAGAAAATTTTAGTTCTCTTTCCAAATTACTTAATATCACAGCCTGGATCTTGAGATTTATAAATAATATCAATAAGTTGAAACCTAAAATTTCAGGTGAGCTCACAGCTCAAGAAATTGAAAAGGCAGAATTTTATTGGTTAAAACAAACCCAGTTATCTGTCTTCAATCGTGAAATTGAGTTACTGAAAAAGGGAAAGCCCATCGATAAAGATTCAACCTTGTATAGTCTGAATCCAAAATTGGATGAGAATGATTTGTTAATTTTTTCTGGAAGATTACAATTTTCAGAATTATCTCAAAGGGAAAAGCACCCTTTTATACTTCCATATGGGAGTGCTTACACCAAATTGTTAATTCGAAATGCCCATGAAAAGGTTTTCCATTATGGAATTGCAACAACTTTAGCTCACTTACGAGAAAATTATTTTATAATTAGAGGACGAAAAATGATAAAATCTGTACTGAAAAACTGTCTTATTTGCACAAAATTTAAAGCTTCTCCTGGGAAGCAAGAAATTGCACCATTACCTAGAGATCGTATTACTGAATCACCACCCTTCTATACCTGTGCTGTAGATTTTGCAGGACCTATTTATGTCGAAGCAAAAACTGGCCAAGAAAAGGCCTATATAGTTCTTTTCACGTGCGCAGTCACTAGAGCTGTGCACCTCGAATTATGTACCAATTTAACGACGGAAACTTTCCTTTTATCATTTAAAAGATTTATCTCTCGTAGAGGAATTTGTCGAACAATCTACAGTGATAATGCGAAAACATTTATCAAAGCTGATAATCTTCTTAGAGAAGTTTGGCGCCGAATATCGAAAGAGGAAGTTTTACGATATTTTAATAAAAATAGAATCATATGGAAATTCATTATTCCAAGAGCCAGTTGGTGGGGCGGTTTTTGGGAACGCATGGTACGTTCGGTAAAAACTCCTTTGAAGAAAGTTCTCGGAAGATCTTGTCTCTCATATGAAGAAATACAAACCACTTTAACTGAAATCGAAGCAATGATTAATGGTCGCCCTTTAACTTATGTTTATGAAGAAAACAGTGAACCGCTTCCACTTACTCCTTCACATTTCCTGATCGGCAAACGAATAAATTCTCTACCAGATTTTCATTGTGTTACTGAACCTAAATCGAATAAAATAACGTTAACAAAAATATTGAAATATCGAGAGCAAGTTTTAAACCATTTCTGGAAACATTGGAGGCAGGAATATTTGCTAGAGCTGCGTTCTGCCAATTTTTCAGTTCCTGTCAATGCTCCGACTAAATTCGAAATTGGTGACGTTGTGTTAATTAATGAAGATAAAACTCCAAAGCACATGTGGAAATGCGGCAGAATTACAGAGCTCTTTTTAGGAAGAGATTTGAAAGTTAGGTCTTGTGCTATACAAACTGAATCTGGTGTAATAAAGAGACCAGTTCAACTGCTACATAAACTTGAACTTGACATTATGGACTAACATTGAACATTTCACTTTTACGAACAATTTGTTTACATTTTCATTTTTTTAACTTTTTCTAATCTAGTATTTTGTATATTTTAGTTTCAGTAGTTGTTCCTGTGAAAATAGAATTAATTGTATGTCTCATTATTGTGAGTATGTTCTAACTTTTAATTGTCTTATTGATGTAATTTGAAATCTTTGATAAAAATTTAGTTTGAATGATGAACAATAGTAATTGTTCATCCGGGGGCAGTGTGTTAAAACCCCCCTTTCTTTCTGTTTGACTTGGCGAAAATTAATCAACGCCAAGAATTATGGTAACCCTATTTTTTACTTTACTATTTTTCAGTTTGTTTATTGAGGTAGATGTAATTTAAATTCTGAAGCGAGCGATCTCCGCTATATGAGATCTGAACCAGGACTGCCTGGTGATAATAAATATATTAATATTCAGTTTTTCGAGGTTTTAATTATTTGAGTGCTGATTTACTTCCAATGAGTAAAAATCGTTCTGTTGTTTTATCATGAATAGATAAAATTGTTCCGCATTTCATTTATTTGAATTGACGTGAAATATTTCTGATTCGAAGTTCTTTTTATTCGACTGTGTTCTGTGAAATCCCTCAGGGCTAAAGCTCTGTTCACAACCAAAATTAGAATGAGCTGAAATTTTCATCTGAGATTCTATTTAATGCTTTTAAAATACATATACTGTAAAGAAATGCTTCTTGATCAACAAGAAGGTTCACAAAAATATAATACCATATCCTTCGAGTTACCCCTTTATCGTTGTAAGCCTCAGAAACTAATATATTTCTTACGTTTAAAGAAGCATTTCTAAACATCAAGATTTTTTTACTTTCAAAAAATTTTAAAACGTTTCCGAGTAATTTTCGCTCTCTATTAATTATCCAGTATAGCACAAAATATCGTATTTTTGAACGTTTTCAATTCTCAAGAAAACATTTCCGTTATCAACAAACACATTACTTACATAAACATGTTAAATTAACATTTGAAAAGAAAATTTTCCGTTCATACCGGTTTCATATTATTAATACCCACTCTGTAAAAAGTATTCGGAAACGTTTATGAAATTTACAGAGAACATAAGAATCCTTTAGTTTCCTTCTTGTTATCCTGAAATCCAAATCATTTTGTAAAAAGAGTTATAAAAGGAGCTGAAAGCTTAGAATTTATTCTGAATAATCCATTGCAATCTTAGAGTTCATTTGAGTAATTGTATTTGTTCAGAAATTCAGAATTCATACCACAATTTTTAAGTTGTAATTTTTAATTTATTTGCTGACTGATGCTGTGTGATTGCATAAAGTAAAAGTTGCTTTGAAATTTTCAGTACGGATTTGAAATTTCTGAATAAAAAAGAAATTTTTGAAACGGATGAATACATACTCCAATGATAAAAATTGATTAAGAAACATAAATTATTAATCCTTATATAATATTCATTAAACAATATTATAATAAATAATATGTTAAAATTTCAATTTATTCAATTTCGTATATATATATTTTTAAATAATATCATACATATATTTATTTATTTTTAAAACTTCTTTAATAAACAGTTATATTTGAAATTCAAAGAAATTACTTGGTCTATGATAAACTCAAAAATAAAATATACATGCATATATGTGTGTGTGTGTGTTTGTATGGTTATTAGTTTTAAAATGTTACCCAGAATTGTTGTATTAATTAATGATTTTGTTATGAATTAAACATTGAAACAGAGCTTTTACAATCGGAAACTAAATCCACTTGATAAGCAATATGTGTTGGACTAATCTGAATAAGATTATTTGATTACATATTCCCGGAAGGACTTTAATCAAATGATAATCGTTTGTAACTGGTAAAGGTTGCAACGGTTAATGAATACCACTCTCTGTCATTATCATTCGTAATTAATATTCAGTTAAACAGGATTTCAAAATCAGCTTACATAAAGGAAACTAAGCAGAGTTGTACATCTACATCTGCATATTAAAAAAAAGCTATAAATCAGCATAGTGCAAATCTTAATAATTAATGTTCCTAAGTATTCATGTACTAACTAGTTTTTTTCTTTTCTTTTCTGTAATAGATGATTTAATTTCTGCAAAACTTTTCCTTATTTATCACATTTATTATATGTTTATATATTCATGTCTTACATTCTTTTTTATTATGCAGAATGACAGTTGGAAATGTATAAAGAAATATATATACATACATATATATGATTCAATACGTTATATACACTATATGCGCATACAAAAAATGATCCAGCTCTAATTGGCCAAAGTGTACGATAAGGCACTATAAATATAAAGAAGTAATTTTGATATAGCAATGTGTGGTCTGAAATAAAATGTATTGGTGAAAACAAGCGATGTTTGTTTTACGTAACAATTAAAATCAGTGTTCAAATGTGCCACTAACACCATTGATGCAGTCCCGGTAGTGTCTAGCAAGTACATGGCGTACCCTTCCACAGATTTAAGATGTCTCATAGACGAGACATCAGTTCAGTTTATGTTTTAGTTTCAGGCCAGGAGATAAGCCTAACAATATGGCTTTAGCTCAACAAGCAACGAGCATGAACATAACTAAAATCATCATGCGCCGCAGTCGAGGAAATGACCCGGAAAAACCCTGGTTGAAAGAGACCCTTATATGATGAAAATTTAAAATGCTATAATAAAAATTCACAAATGGCGGACCAATTTTTTCCCGGGAGTGCTAAGACTGAGTAGCATTATACAGGGTGCAATATGTTATCTATCGCCGACCTTTAATTTCTCAACCGTTGGTCGTAGACATATAGTTCCAATTACAAAAAACGTTTCAAATGAGGTAAATATTCATGTTGTGGTATTATTTAAAGTCAAAAATCAATTTTATAAAAATTACGAAAACTAACTTTCTATATGGTCCCCCAGTCCCTATAGTTATATTTAGTAAAAGTTTACACATATCATAACAGATATAACACGAAAAGTTTGACATCTGTACTACAAAAATTGACACAGTTATCAAATTTCAAAGTTTTAGATTTTTGCACATGATTTTGTCTTTAATTGAGGGATCAGTTAAAAGATGAATTAAAGTAATTCGAGATCAATTTCAGGGTGCTATGTCCTTTTTACGGCGAAATAACTTTTAGCCGGTATCGTCGGTACTTTTGAATGTTATTCGACCCATAAAAGTTAGCTCAAATTTTTAGATAAAATAACCCTATTTGGTGATTCCCCAATTTGCTGATACCGGTTAAAGGTAGTTTCGCTGTAAAAAGGACATTGCACCCTGATTTTGATCTCGAATTACTTTAATTCATCTTTTAACTGATCCCTTAATGAAAGACAAAATCATGTGCAAAAATCTCAATCTTTGAAATTTAATAACTGGATCAATTTTTGTAGTACAGATGTCACACATTTTGTGTTATATCTGTCATGATATGAGTAAACTTTTACGAAATATAACTATAGAGACCAGGGGACCGTATAAAAAGTTAGTTTTCGTAATTTTTCTAAAACTGATTTTTTACTTTAAATAATGCCACAACATGAATATTTACCTCATTTGAAACGTTTTTGTAATTGGAACTATATGTCTGCGACCAACGGTTGAGAAATTAAAGGTCGGCGATAGATAACATATTGCACCCTGTATAATATTATGTACACAGGAGCACTTTGCAAAACAAATTTAACACTACTGAGTATTCAAATTATGCCAACACAAAAAATGTAAAAAAAACAAACAAACAATTAAACACGATGTAATTAGTAACAATAATACACAATGCAAGTACCAATAATAATAAATAATGGAAATACTGAGACGAGTATTTAAAAATAAACAAAACTAAATTACACTATGCTGCAGAGGTAAATGTACGATGCCAAACAGTTGATTTTTGTAGTTGAACAGGAGTAAAACTAAATACACCGTCGATTGAACTGAATTAACCTAGTGATGGGTGATAACGAGATGTTTTTCTCGCTTTTCTCGATTGTATGGACATCTCGATACTTTTCGATTGTGTAAATTTTTTCTCGATGACTCCAGTTTGCCAATTGCTTTTATACATCATATATTATATATTATATACGTCATACATTTATCAAGAATCGTCTGCGGGTGAACTGGAATGAGTCGGCGTTAATAAAGACTAGGTGACTTCGCCCGCTAGTGGGCCCCTCCTTTAATCGGGGCCCCTAAGTTATACGTAATCTTGTAATATGAAATCACGAACAGGTTACCCGCTATATACGACACCGTATAGCAGGCGTGGTGTGCACGCACTACAAAATCTTGTAAAAAAATATAATCTCGAAACGAACGAACCTCGGACCAGATGTCTTGGGTGAGGGTCAAAGTGAGCGGAGGGGCACAGTAGCTGCATAATATGAATAAGTCGTCACAGGTCTTTAGGCCTTTCGAACCATACGTCACATGAGTGGTCTGGATCTGAATTTATAAAAATGCCCTTCCCGTGGGGGCAAAGAGGGGGGAGGGGTGCAGGAGATGGATAACATGAGTAAGTGGTCATAGGCCTTTCCAACAATATGTCACATGAGGGGTCTCGGCAAAATTTAGAAAAGTGTCCCCGTGGGGGAAAAGTGGGGGATGGTCACCGGAAGTGCAGAACATCAATAAGTAGTCACAGACCTTACCAATAATATCTCACATGTGGGGTCTTGACTAAATTTGAAAAAGTGTCTCCCGGGGGGGGGCAAAGTGGGGGGACGGACACCGGAGGAGAATAACATCAATAAGTAGTCACAAACCTTTCCAACGATATCTCACTTGTGGGGTCTTGGCTATATTTTTGGAAAAGTGTCTCCCGGGGGGAAAGTGGGGGGTGTCACTGGAGGTGCATAACATCAATAAGTAGTCACAGACCTTTCCAACAATATCTCACATGAGAAGTCTTGGCTAAATTTTGAAAAGTGCCCCCCTGGGGTGGAAAGTGGGGGGCACGAACACGGTAGGTGCATAACATCAATAAGTAATTACAGACCTTTCCAACGATATCTCACATGAGGGGTCTTGGCTAAATTTGAAAAAGTGTCTCCCGGGGCTGGCAAAGTGGGGGGACGTACACCGGAGGAAAATAACATCAACAAGTAGCCACAAACCTTTCCAACGATATCTCACTTGTGGGGTCTTGGCTATATTTTTGGAAAAGTGTCTCCCGGGGGGGAAAGTGGGGGGACGGACACCGGAGGAGCATAACATCAATAAGTAGTCACAGACCTTTCCAACAATATCTCACATGAGGGGTCTTGGCTAAATTTTGAAAAGTGCCCCCCTGGGGTGGAAAGTGGGGGGGACGAACACCGTAGGAGCATAACATCAATAAGTAATTACAGACCTTTCCAACGATATCTCACATGAGGGGTCTTGGCTAAATTTGAAAAAGTGTCCTCCGGGGGGGGCAAAGTGGGGGGTGTCACTGGAGGTGCATAACATCAATAAGTAGTCACAGACCTTTCCAACAATATCTCACATGAGAAGTCTTGGCTAAATTTTGAAAAGTGCCCCCCTGGGGTGGAAAGTGAGGGGCACGAACACCGTAGGTGCATAACATCAATAATTACAGACCTTTCCAACGATATCTCACATCAGGGTTCTTGGCAAAATTTGAAAAAGTTTCCTCCGGTGGGGGGGGGCAAAGTGGGGGGAGCTGTCACCGGAGGTGCATAACATCAATAAGTAGTCACGGACCTTTCCAACGATATCTCACATGAGGGGTCTTCGCTAAATTTGGGAAAAGTGCCCCCGGTGGGGGCAAAGTAGGGGGGGGACGGACACCATAGGTGCATAACTACAAGGAGTAGTCACTGACCTTTCCAACGATATCTCACATGAGGGGTCTTGGCTATATTTGGAAAAGTGTCCCCCGGGGGGGGGGCAAAGTGGGGGGACGGCCACCGGAAGTGCATAACACCAATAAGTAGTCACAAACCTTTCCAACGATATGTCACATGAGGGGTCTTGACTAAATTTAGAAAAGTGTCCTGAAATTTCATATATTATAAATAATATTTATTGGAGGGTTCCATAAAAAAATCCCATCTAAAATGATAAAAACGGAAAAAACTACTCCCCGCGGTGGGGGTCAAATTGGGAAGGGGAGGAAGAAAGTCTCATAATATGAAAGAGTCATTCGAGAGCTTTCCGATAACACATCACATCACGGGTCGAAAAAAAGTTTGAAAATTGATCCCCCTCCCCCCCCCCCCCTTGGGTCCACTCTTTCGCCCCGAAATTTACGCAGCCCCTACTTTAAAATTTTTATGTTCAATAAATAATATTTACCGGAAGACTGCACAAAAAACCCACATCTAAAATTATATTTAAATTTGTTATAGAAATCGGCTACGGTTTTAAAAATTTGTTCGCCCCCTCCCCACCCCCCGAATTTCACCTTCAGGAGAGGAAAGGTTCATAATATGAAAGAGTTGTCAAAGGACTTTTTGATAATATGTCACAGGAAGAGTTCGGTAATTTTTTTAATTGCTCCCCGCCCACTCTCACGTCCTCTGAATTCACCCGACCCACCTTCCTCTTTGAAATTTTTATATTTAATAAATAATATTTATCGGAGGGCTCCGGGTATGTGACAGCTTGGTTGGACTAAAATAAGAAAAAACATTGAAAATTAAAGCTTCATTTCACAGCTCATTGTCATGCCTGTCAGCTCTGTCCAGCTCGCCCCTAGATATCTCATCTCGGCCCTTCTTGGCGGAGCGTGAAATGACAATCATCGAGAGTAACATTTCGAGGAAGGACGAAAACTGATTTCTCATTCTCGACTGTCATATGAAATGTTGAACAGTGACCGAGAGCGAGAAACGAGAATGGCAATGGGAAGAAATGAGTTACAATCGATGAGATATCTCAAAGTAAGCGAGAGGTTTGCCCTCGGGTTTGCCACCTCCTCGAGATAAACGAGCAGTTTACAGCAGCAGAAAATATATCTCGAAATGCGAGAGAGAGGACGAGAGAAAGGAAGCTTTCAGAAGAGTCAAACTTAGCGCGCTTCTGGTGTAAGTCATGATTTCCCAAAGGAGTACATATTCTTTTCCATTCGCTTTTGTTATTAACCGATATGGGTTAGGATGCATAGTGGTTTCAGTTATCAGTTCGGGTTTCAGTTGTTGATATAGAAGTTTTCTAGTGAATTTGGCGGCGTCAGTTTGTATTGATTTTCAATGTTTCTCTTATTTTAGCCCTCATAGCAGTCCCATATCTCTTAATATTAGAATGCTATTGTTAAAACAAAACTGCACTGCAAATTATGTGTTTTCAAGATTTTAAGTGTCGCCTCAGGAAAGAGGATACTTCAAAATTATTTTCCCCCACTCATGTAATATATTAAAATAAGGGTAATATCATAACCTTTCTAAATCTACCTTTCTTTTGTCAATCCACCGTTAATTTTAGGCCCCTGGGCTTAAAATACTCTAAAGGAATATACTTAGCGGCGGTTTTTTTCGTACTCTGGTACGGTATCTTGCACTCATAGGAAAATTATAAGACTAACATCAAATTGTGTCTAAAATCAAATAAAAAATATGGACATATGTTTCTTAATTTTAACTCCCTTCTTCGCCTCAAGAGGGCGCTTTAAAGTTTTGTTTCTTCAAACCTTTATATACTGTTTGTCCAAAAATTATAAAATTCACAAAATAAAGTCTTTTCACTCTCCCCTATCTTCTCGTATCAATTTTATTTTTACTACCACCAGGGGACGCCGCCCAGTGAAACATTTTACTTTTAGCCTCAGGCTAATGGTATTTTTCATCTGTTTTTCATAATGTTTTGTCTCATTGCTTTTCTTCATTGTAGATACTATTCTCCAAGTTCTTGACCCATTCTGACTACTTGGGCACTCATTCTGGACTAGCTGTGGCCCATCGGGCCCCTCTTCATTTGTCTGGCTCTAATCACACGCTTCACTTGTTCTTTTGCCATTTTTCTTTTTCTTCAATTTTTTTCTTATTCAATGGTTTAGTTTTTTTATTATTCTCAACTTCCCCTAGTCCTCTCTTACATGAAGTTAACTTTCATCCTTGGTCTGCCCTACTGTCAATTTGGGGCCTAATGCCCCTTTTGGGGGGGGGGGGGGCGTTTCTTCTACCTTTTCCAGACCCATCATCTAATACCACGTTGGTAAGGATTGGAAAATTAAAATTATCCAAAATACCAAAAATGAAGTCCATTGAAGTTTTATTTTAGTTATAGAATTCCCTATTAGCGGATATATTTGTCTGTTTACTTTTCTATTTTACGATAACACTCCTTTGTTTTCGATAAACGGGGAAATTCAACAGCATTAGACACATTTTAGACATTTAAGGAACTTTAACTTGTATCAAACCTTCTGCCTTTATCGAAAAGAAGAAAATGCTAATCGATTCTAGCTAACGCGCCTAAAATAAAAAATGAGCTAGTAAATGTGTCAGAAACTAGCTACTTTGGATTTCGATACAGACTTGAAGAATCATGTTGGAATCGCTAGGCACTGGAAAACACTTTCCGTGTTAGGCAGGTTCCCTCTCAGTAGTTATATATTTCTGGTTATCCTTACGTTTTTCGATAAAGATGTCTTGTTTTCGATAAACGGAGAAATTCCACAGCATTTGATACACTTTACACATTTAGGGAACTTTAATTTGTATCAAACCTTTTTCCTTTATCGAAAAGAGGGAAATGCTAATCAATTCAAGCTAATGCGCCTAAAATAAAAAATGAGTTTTTAAATGTGTTTGGATCTCGATACAGACTTAAAGAGTCATGTTGGAATCGCTAGGTACTGGAAAAAAGTTTCCGTGTTAGGCAGGTTCTTTCTTGGCAGGTATCTTTATCTTACTATCCTTACGTATTTCGAAAGAAACTTTTGTTTTCGATCAATGGAGAAATTCCACAGTATTTGACATTTAGGGGAACTTTAAACTGTATCAAAATTTTTAGAGTTATCTAAAAAGTAGAAAGGTTATTTGATTCATCAAATGCGCCACAGTTACGCGATTTGGACATGGCAGTTTCATAAAGAAGAAAGGGAAATTTAATCCAATGCAAAGAAAATCATTTTAAAATACTGAAATTAAATGAGATATCTTTATAAATTTCTTCATTAAGATTAGCATTAGCGAGCAGGTCTTTTCACTTGACTGAAGTAACTAACCCCTTAAGCCTAAATCAGGAGAAAATAATTGCGATAGCAGAATTATCGAGCAAACCCTATCACTACTATGAAAGTTTCGGCCAGAATAATAGCTAAATTTTCCAACAATTGTTTTTAGCTTCTCTCGTTATAATCGATTGTAAAACATCTCGATTGTGCATTCTAGGAATTAATCGATGGCTGTATCGATTGTTATTTTTTACGATGACGATTTTTCTCGATTGTGGAATTTTCGAGAATCGCCCATCACTAAATTAACCCTTTGACCTCCGAGCAAAAGTGCAAAATTGTAATGCTGTTTTTCTCTGTAATTTATGAAAAATGTTAAAAGCGTTGTTTTTTCAATTATAATATAATTTTTTTAATTGTGTATAGGTATATGAGCCTTGAGAGTCATAACTTAATTTTTCATAAGTGGGCTTTATCTGTAGAAACACATCAATTTAAATATGAAGACTGTAGCAATGAAACTTACAGCTTAGTAAATGGGCATATCAGTTCCCGGTGGTGAGAAGGTTGAGTAAAATAAAATACACTGCTAGTAGAAAGTTAAAAAAATCTTGTCAGTCTATTGAACTAGCAATATGTACTAGATTTCTGCATCAGAGAGTGCAAAGGTGGAAGTTGGAATGAGATCTATTTTTTTTACTAATAAAGAAATACAGTCTATTATTCTTTAAGTAAACGATGTTGATTAAGAATAAATTTAAATCAAGATCCCAGATTAATGGAGGGAGTTTTCTTAGGTATAAGAGTGATGTTAATCTACGATTTGTTATACAGTGTAATGAGGTGCTTCTCTATTTGCTTGCGCATCGCGAGGAAATTGATTTTCCAAATTTGAAAAGGTAAAAAATAAACGGACTGTGTGCGGTTGCAAGTATGTAAGAATGTCTTTGGTGTAGAATGTGATCATCTGTACACTGGACGATACATCAATTGACTTGTTTGAGGACCTCGCTGCAAGACTTTCTAAGCTGCTTTAAGTGTTTGTGAAATACCTGGAATAGTCAAAAGTTTACGTTATTCGCTTCCTAGACGCCGACAGACCTGTATTGATGTTGCTGGTGACTCATTTAAGCCCTTACTGTAATTATTATATTAGCAAAGAGCTGGTATTTATTTCCTCGCATTTCTTGTTTTCCGCCAACACTTTTAATTTCCGACCTCACATTGCGATATCAAAATTGCTTCTTTATGTGTTCTTTACCTTCCCTTGCAGTTTTGCCCATGAGTTGTGATACATCCTGTACCCATTAGCAATTAGATACACAACTCACCAGCTCTTATCCTTCAGATTAATAAATAATTATTTTAAGCCATACCGTCACTTATATTTGTTATATACCAAGCTTTGGTAATCCATCATTATTTTATTGTTAGAAACGTCAATGTTATACATGAAATTTCCATTGGATAATTTGTTCTTCACTGCGATCTCGTTCTTACATATAGCCAGTAATTCATGTTACTTAACGAAGTTTAAACAAGAATCCCACATTTTGTGGTTTAATAAGTACTGTGGTCGCTTTTTGTATTGAAATAAAACAGTTTAGAATTTCATATGCTTTCTTATAATTCACGCTGAAAACATTTCTTTCATTTTTTAATGAAGGATGAAACATGAAAATATACTTTTTATATGTTCATAGTAGTAGTGAAACATTTATTTTACAAATGACACGCTTTGCGAAGATTTAGAAATTTGGTTACTTTAAAAAAAATGACATTTGAAAAGTTTCTGTAAGTTTACCGTTGGTTATTTTAATTATATATGATTAAAAAATGCAAAACATTGATGCGGTAAAAGTGCTTTCATGAATAAGTGTATTTTGTTATTGCTTATTTAAATATAACTTTTTGTTGCAGATGTAATTTAAAATATTTTAGATAATCTTCTATGATTTTAATCGCAAACATCTTCATCTCAATTATATATTGCGCAGCAGAAGTTTAGACAATGATCGATTATGCTTCTATACTGAAATGTATGTAACGAATTGCTGTAACGCAACTGTCATATATTACTGGAAACTTATCTTTTATTCACAAACAATAAATTTTAAATTATACGTACACTTTACGTAATATATAATGACAAAAAAAAAAAAAAAAAAAAAAAAAAAAGAAATTAACATTGTGGCAAAAGTATAGACAATCTGTCTATTTACAGAAAAATACCATAAATTGAAATCGAACTGCACCTACTTTGTTTGCAATTAGTACAAAAATGTGACTTTCCATCTAAGAAATTTAATCCTGCATCACTTTGGGGTCTATTTCGCTCCAGCACGATCAACAACAGCTCAGTTCATTAACAGAGGAGTATTGTCAAAAAATTGCGTAAACCTTAGGAGATATGATGCCGCAAAAGTTTTCGATTGGGTTCAGATCAGGGCTACACGAATGCTAGTCCAGAACAGTAATATATTTTGCATTAAACCAGTTTATTGTTTTGTATGCAACATGAATGGACGCATTACCTTGCTCAAATACATACTTTGGAACGGCTAAAAGTTCACCAAAGGGCTGTAAGTTGTTTTCCAATATATGTATGTAGTCTTACGCTGCTTGGCGACCATTGAGGAACTCCAGAGATACTTGTGCTCTAAAAAAAGTGAGGCGCAAATCATTAAAGAGTCAGATCCTTGCTGTAGACTAAAGAAAGTCCGAGGCTCATTAAGCAAGTCGTGCCAATAGTATGCCCACCTATCTGGGTCATCCAAATTCCGCTTTTTTTCGTCGCTGAATGTCACAGTACACCACTTGGGTCCATATGACGTATGTTTGCGAACCCACTGCATTCTCGTCAATTTGTTGTGAGATTTCAAAGCTGTTTGTTTTATCATTTTCATGTAAACTAATTTATATTTTTCTTTAATTCACTAGGGGGCCCTGCCCCCTACGAGCTACTCTCGTCAACCCCCGTTCAGACACCGCAGACTCTAAAAGTATGCTAGTTTGATCGACTTTAAAAAAATTTCGAATGATTGAATTATAATTTAAAGAACAATGGCGATCTCCCTATAAACGGATTTCTATTCATTTCTCTTTGACTGGGGAATTTTAAGGCCCAATCCGTTGCGGTACTACTTGATTAACCCGTCGACCCATTTCGCCAAATTATATAAATCGCCAAAGCACTCGCCAAATTATACAAATTGACATCATTTTTATTTTAAATAACGAAAGAACAAATAAATTAGTGCAACATTAATAAAAATACAAATAAAACGTCGAAATAAAAAAAAAACTTGATGACGTAGACACGTGTAACTTGCTTAAAGTCAAGTTAATGTGACATTTACGATCAACCATTATTGGCATTTAATCTTATAGTTTGGCGAATGATAGATTTTTGGTCAACGGGATAACTAAGTAGTACCAAAAATACATATGTCAATCGCTGTTTTCATCTTTGATTAAGTAAAATAAGATAAACATTTCAAGGAACTAAGTAAACAGAATCTTTGTCTCCCGGTATTTTTTAACAAAGCGAAAAGAAAGTTCTTTTAAATAAGACATTTTAAATTAATCGTTTTTAATCTGACGTAATTTTGACCAAACTATTCTTTCTGTTTTTAATATTCACGTGAAAATACTTGTGTTAGAAATGAAATATTATTTGCGCTTTCCTAACAAAAATAGTTGAAAAGTATCCTCTCAAAATATCAAATAAATGTCTAGCGCACTTTCTAAATTTAAACCGTTTTGCAATATTATTTTGTGTTCATTTTATGTAATAACTGTAATGTGACGTAAATATGACGTAATTTCTCCTATTTAAGACTTCTAACGCATGTTAATAGATTTATTATTTTACAAATTCCTTTCTCTCTTAAAATTCCCGTGTAATTATAGTTTTTATGACGTAATTTTTAATAAGTTCCCGCTTTTTGTACATAATTATTTAATTCTAATTCCAAATGTTTTTTTCTGTTTATAATAGTCACGTGTAAATAAATTTTTAATTTATTACACGTATAATTTTTTTTGAAGCAAACATTATTGTTTCCGCTGTTTATACAGTTGGCAACAGTTTAAATTAATATCACTTTCTAAAATCTGTAAAAATTACCTCTAGAAATGCTGAAAATTTGAATTTAAAATAGAAATAAAACCTCAAAAAATTAGCCAAATTAAAAAAAGAAATACAATCTGCACACCAAGAACTTCAAACGTATAAAATGATCTAAAAATGTTTAAATTCCGATGTATGGTTTTTGATCCTATAAAACTTTTTTAGTGGAACGATTTTGTCCAACTTTAGCGTTAAATATCTCTTAAAATAATTCTTCGATTTAAAAAGTGTCTGCATCAGCGTGTTTATCAGACATTTCTGTATAATACTACCGATTTTCATATTTTTGTATGCATTATTTTTCTTAATATTAACGAAGAAAGACCTCCGGTGACAAAAAATTCAAAACCGGCGGCGGTGACAGCGGTAGTTACTTTTTTTTTAGAATAGAGAGAAGAGAGATTTACGAATCGTATTCGTTGACACAGAAAGCTCTGACTAACTTTTAATGCGACTAGCAATCATCATTTGTCTAGATGCTAGTTTATGGATCTTCCTACCATCTCGTTTTCTGGCCACTCGAGGCCTTCCATGTCTATGTTTTACTTTGAAAGAATCACCCTTAGAAAGAACTTGATAGACTTCTTTGGACGATTAAAAGTAGCTGACATTTCTGCAATAGTCTTACCTTTCGATTTCAGCTTCCCTGCTTCAATTACTTCATCTGACTGAAAATTTCTAGCTCGCAGCATCTTCACTAACCGATGCTATCTAGAGATGCACTTAAATACTTCATGCATGTGACGTCATAAGTTTGAAATTTGTGTTTTTCCGTGAACAGTTGTCAAAAATCAAGAAAGTGTCTAAACTTTTGCAATATGCAAATTTCACTTTTTTCAGTTAAATTAAATATTATCCTACATTAAAACCGTTATTTTCGTCCTAAAATGTTTAAAATATATTTAAAAATAAGTACAGCCATTTGTATAACCCAAGTGTTCGTATTTTTTATTTAAAGGTTAAATATCACCAGTGTCTAAATTTTTGCTGAGGACTGGATATATCAAAATAAAATATTAACATTTAAAACAATTTCTTATGTATCATGAATTGTCATGAATGATTTTACAATGTGATTAATACAGGATCAGATCAATAATTATTTTTATTTGCGTCTGATATGAAAGATGCATTCAAATAGGAACATGATCGATTGCATTCATTGAAAAGTTAAGTAACATTAATTTACGGCAGATAAGTAGAGACGCATTTACAGGGCTACCACAGGCGACTTCACTGTAAAAAAACCACTGTAAATTTGCCAGCACAACTCGATCACAGTTCAATGTACTGTATCTTCCTTTGGTTTCCTGACTATTTAAACATGAAAAATACAGTAGTTGCGTAAAATTATCAGTACAATGTACTGGCAATTTTGGACGCATTTGGACCACAGCAGAAACTACTGACGTCCAAATTGCCAGTACATTGTGCTGTTAATTTTACGCAACTACTGTATTTTCCATGTTTAAATAGTCAAGTAACCAAAGAAAGATACAGTACATTCAACTGTGATCGAGTTTGTGCGCGAGCTGAACAGTACCTTGTACTGTAAAAATGTATTTTTTTTTTTTTTTTTTTTTACAGTGTACTTTTTAATTTTACCTCACACCATTTTCTCAAAACAAAAATTATTGAATTACTGTTCATGAACATTTGCTATAGAATATATACTGCAAAATGTGTTTTTGTTTAAATAGTAGTGCAAATAGCATAGAAAAATAGTCGCTTTTTTGCTGCCTTGCATTTAGGTAACATTTGTATTATATAATGATATACAGCATGATGGACCACATTATGTGTGAGCTCAGTGGACCTTCTGAATGTATATAAATTGCATTTTTGAAATCTGATGTTTGAACTAAAAGCTGGTAGAACAGTAATGAATATTCCCAACGTTAAATACCGTTCTCAAATTATTTTTCATTTTAGAGGAGCTTTGTTTTTTTCAGCTACAAAAAGTAATTTTGAGATTCTTTATATTTATGTAGTTATTTATTTATTTATTTATTTTGCTCGTAAAGATTACAAGTACAGAGAGAAAAAAAAAAGATTAAATCTAATATACTCATTGATTAGTAAACTTATGTAGAGCATGCCTTTTTATATCAAGTTGTTTCTTTTAGACAATATTCTAGTAATTCCATGTCTTCATGGATTACAATGGAACCACAAACTGAACCGCTCTTCTAAAGCTTTAATAGTGAATATTTCAATAGAATAATCAAAACAGATATTTTACCAAGACATAGAAGGCTGGTTTCTTCTTGTCAATCAACATTGTTTGTTTTTTTTAATGAAAAATTAAAATACAGATAAAAAACATCTTCTAATACATTTTTTTGTTTTTTAGTTACATCAAAAAATGTTTAATTACTTTAGTATTATACGTAATTTTAATATTTAATGAAATGGTTATCAATACATAATATGACATTGAAAATATTTTATATAGACGAATAGTTGTATTTTCAAATATAATAAGAGTTATATCACTTAAAACACAAAAATCTAAATACGTGATTTTTTTTTAATGTGCTGTAACTAAAGTCATCAGGATGCTGTAAGATTTTTTTTTAAAATTTTATTTGCATATCGACTGAAAAATCTTAAATGAACCGTTAAATCATTCTTAAATGCATTATATTTAAAAAATGAATATAAAGTAATTTTTTTTTAAATATATTATTGCTCACATTATTATGGTTCAAATAAATTCTTTTATATGTTTTTATGTGTGTCGTATCAATTCATTACGTTCTGCACATTTAATGTATTTAAAGATAAATCTAAAAGTTTTTAATAACGAATTTTCCCCTTTAAACATGTAATTGTTTCGTAACTTTTACCTCAGATATTTCATGTACTTTCAAATCCTGCATATCTGGAGTTCAGTGAAACACATTTTTAATCTTTAACAAGTATTTAAAATAAAAATAATTTTAAAAGTAAGAAAATTCATAATTGAGAATAAGCAGTAGCATTATATACAGAAATTTTCCCCTAACGATTAATTTCTATATTGCAGAAGAAAAACATAGAAACATCAAAAGTGGTTCACTGTGCCCATTTTTTCCTTGCGTAATGACATAGAAGATTTGATAAATCCATTATGTTCTGCATCATTTAATGTATTTAAAGTTACAGCTAAAGATTTTTAGTAACGAATTTCCCCCTTAAAATATGTAATTGTTTCTTAACATATTGTACTCTCACTATTCCCCGTGTCTGAAGCTCAGTGAGACATATTTTTAATCTTTAAAAAGTATTAAAAGATAAAATATGTTTAAAAGTAAGAAAATTCATAATTGGAGATAAGCAGAAGCATTATATGCAGAAATTTTCAGCAACCGATTAATCTCTATATTGCGCAAGAAAAATATAAAAACATCAATAGTGGTTCACTGTGCCCCTTTTTACTTTCTGGGGCATTCCACGTCAAATCAGGCAGTAAAATATCAATATGTAACCCACCATCACAGATTTTAATGAAACTGCGTGTGTTTGTTCTTACTATTAAGATATGATCACCAGTAATTTTTTTTGCTCCTTGGTGAAATAGTTTCTGAGAAAAAAATTGTCAAAATTTTGAAAAACTGCCGTCAGTTGGCATTCTTGATAGCTCGGTTTTCAAATGTAGCATGTCATATATATAATCATATTTCAATATCTACTCTACAAATCATCTTCAAATAATTTATGCACAATATTTAGGGTACGCAGCTTATGAAAAAAATATATTGTTACGCTTATAACATTTTAAGTGTGTCTAAAAAAATATTTAAACTTTGAAGTCGTGAATTTTTTATGAAAAATAATGCATTAACAAAAAAAGCATTATCAACAAAAGGCGGTATTTTTATTAAATTTATTTTTTATGGGAGATATACTTAAAGATGTCCTTTACCTGATTCTGAAATAAAAATAGTGGGATTTTGGGTGTTTTTGGTAGTATTTCCTATTTAAAAATATTTTGAGGTGCATTTCATATCAAATCAAGCAGAGTCATTCCATGTCAGTTCCCCTAAGCCATTTAATCACTGTCACAAATGTCAATGAAATTGGGTTTGTTTATAGCTTATTTTAAGACGTAATCACCTTTAATTATCTTGATCCTAAGTAAAATATTTTTTAAGATAAAAAATATCAAAATTTTGAAAAATTGTTTTAAATTTTTTTAATGACAGTTCGATATTCAAAGACTACATTTAAAAAAAAAAAAAAAAAAAAAAAAAAAAAAAAAAAAAAAAAAAAAAAAAGGTCATTTCAATATAAAATTACTAAATAGGTTTCAAATAATGTATATGTGACAAATAATGTAGGCTGATTATTATTTCTTGTTTTTTATCATGTTTAAACACTAAGAGTGTCTTTTATCTTATGAATTTTTAAAATCAAGAATTTTGTCAAAAATAATGCGTTAATCAAAAATTTATTATTAACCGAAGGCAGGATGTATTGTTTTTTTTTTAATTGTACGTAAAAATATCTTTTAAATGGTTATAAAATAAAAATAGTGAACATATGAGAAAAAATTATCAAAATTTTGGAAAAATGCCACGAGTTGCCATTAATGATTGTTCAATTTTCAAAGGCCTCATTTTATATATAAAATCATATTTCAATAACTAATAAAGAAATCTTCTTCGAATAATTTAAGCAAGGTAAATAAAATATGTAGATTATGAAAAAAATATTGCTGTAATGTTAAAAAATATTTAAATGTGTCTAAAAAATTGTATAATCTTTGAAATCAAAAATATTTTACAAAAAATAATGAAATTATTAAAAAAGCTTTATCAATCAGAGGCGGAGTTTCTATGACTAATTTTTTTTTATTTTAAATTGTACATAATACTACATTATAACTGGATCTGAAATAAAAATAGTGGGATTTTGGTTGGTTTTAGTAGTATTTAAATCATATTTAAAATTATCAATATTTCCAAATGTAAAACCTATCCAATGTATCATCCCTGGAAATATTTTTATTTATACATTTATTTTATTTTTCAAATTATCTTTTATGTTCGTTTCTTAAGGAAAAAAATAAACAATATTGTTTTTTAGTAAAACTTCTAGGGCGAAGAGCAATTATCCCTTTCTAAAAAAGAGAAAAATCACTAGCTCCTCACCGCCCAATAGAAATTTTCAAAATGACAGTCCTAATCTTTAAACTCATATTTGGCTGTTAATATTGAAATTTTAGCATTGAGCTGCTAATATTGAAAAACAAAAACCAAATTCCACTCTGTTGAAGAAAATTTTGACGTATTATGCTTTAAATATATGCAAAAAATGCATAATCCATTATATTTATATCTTTCAAATAACTATATCTAAAAAAATATTTAAAACTTAATGAGTTGCACTTTTGTAACTTTATTCAGTTTCTAATGATATGTACCGTAATTTCGGGTGTATAGCCCGCAGATCAAACAATTCAGTTTGGACCCAGAAATTTTATTCAGTATTTGAAGACCAATATTTACTGTGATCTAAAAAGTTACATTTTATTTTTAAAAATTTCTGGGTCAAAACACGATTGTATGATCCGTGAGCTATACACCGGAAATTACGGTAATTTGATTTATTTCATCACAATATTGCTGAAAGATGGATTTTCAACATATATATGTGTGTATATATATCCCTGTTCTCAAACAAATTATTTAAAAATTATTCATTTATGTTTAATAAAGCATATATATATTGTTTATACACTTACAGAAAATACATATAGCAAATTTTATGATATTATGTCAATAATGTCTAAAAGTAAAGAACTTATCTAATAGTATGTAACGAAAAATTTAACATCTGGTGTAATGACAACAAAATTTTATAATTGTTTTACTTAATTTGGATGAATGAAAAAAGCTTACATGTTTATATTTTATTGAAGTACAGGTGAAAATGTCACAAAGACATACCTCAACAACCACTGAGTATGTCACATTCACACTACCGATGATTTTTTTTTCTTTTTGATCTTTCGGGTTTGATTTCATATGGTAATGAATTAATTACTTTTGTTAGAAGTGTCATTGCAGTCAGCATATTAGGCTCACTATTTTTTTTATATAATTTGTTTTGATTGACTCGATGAACAACAATATTTAAAGGGACCATTTCATGACTTTTCAATTAAAAGCTGATTTATAAATTCTCCATGTTGTTTAGTTATTATTATCGTCTTAAGATAATAAGTTGATATTAAAATTTTTAAATGCAGTTTATTTATTATTTGAACAGTTGAAAGTATTTTTCAATAAGAGTGCGGGCTGTTGATTTTAAGTCGACTGTTGAGCAATGTAGTGTTGGTAAAGGAACTGGCACTATTTAATTTAATTTTTATTGCTGTAAATAATATTTGTTATTTTATTATTGTATGTATTATATTTAAGCAAGAGTAGAAATACACGATATCGTAGTCATTTTAGTACATCTTAGCATGAAAAGCTTCAATATTTATCATTAAACATTCACATTTTATGAAAATTTTGTTAAAATTGCTCATATTTTCACTATTTTTATTTTATAACTATTGAAAAGATATTTTTACGTACAATTAAAAAAAGTAATAACAGCCTGCCTTCGGTTAATAATAAATTTTTGATTAACACATTATTTTTCACAAAATTCTTGATTTTAAGAATTCACAAGATTAAACACACTCTTAGCATTTAAACATGACAAACAGCAATAAATAATAATCTGCCTACATTATTTGTCACATATACATTATTTGAAACTTATTTAGTGATTTTATATTGAAATGACTTTTTTTTATGCAGTCTTTGAATATGGATCTGCCATTAAAAACATTTTTAAAAAAGTTTCAAAATTTAGATACTTTTTTTACCTTAAAAAATATTTTACTTGTAATCACCTTTAATTTCCTTGATCCTGTCTTAAAATGAGCTATAAACATACCCAGTTTCATTGAAATTTGTGACAGTGAATTAAATATCTTAGGCGAACTGACATGGAATGACTCTGCTTGATTTGATTTGAAATACGCCTCAAAATATTTTTAAATATGAAATACTACTAAAAACACCCAAAATCCCACTACTTTTATTTCAGAATCAGGTAAAGGACACCTTTAAGTATATCCCCCACAAAAAATAAATTTAATAAAAATACCGCCTTTTGTTAATAATGCTATTTTAGGTAATGCATTATTTTTCATAAAAAAATCACGACTTCAAAGATTAAACATTTTTTTAGACACACTTAAAATGTTATATAAGCGTAACAGTATTTTTTTTTCATAAAATACGTACCCTATATATTATGCATAAATTATTTGAAGATGATTTGTGGAATAGATATTGAAATATGATCATATTTATGTGATGCTACATTTGAAAATCGAGCAGTCAAGAATGCCAACTGATGGCAGTTTTCAAAATTTTGACAATTTTTTTCTCAGAACCTATTTGACCAAGGAGTAAAAAAAAATACTGGGAATCATATCTTAATAAAAGGAACAAACACACGCAGTTTCATCAAAATCTGTGATGGTGGGTTACATGCCTGCCTGAATTGACATGGAATGACCCTTCTTCTATCGTTACAAGAAGAAAGTATTGGATTCGTGAAAATTTTCGTCTTCGGGTTTTCGACTGATTTATACGTTTTAGAATGTCCTGAACACGATTTGATGGTTTTTAGAAAATGTCTGTCTGTGAGTCTGTCTGTCACTCTGTCACTCCATCACTCCAAAAAACATGTTTTTACAAAATGTCTGTCTGTGAGTCTGTGCATGTGTGAGTCTGTAAATCTGTCTGTCTGTATGTGACAAAAATTTTGTGGGCGCTCTATCTCAATAACTAATGCACGGAATTTCCCAAAACTTCAGATTCAGTTAGACCTTGATATAAACTGGATCTGATTTGTTTTTGGTGTAAATCGCTCAACAGGTGGCGATGCTATGCAGCATTTTTCATGATTTCCGCAATAGCTCAATCTCCAGAACTAATGCACGGATTTTCATCAAACTTCTCAGTTATTTCTTGACATCAATTGAAGTTTTATACATTTTGGTGTAAATCGCTCAACAGGTGGCGCTGCTATACTGCATTATTTGCGATTTCCGCAATAGCTCTATCTCAAGAACTAATTCTTGGATTTTCAACAAACATCAGATTCAGGTATACCTTGATATGAATTAGTGCTGTTTCTGTTTTGGTGCAAATCGCTCAAAAGGTGGCGCTGCTATGCTGCATTTTTCAGAATTCCCACTATAGCTGTATCTCAAGAACTAATACACAAATGTTCATCAAACTTCAGAATCAGTTAGTCCTTGATATGGATTGACAGTTTATAGATTTTGGTGCAAATCTCTCCACAGGTGGCGTTGCTATGATGAATTTTTCAGAATTTCCACTATAGCTGTATCTCAAGAACTAATGCACGAATTTTCATAAAACTTCAGAATCAGTTAGTCCTTGACATGAATTGATATTTTATGCATTTTGGTGTAAATCTTTCATCAGGTGGCGCTGTAATGCTGTGTTTTGCGATTTACGCAATAGCTCTATCTCAAGAGCTAATGCTTGGATTTTCAACGAATTTCAGATTCAGGTATATCTTGATATCAATTAGTGCTGTTTATGTTTTGGTATAAATCGTTCAACAGGTAGCACTGCTATGCTATATTTTTAAGAATTTCGCTGTAGCTCTATCTCAAGCACTAATGCACGAATTTTCATCAAACTTCAAATTCAGATATACTTTGATACGAATGGCTGCTAAATGGATGTAATTTTTTGTGCTATTTAAATGATTTAATTGACGTGATTTATATAAAAGATTGTTTTGTTATGGCCACAACATACTAGTTTTCCTGTGTAAAGACATGAATGATTTGATACAAATGTAAAGTATTTTTATCATTAAAATAATTCTTGACATTATTTTTTTTCTATGTTATATTTAATTAATTTTTCTCTTTTTCTAACATTACTAATGAAAGTGCGAAATAGTTAAATATAAAACAAAATTTGCATGATATGATTAATTTCACCATTTTTCAAAACATGCGCTGATTAATTCGATTTATTGTAATTATGATATGGGTATTGGAAGTACTTGAAAAGTGCGTTTTCAATCAGTGGTTATTCATTTACTGTAAAAAGGGTATAATTAGAACAGCAGAAAATAGATACATTCATTATGTAACGACATAAAGACAAAAATATATGATGCGAAAAATGTGTCATGTTCCTAATTTAGCTTTTTATCCGTTCTGTTGATTAAATCTGTATATTTTTCCATTACATTCTCTATTATTTATCCGACTGTGTTCAGTACAAAAATTCATTTAAAAGTTACTATTCATATGTATTTTTAATTTCTTATATAACTTACTTATTTACTAACTTAATTTCTTACTTATTTTAATAGCTATATCTCAAAAACTAAAGTACGGATTTTCAGAAAACTTCAGATTCAGTTAGTACTTGATATAATTTGCTGCTGATAACTTTTTGGTATAAATCGCCCAGTAGGTGGCGCTGTTATGCTGCATTATTCATGATTATCACTGTAGTCAGAAACTAATGCAGGAATTTTCATTAAACTTCAAATTTTGGGTCGTGTATAGTGAAAAATCAAAGAAAAAAAAAACTCATGATAAGAAAAAAAGCTATAAACTTTAGTGTTAAATCCATGGCAGAGAAATAATAAATACACCATGAAAAACAAGTAAAGAAATTTTCGAACCTTTATCTAAATTAGGTAAAATGCATTTTTTTTTTTTTTTTTTTTAATTGAACAAGCAAGTTATATAAACATGGGTAAAAATCTGTTTAAAGTTTTCATTTGCAAAAATAACATAGTTTAACTTCTAAATTGTGTGAAGTACATGCACAATTTTATCAAACACATAAATTGAAGTATATATAAATACTTGCATATAACTTTGTTACATATAATAAGTGAGGTAATGTTTTTAAATCATTAACCGCCGAAAAATTAAAACTGAGTAATTGTCTAGCCGTTATATATAAAGAATATTGCTTGCTAGTAATATTTATTTATTGCCTAAGTGGGACAGAATCACCAGACCTCAAGGGTCCGATGTAGACTCTATTTGCCCCACCCGGAGTGCTCCCCGACACGCGGGGATTCGTTAACAAAAAAAAAAAAAAGAAGAAGAAGAAGAAGAATATGTACAATACAAGCTCCTCCCGCCGGAGCACAGGCTGCTCCCTCGCGACAAGGGGCGGGTGAGCAGAATGGGTGAGCGTGGAGTGTGCTGGATCACACAAAAAGTCCAGTTAATTGTGGAGGAGTAGCCACAAGGTTGTGGGTAAGTTGCAGCACCATGCAGGTCTATGAGGTGAGGTTTGTTAGTTCCATTTGAAATTTATAAATTCTATTTAATTTACCTATAAGAAGGGGTCTTGTTAGAATATTGGAAAGCCAATTTTTGGGAAGGATGCGGGGGCGTTTAATATGCCAGGCTTGGGTAAGTGTGCAGTGATAGTAGCTATGTTCTGGAGAGCCGACCTCGCCACACTCGCAGAAGGGGGTGGCTGCCCGATAGAAACGTTTCAAGTATTCTTTGAATGGTCCATGGCCAGAGAGGGTTGCTGTAGTTGCTGGTGAGAGAAAGTACATTTCTCTTGACACTATACGTATGAGATCGTATGCGTATCTACCTTTGGTAGACGCATCCCAATAAAATTGCCACTCTGAGATGATTTTTTGATTCAACCTTCTGCGAATGTGTGAGGGGGGGAGGGGAAGGGTAAAATCTATTGATGTTCTAGCCGTTGCTTCTTTAGCCAACCTGTCAGCCCGCTCATTGCCCTCAATGCCAATGTGGGCCGACACGTGACCCAGGGCGACTTTGTGTATGAGAGAGAGTAACTTAATTTTTATGTCAAGGACTAAAGGGTTCTTAATTCTGTGCGCGAAGATTGACTGTAAGCCTGAAAGACTATCACTGTACAGCCTGGTGAAGGAAGGAGGTTGGGAAGAGATCCAATCTAGTGCCCGCAGAATCGCAAAAAGTTCTGCTTGGAATACAGAGTTATCATCTCCGATTCTACAGGCCCATTCATGGACCACCACATCGTTCCGCATGACGCAGAATGCTGACGCCACGCCCGATTCCGTGCGGGATCCATCAGTGTATACGATTGGGACTCTTGAGGGTACAAATGAATGTTTAGAAGGGTTGACTTGCAGATGTGATGTTTCTTTTGCAGGATGCAGGAACCAGCTGCTGACTTTCCTTTGTATGTCTGTTTGTGGAAAATGCGCGTCTTGCGTTTGTTTGTGATCGAGGTGAAGGATTCTGTTTTTGCTGTATTCATAATTTAGTGTTATTTTTATGGGAGGGATACCCGTAAGTACTGCGAGCGCGTCTGTGGAGATTGTTTTATACCCCCTCGCCATTCGTAGTAGGAACATCCTTTGCAGCGAGGGAAGTTTGTCCTTGACTCTATTGGTGAGGTTTCCTCCCCAGACGCCCACGCCGTAGAAGATGATCCGTTCCACAATTGTGTGGTACCACATTTTTAACATGTTGGGCTTAATGCCCCAAGATTTAGATGTTAATTTGCAACTATTATTGTGAAGTGTTGCTAAGCGTAATTTAAGTGCGTTGATGTGTTCCGTCCAGCTCCGATGTTTGTCTATTGTAATTCCTAATAATTTCATGTGTTTAACGTGTTTGACGCTGCGCCCGTTGATTCGCATCACGGGGTTGCGTTTGAGAACTATGGGTTTGTCAAATGTAAGTGCTTGAGATTTTCCTGGTGAGAGCTGGAGGTGTAGGTCGGTCAGCAGCTGTAGGAAAACAGGGAATGCTTGACGTGCCGCAATTTCAAGATCTAGGCGCCGGCGACCAGAGAAGATAAAGCTGAAATCATCGGCAAAGGCGAAGAGCAAAAAGCCTAATTTATCGAGTTCTTTTAATATTACGTTTGCTATGAGCAACAAAAGAATTGGTCCAAGGCAGGACCCTTGTGGGCAGCCTTTTTCTAGTTGGTGCACTGATGTGCCAGTGCCCCAGTTAATTAATATGCTTCGGCGAGAGAGATATGAGCCGATGGTTCCAGCTATATTTCCCGGACAGTCGATTGCAATAAGCTGGAGTAAGATGTCCCGCCACTCCACATTATCAAATGCACCTTTGATGTCAAGGGAGACTAGGGAGGTGTAGAGTCCAGAGACTTGACTGAGGGCAACGGAGGACATGATGTCGAACAAAGCTTTTTCACAAGATCTGCCCTCTCTGAACCCGTATTGCCTGTGGTGCAGGATATTGCGGGATTCCAAGTAATGTACTAATCGTGTTACTAGGAGTTTTTCTAGTAATTTGCCTAACGTTGGAAGAAGGCAGATTGGTCTATATGCACTGGGTTCAGAGGGATTCTTCCCTTGCTTCTGGAAGTAGACTACCTCTCCCTGTCTCAGAGTGAGCGGGAAGTAATTGTACGATAGGCAAAGATTTGCCCATCTTGTGAATATATTTGGAATAATTTTGAATGTTAACTTTAGGATGCGAAAATCAATACAGTCAGGGCCTGGAGCTTTTTTGTCATCGAACGTTTTGAATGCCTGTGATAGCTCTGCTTTTGTAAAAGGGAGGTCGTCTGGTGCATTAAATGTTAGGTTATCATTATTGTTGTTTGGGTATGCCGAAGGTCCGAAAAGTTCTTTTGTTAAGTACTCCATATTGTGCTGCTTGGACGCTCTAGACGAGGGCAGTTCAAGCTTAATTTCGTGTGGCCGAAAGAATTTACCCGTGAAGAATTTTTGTGCAGTGCCATTCGGGTCGGTTTGATTGCTGCAGAATTTTCGCCATGCTTGATTCTTGGCATCAAGAACACTGCGTTTATATTTGGCTGCCAACAGTTTGTAGCGTGCTGCTAGTGCTCGGAAGTTGTCCGTGTCCTCTTGTGTTGGTCGAAGTGATTTCAACTTCCTTCTTAAGGCTGTTAGTTGGTTACGTTTTGTGCGGAGGTCTGCCGTCCAGAAGGAGAAATTAACAGAACTATGTGTGTTTTTGTATCTAAAGGATACTTTAGCTGCCATCTGCATTGTATTTATGAGGACCTCTGTGAGGTGATTAAGTTTTGTTGTATCTGTGACATCCTTTAGGTGTTGGCTGAGGAGTGATTTGTGAGTTTTTATTATGTGTGTAAACTTGCGCAGGTTACCTCGTGTGGTATTAAACCTGCGTTGCATGGTGTAAAGTGGTGTAATTTCGAAACCAAAAGTAATGTATTTGTGGTCAGAGTCGCTATGAATATCCGAGACATGCCAATCACGAATTTTGCGATTGGCCAAAGGGTTGACCAGGGTGTGATCCGGGAAACCCCTGGCCACCACTCTGCCTGTGCTGTCTTCTTTGACAAATGTGTGTGTTGTGTTGTCAATATTTGATATGGCTAGATTGTTTTTAATCAGATATTCAATTAGGGGTTCTTCACGGGCATTGGAGCGCGCATAACCCCATAGGGTTGATTGCGCATTAAAATCTCCGCCACAAATGAAGTAATGCCTTTGTGTGATAAGGTGTTCCCACTCTTCGAGGGTATCCTCAAAATCTAAGCGTGGTGCAGCATAAGTCGAGCCAACTATCAGCTGACCCTCCTTGGCTGTGATGGTTATGAAGGCGCAGTGTTGACCTGTGAAAAGATGTGTGTAATTTATGTTTGTGTTCTTGACGACCACATGAGCCGTATTTGCTTTCGATGAGAAAATTGGCCAGGACGGCGGAATGTCCGGAACTTTGCCAATGTTACAGTAAGCATCCTGCAGCAGTGCAATATCCGCTCCAGATGTGATCATGAAATTCCTCAAGGATACATTTGCTGATTTACAGTGATTTAGGTTGATTTGTACAAATTTAATATAGCCAAAAGGGGGAGATGGTGGCAATTTAATAGAGGGATCCTGGGAAGAAGTCATCTGATATAATTGCTAAATTAATAGATTGCTATATAAATAGAGTACTTGGGGAAACTCCAAATGGAGAAATAATTATAAAGTGTTAGGTTTAGTTTTAAAAGGGCCTACCTCTTTGGCCTGCACGGTGATGAGTGTCGTGAGTATCTTCATGGGGCGGGAGTGGCCAGTGTCGGTAGACAGGTGTCCAGTCCCTGGCAGTCCATTGTGGGGGATGCTGAGAGTCCACTGTGTGTTGGAATTCCTGGATTGGTGGTTCGACTGGGTTGCTTTGAAGAAAAATGCTATTAAGGCGTTCTCTTTCGTTGGCATACGCTGCTTGGAAAACCGGGCAGATGGGATCCGAAGCTGCGTGCTTGGTGTTGAAGCGAGTCCCTTCAACATTATTATGCGCTAGGCAATTGACGCAGCCATGTGGCAAGTCACATGCCCTTGGTTCATGCGCATCCCCACAGTTAGAGCAGTATTCTCTGCTTCTACAACGTTTCCTGTCGTGATCAAACGCTTGGCAATTCGTGCATCTTTGCACCGATGTGTGAGGTCGCAGACGGTATGACTTAAGTCCAAGGGTTAGTCCATTTGATGCTATAATGGCCCTTCCTAAACCTCTGGGCATGACTATTATCCAGTTCTTTGTATTTTGTGACTTCCTCAATTTGAATGAAGTGAGAAACAATAGCTCATCTTCTCTTGCCTGGAAGTTGGTTTGTATATTTTCCTTTATTTGTGTGTCTGTTATTTGTTCTGGTACGTCTAGCAGGATCATCTTAAATGTGGGAATGGTTTTATGTAGAACTACTAGAGTTCTATTTAGAATCTGGTTCTTCTGTAATTCTCTTTTGAGGTATGAGGCATCAGCTTCGGATTTACACTTAATTTCCATTTGGTGTTGTCTTATAAATATTTTCTCTACTTTAGCTGCAGTGTGGCCATTATGCTTAAGTATTTGTTGTTGTATTGTTTGGCCAGGCATCTTTGAGGTTCCTTTGACTATTAGTGTTCTTTTATAGGCTCTGTCATGCGATGGGTGGGTTTGGGCCGTGATACTGATTGGGCGAGATGTATCTGGACCATGTACTAATGTTGGCTGAGTTACAGGCAGATCCGGCGATTCTCTTGGCGGTGGGAGGGGTATGATGGTTGGGCTATTGTGCGAGTTCTCTTCTAATACTGTTTTGAATTTTTCGCCGATATCTTCTAAAGAGGGTATAGAGCTTAGGCATTTATTAACATTGTTTTTTAACTCTACGATAGAGCATTCTTGTTTTGCTATGGTTTCCTCCTGTAACTTTTTCAGGTCTTGTTGTTTTTCTAGTTCTGCTGTCAATTCAGCGCATTTCGGCACCAGGGCCATGAATATCCTCTTTAGTATTTTCAGGTTATTTTGGATTGTATCGTCCTCACTGTCCTCAGAGCACTTAAGGCCCTTTATCACGATCTGTTTACCTTTATAAAGGAGATCTGTTATAGACATATCTTTCAGGGTCTGTTGTGTATTATCAGACTTTATTGAGTTGAGTTTGTCTAAACGTCGCATTCGGCCAGTCGTGAGAGGAAGCTTATCTCTATACTTGCCCATTTCTACTTGAAGTGAGGTGATAAAGTTATGTTAGAAGTTGACTAATTTACTTGCTAATAAATTTTTTTAACAAATTATATTAATTTAGATGGATTATAAAGGTCTAGGCGTCACTAGGCCCCCGCCCTATGTTATTTGAAAGAAAGGGACACAGAAAGAAATAGCAAAAGCAGGTGATTATTATCACCAAAAATGACGAAGTTAAAAAATAAATTTAGCGTTTGGATAGGGGGAATTTTATAAATTGTAGAGAGGGAAAAAAAAAAAAAAAAAAAAAAAAAAAAAAAAAAAAAAGGAGGGAAATTTTGAATAATAACAAAAATAAGAGGGGATGATTTTGAATAATTCTGATCATTCGAGTGAAATTTTGAATATCAGTGCTTATTACCTCGTTGCAGTCGGGATAGCATTTATATAATAATTTTTGTTTTGCAAAAGATTTTTATTTACATTCACATATATATGATATATTTACAATATAAGTTAATTTAAATACAAACATGTTGCTCTTATTTGCCAGAAGATGATACACTTGATAAGTTAGAGAGGCACAGTTAGACGTTATAATTAATATAAAACAAGGCTTGCACATTTAATATGCGAGAAAATCCGAAATTGTGGTTTTTAAAGCGCCCTCTATCGGCGCAGGGTGGGAAAATAATTATATTAAAATATTAATATGAGATATGTGCATGAAGACCTATAGTTTGATACCATACTCGACAAACGTGTAAAAAAAAAAATTAAAAACTCCCCCCTGCTCTCCCTAAGGGTGGCTAAAAAGTAAATTTTTGTGGAAAAGAAATGTGCGCATCAAAACCTACAAGTTAATACCAAACTTGATAATGCTGGGAAAGATTTTAAAATTGCCCCCCCCCCCCCAAATGCGCCCTGCACAAATTTGCTAAATTTTGAAAAAGCCAACCCAGACTAGGGGTTATTACTTAAATTACCCTAGCAAACCTTTGTTTACCGACATATGGCAAAATCACAAGCTTAGGGGTACTTCTTCTAGGTAGAAAGCTGAAGAAAACTTAGCCCACTCCAACGTATTACAACCTCCTTCCTTCCATTGTATAATTTACACAATTAAAGATAAATAAATAAATAAATAAAAATAAAAAAAGAAAAAGAAAGAAAGAAAGAAAGATCACTGCTAGAAGTTTTAATTAAAATAAAACAAGACTAGCACTGTTAATATGCGAGAAAAACCGAAAATGTGGTTTTAAAGCGCCCTCTATCGGCGCAGGGTGGGAAAATATTTTTATTAAAAAAAATGATATGAGATATGTGCATCAAGACCTATAGTTTGATTCCATACTCGACAAAGGTGTAAAAAAATTAAATAACTCCCCCCCTGCCCCCCCAAGGGTGGCTAAAAAGTAAATTTTTGTGGAAATGAAATGTGTGTATCAAAACCTACAATTTGATACCAAACTTGATAATGTTGGGAAAGATTTTAATTTTTGCCCCCATCCCCCCCCTCTAATGCGCCCCTGCACAATTTACTAAATTTTGAAAAAGCCAACCCTGACTAGGGGTTATTACTTAAATTACCTTAGCAAATCTTTGTCTACCGACATATGGCAAAATCACATACTGAGGGGTACTCCTTTTAGGTATGAAGCTGAAGAAAACTTAGCCTACTCCATCGTATTGCATCCTCCATTCTTTCCGTTACGTACTTCACTTATTCAAACATTAGCGACATTGAAAAGCGTGGCAACGGTAGATCTAAGTTAAAATGTAGAATGCAATTAATTATGGATAATATAGAAAGTTGGCAACTTTAATTTAGCTAACTTGAGATTGGAATAAATATGAGAGGATAGATCTGCAAAGGACTCAACAAACGTGCTTGGCAACAGTATAAAACACCTCAACCCATGCGAGCATTAGGCGGGAATGCGATACAAAACGTGCGCCATTAACTCTATGGGGAATTATGACAGTTATCAAGATCAGAGACACAATGAAAAAAAAAATTATTTGAACACCTTAAGATTAAAATTTTTAAAAGCGAAAGGTGGCGGCGCACAGTAGACGCTCTAAGGTACTCAAAAAACATGTATACATGTCATATATAGCAATTATTAATTGATTTTGAGCTTCATAAAAAAGGTAAACAAACCGTAGTTTGCCATAGACTTGCGTTATGTGCAATCGCCATTGGCTCAAACAACTATTTATAAAGGTGCACTTCATAGTCTTATAATTAAAAGATAATGAAATGTCACTTACTAGTTGGTGTTCTAGAGGGTATGAAGTATCCATAATGATCAATGAAGCAAAGTTTAACACAGAATATACACTATAACTACATATATAAAAATCACTAACTTAGACAGTATGCTAACCCGATTACAACTACAACAAATATTGAAGTGGACATAACTTAGTTAAAAAGTCACTCCGAAATGTCTGGTCACTTTTAACAAGTCTGTTAATGATTGTATAATACATGAAAAATGTCTATGACCCTGGGAAAATTCCAGAGTAATTATAAATAAGCACTGATAGAAGTTCATCCCAGTTGCAATGGCGGATCCAGGAGGCATGGGTTGGAGATTAAGTAAAAAGAGTAAAACTTTAGAGGGTCATATCTCCTGAACCACTGGGTCGATTTTGATGATATAAATACCAAAATGATCAGAAAAAGTTCATATAAAAGAAACAACATAGTTTAGGGGTCCAGCTTACCTAGGGCTGCTAACTTACGACTCCATTTCCGGAGCTCTAAACCGATGCGACCAATCAAAAGCAACAGATCAGAAAACCGCTTGCTAATAATATATATCATACGATAACCAGAAAAAGGTATACATTTAGTATAAAAATTTAAAAAACAGCCGTAGCATTTAAAGTAGCCTTATACGTAAGCCCTCCATTTTTCCTTTTTGAGGCATCTCTGCATCAGTAAACAAGCTTAATTTTTTTTTTTTTTTTCCTGTGCTAATTCATAAACTGTATGTGTTTTCCTCCATTTTTGGTACATGTGCCTGTAGTCACGTAGCCACATTAACTCAGACTGTTACAGTTAAATCATATCTTGAGTTATTTCGCAATGGAGTAAATAAAATAATTTTCAATTTTTACACCGTCATATAGGGGGAAAAATGTACTTTTAAATGCAATTTGTTTGAAAGCTGTATCTCAATTTGTTTTTGAGATATTAATTTTTTTAATAGTTTTTAGTACTAATTTTATAATCGTGGCATCTGAAGCCATCTATTTTTGTTAAAAGTAAAGTTAAATCTGTAGATTAATGAATCTTTTCGTTGCCCTTTTCTCATACAAAATGAAAAACAATAATTAAAATACGTGCTATGTCAAGTTTATCGTCCGATGTACAACCCGATGAATTTTTGTTTTATATAATTTTTTTAATCAAGTAAATGATTTTTAGTTTATTGCAAACTTGCGAAATGCCTAAATAAGTGAAGGTGACGTCATATGTAAAAGGAAACATTTTTACAGAAATACGTCTAAAAACATAAATTACGGCATTTTTTTTATTCTCCGGTACTGAGATTAGAATCTCAAGTTACAACTGCGACAGTTCCCATGCAAAGATGTTGCTGAGAATCGTGACTTCACGTTTTGACTTAAAATGATTAAATTACAATATCAATTTTTAAAAAGTGGTGAATACGGATATGAGATGTATGTAAGTTTTGAGAATCTGAAAATAATGTCTGATTTAGATTTCATGGGGGGGGGGGGGATTCTATGATCGTGTTAAAGCAAAATAAATTTTGCAGTTTTCATTTCGCAATACCAAGCAAAAGAGCCTCAATTGATAAGTTCATCATAAAAACTGATCTTTTTAACGCTTTCCAACGAAACTGAAGAGCGTTTATGACTTTGGTTTGTCTGGCCGTCTGGCCGTCTGTCCACGCTCTAACTCTTGTAAATATGCTCGGATCGTTCTGAAATTGTTGGATGTTAGTGACCTCTACCATAGCACGTTCCCTATTTCAAATGAAGTTTGCAGCATGTTTAGTTCATTTACAGGGACAGTCAAAAGTTTTCCGTTACATTACGGCCAATGGGAAAAAATCGTTTCAAATGATTTTTAATGGTGTTACGCTTTTTCAAACATAGTAAAATTGATATTTATTTATGAAGTCCACTAAAATATGCATTCGGTTGAATATGCGGTGCAAAGAATAGTTATTGTTCATCTACAGGCCCACACAAAAGAATTCCATTCATAATGATATAGGGGGGATTGTTTGCGGTGTATTTGAAAAGATTTCAGATACTATATTGTATCCGAATTACTGTATATTAGTAATGATTGCTCGAAATCCATTTTTAATTATGATATGCGCTTTTTTAGGGTTTCGTTAATCGGACGAAACCCTATTCATCTCGCTCCTCTGTCTGTCTGTCTCTCCGTCTCTCACAGAACCCGTTCTCAGAAACTATACAAGTTGGAGATTTGAAATTTTGCATACTTATAGCTGAACATCACACATCATACGACAAATCATAAAATTTTAAAAAAGTCGTACATTTAACCCTTTGAGCTCCCACATGTGTATTTTAAACTATTATTTCTAAGTGAGCCCTAATTAGGTTGGGGGAGTGAAATTTGGCATACTTACAGCTGAACACCTAACATCAAACGACAAATCATAAAATTCTGAAAAAGTCGTACATTTAACCCTTTGGGATCCCACATGTGTATTTTAAACAATTCTTTCTAAGTGAGTCCCCAGGCTAGAGGCGTGACATTTGGCATACTTATAGCTGAACACCACATATCATACGGCAAATCATAAAATGTTGAAAAAATCGTTCATTTAATCCTTTGAGCTCCCACATGCGTATTTTAAGCAATTCTTTCTAACCGAGCCCCTTATTAAATTGGAGATTTGAAATTTTGAATACTTATAGCAAAACACCTGAGGCCAGGTGACAAATCATAAAATCTTAAAAACTCTAACGTTTAACCCTTTGAGCTACCACATATATATTTTAAGCAATTCTATCTAAGAGAGCCCCTATTTAAGTTGGAGACATGAATTTTTGCATACGTATAGCTGAATACCTCAGACCACACGTCAAATCATAAAAATTTCAAAAAGTTTTATATTATTTACTCCTCCGGGCTCTAATCTGTGTATTTTAAGCATTTTTTCTAACCTCCGACCTTTTCACCCGGGAGCACTTTTCCAACTTTTGCCGACACCCCTTTGACAATTCTTTCTTATTATGCACCATAGCCTTACATATTTTAGTTCCACTTTTTACCGCCAGGGGCGCCTACTTATCTCGGGTGCTATCGGCCCAATCCCCTCGACTAATATATCTACGGATGGTCTATAAAACGGAGTTTCGTTCAGATAGAAGTTTGTTTAGAATAGAGTGCGCCCCTGGTTGCGAAATGTGGAAGTAACAGATTTTTCAAAAGGATAAAGTGTTTTGAAAGGAATATTAAACGAAACCCTCTTTGCTATCTGTGATCACACTTACCTATTTGTTCACTATATTTATGCATACTATAAAGTGCATATAAATGCTGTAGTTCATATACAGAGCTATAGAAATGAATTCGTAAAGGTTACTGAGTATGAGCATAAATTGCTTAAAGGTGGGTTTTAAAGGAGTTATGCATTTTTACGCTGAACTGAATTTAGTGTACTAAGAAATATTTGTAGAATATAGATAAAATGATATACAGGGCCACGAAAAGAGTTAGATACATGGCCGTCTGTGGGTGATAATTTCTGGAAATGTAATTTCAGTAGTTTTAAGCGTGTTTAGTTTGAATTAAATTTTAGCTAAATAGTGGCATGTAATAGAGGTACTAGGTAAACTACAGAGCTGTACAAAAGTATTCAAGTATGTTTCCATCTATTAGTATAAATTGCTGAAAGATGAATTTCAACCTGTTATGCATTTTCTTGCTAAACTAAATTTTCCCATTATATAGTATATATATATATGAACATACAGATCGAATACAGGGCTGTTCAAAAGAATTGGAATGCATATTTGGCTATGGGCAGTAACTACTGCAATCAGATTTTTAAATGTTTACTTAGTTATCTTATTTACCTTATTTCCCTAAGTAACGAAGTTTCGTTAAAGCTTTCAGGGAGTGTTGGAAAGTGTTTCATAATCTATGCTGTACGCATGATTTTTCTTACTTGTTTATACTTTCTTTCGGTTTTGAAATTAGATGACGTCACGAATGGCAACACTTTACTACAAAATTTCGGTTTTGAAATTTCGCAACTGCAATTTTTTAATCTCCTAACCACCTTATATTTTAAATTTTACAGTGTTGTATCTGGAAAAAATATACTTTCAAATGCAATTTGTTTAAAAATTGTATCTTAATTGACGGATAAATTATGTTTTTAAAAATAATTTTCAAGCAGATTTTTTGTAATTTATCTTATTAAGTGCCGGCTTTAATGCATAATAATAATAAATATTTTGCACATAAGTAACAGAAATTGTTCAGAATTTATTTCCGACTAATTTTCCATAACGAAATTAATACTTCCTTTATAAATAAATAAAAGAACATTATTTAAAAACCCACAAATTTAACATATTTGTAATCGAACATTTTACATTTTTAGACAGCCAAATAGGAAAAAAATACTTTCAAATGGAATTTGTTTGCAAAGTGCATCTGACTTTAGTGTAGAGTACTGATTGTCTATGGTTTTAAAAATAATTTTCAAGATTCAAATATTTTTAAATTTACAGCATGGAACTCGATTACGAAAGTTTAACCCGTTTGTTCTTAAAACAACAATAAAGAGTTTACCATTTTCTTACGGCTAATATTCCATACAAAAATTAAAACTTCCTCTGTGAATAAATAAATAAAATAATATAAATAAAACCCAAATTTGACAGACATATAATTGAACTACGCGCTAAAAGCTCTGAAATTATCAGAATATAAAAGAGTGCTGTAAGTAGCAAAATCTTGGTCTAATAAATCTTAGCATGCGGCTAATGCGAAAATATCGCATTTTATAAATTTCAAAACTTTATTTGATTGTATAATTCATGTTTTTCCATACGGAAAATGCTTTTTTATAGTTAGTGTGCAATCTAAAAAATATATTGCAGGTACAAAAGTTATTGGTTTTCAATAATAGAAAATGGTTTTTACCTATATTCTGTAACCCTGGAAACCCGGGTACGATCCCTTAGTTTATATAATTACAAACGCGCCTAAAAATCAATATTTTGATATTTTCAAGCTACTGTGTCCCCTTAAGTAAATGTGAAATTCTTTAAATACTCTGCATAATAATGTTGTATTGTCTGAATGATTTTTTTTTATTAATATAGCGATTATCATCGTAAATAGCTGGATTTATAATCTAGCACAGAAACAGATTTATGCGAGTAATGTTTTGTTATTTATTTGTAAAAATAATTCTAATATGCACATCCAATTAACTTTTAAATTCTAGAATTACATTGTTTTTAAAATATAGTCTTGTTTTCTAAGTGCATAAAGCGTCCTTTACTGAAAAAAAGAATATTATTACTAAAAGATGAGTTTTAAATAATAAAATAAATGGCTCTTTAAATAAATGTGCTTATTAAAAACTCTTTCACGCGCGCATTTTTATTTATATACTGTCATAAAAAAGTTTTTTTAGATAAACCCGTTTATTTATCATACAAAGAGTTGCCGATTATTTCTCTTTGCGTTCTGTATCATATCTTGAAAAGATTATTGTTATTTTTTTAAATATAGCTCATTCAGTAGTGAGTAGAATATCCTAATATACTTATAAAAATAATTAACCATTCAAAAAATCGAACACTTTATTAGCAATATGTAAGAAAGCCTATTTATTTTTATGGATTTTTTTTTCATCAAAACGTTTTTTTCTATTTATTCTTGTACCAGAATACAAAGACCTTTTTTCTCAATATTTGTTGATCAAAATATATTGATATAAAAGTTATTAATATCTAAGCTTTATCCTTTTATCTAAACGTAAGACAAAATACAAAAAAAAAATAAATAAAATAAAAAAATAAGAAGAAGCGAAAAACTTGCCATAAAATGATTATTTTTTCAAGCAAGTTAAGTAAGGCGGCATTTTGATGGAAATATATTTTTTAACTATAGAAAATTATGCAAAATACACGAACTAGTTTTTATTTTTAAATAAATAGAAAAATGCACATTTTACGCAGCATTTAAATAGCTTAGTACTTTTTTTAATACAAAAAAAAAATGAAATGATGCAAAAATATTTTAAGACAAACTAAAAAAAAAAAAAAAAAAAAAAAAAAAAAGTTTCTTTTAAAAATTTATCATTCTACTCTTTTAGTGATTTCTTAATCTTGAAATTTTGAATTATATCAAAAAAGTTTTTAAGGAAGTTAATGTTTATAACTACTTGAATAGTTGCATAGTTGAACATTTAATTTCTGAAGAAAAGTATAAGCTATCGACTATCTTCCAAATTTATCAGTAATATATCAAATGAGTCTTATTATTTTCTCTTGTTTTTATGAAGAATCCGTAGTTAGAAAATAATGACTTCGAGATTATTTATAAGTTCTTTTTAAATAACACCTTTTTTGATTAAAGGAACAAATAAGCATTTTTTTTTTTAAATGCCTACTTTATACAAATTGAGATGCTCCATAAAATTGTTTCCATGAAATTAAATATAGCATTTCTCACATTATTTATTGAACTACAACTGATTCATTTTATTCATAATATTTAAATTAAATAATATGTCGAAATTTTATTTTTCTAAATGATTTGTATATAATAATTAGAATTATATACAATTTTAAAGCAGCATACGCTTACGAAAACATGTATTATGCAAAGTTTCATACTAAAATTAATAATTTAACACATGTAAAAAGTCCATATTTAAATGCATTTGTTATACAACAAACATTCATATGATGTACACAAGGTGATAAAAAGATTCTGTAAAATACATGAGTCGAGTCAGAAGTGAAGACCAAAAGGTTTAAAAAATGACATTTGAAAAAATGACATGATAAGACCTTAATTGAGGCCTGAATTAATGACTGAATTAATGCTTGAATTAAGCCTGAAATGAAACTGAAGTAATATTTTTAGGACATTTGAATTCATGTTATGGGTGCCAATAAGATAACAATCATTTGGTTTTTACAACATTTATTATCAGAATATTATATAAAGTTAGGTAATTTCAGCAACAGAAAAGACTGTTGCGCAACAATCAAGGTGTAATTCAATATAATTTGCTAATAAAATATTCGACCACACGCATTAAAATGCCTCTGAAAGTTATTTAAACTAAATAGTTTTTTTTTTTTTTAATGTAAACGAAATTTAAATTTTCTTACGGTCTTTGAGTTACCATAAGTTACATTTAGAAAAACTGTCTCTACTCTTTAATATATAAGACTGTTTGAATGACCAAAACTTTCTGAGTTATGAAACTTTGAATTTCCTGTGTTTTTAGATTTTAAGGCACCATAAGTACGTTTTCAGTTATAAAAATTTTAGAAAATTAATAAATTCATAGTAATATAGCTTGACATGTTTTAATAATTAAGAAATTGAAATTTTTAAACATACTACAAAAAAGTAATGATAAGAGACCCTAATAATAAATAACAAGAGCGATTAATTCATAAAAAGTATTTTCTATTGCCTTAAAAATCTCCCCATCTTTAAAATAATAATTATACAGTAGCCTCCCTCTTAACCGGAACTCCGCTCTAACCGGACGACTTTTTTTCCCAACATCAGGCAAAATTCAGGAATGACGGACTCGGGCACTAAACTTACGCTTTCGAGTTGAAGTGCAATCCCGAGAGAAAGGAGGCAAAATTGAGAAAAGAGAACGACGGTTCTAAATGGATATGTATTGACCTTCACCACTGTTGAATTCAGATTGTGTTACACCCGGGGGTGGCATTCCCCTCAGGAACAATGAGATGTCCCTCCGGAAGATTTGAGATTTTGTGTTTTAAATGGCCAAAAGTGAAATACCCCCCCCCCCTCCCCGGGAACTCTATAACGTCTGATCTATGCAAACTGTTTTGTACGAACATTAAAAAGCTTGAGGGATGCGAACAGATCACTGTAGAAGATGTACAATTGTTTAAGTCTGATAAAGATCTCAAACGCATGAAACATTATTTGACGTGGTAATAATAAGTACCGTAATTGATGTTGCTCAATACGAAGACGAAACTGATGATGATACACTTGAAGTTGACCGTGCTAAAATTCCTTATACGGAAGGGGTAAAAAGCATTAGAGTTGACCCTACGCTATGTTCAGCAGCGGGTAACAGGTCCTCGGTTAAACTTATGATTTAAAGAGATGGGGAGATTATGCTTCAAAATGATGGGCATCTTGCCTTTAACAGAAGAAAGTCACTGATTTCTTTATGGTTGATTAACTTAAATATGCATAATGTAGAACAATTTTAACTTCTTATAAAAAGGTGTCTGTGTCACGATTTTCAACAATTTAATTTGTGTTAAATATTTTTCCTTATTTGTTATCAGTGATAATTTTTCTTTCAATTCAGTTAATTATAACTAGTATTCATTTCACAAAATACAGAAAATATGTACTTTTTTAAAACTACTCAAATTGAAAAACTAAATGCTTCGTACGGGTTTAATTAACAAATTACGCAGATACTTCTTTCTTTTTTTTAACCTTTCCTCTTTAACCGGTTTTTCTCTTAACCGGCTAACCCTCGGTCCCGTTTAGGCCGGTTAAGCAGGAGGCTACTGTAATAAGTATTAAAAAAGCAGATAAAAAATAATGAAATAATTCCAATTTTACTCTGAAAGATTTTGACTAAATATCAGCACTATCATTCAAAATTAATCCTTGGTCATTTAGCTGAGTTTGCTCGCAAATTTTAAAGCATTATAGGACAAAATTGCTAATCAATAATAATAATAAAAATAAAACAAGCACGAATTTTTATTTATAAAAATTCGTTAAACTGCCGTTACTTATAAATTTATCCAACATGTACAATATATACATAGAAGAAATATAAACATTTCTATATGATCATGACTTATTGTTTTGCAAAATGGTGAAGACGAAATTATAGTTAGAAAAATCTACTGAAAAACTAGAAATTGGAAGACTAGAACATATTTTTAAAGTACTGAGTAGTATATAAAAAAGGAATTTAATTTCCATTCACATAACTAAGTATTTAGTTTTATCATACACAGTAAAAAATGACACATGTTTCTCCATCTACGAAAATGTAAATTATCACGAACGCAAATACATAATAACCTGATTCGAGTCCCCCAAGATTCCAAAAAGTGTTCCTTTATCTCTAGAAACCTTAGAAATTAATTTATTTTTGAAACTTAAAGAAGAATTTACAAAAAGAAATTTTTATTAGCTGCTCGTATTTATGGGAAACGTTTCCAAATAGCTTTTGCAATCCATTAATCAGTCTTCTGTACCCGGAAAATCTTTTTTTTTATTTTCTATCAATGCTTAAGTTAAATGTTTCATCTGCAGAGCTGAATATGTGCATGCAATTCGGAAAAATAATGTCAATTTTCATATTAATTTTAATGTTGTAAGTATTGTATGTTTGTCTGTTAAATATGTTCCTGAATATCAAAATATTTACCTGAGAATTGTAAGCATCCGAAAAATTGATATTCCAATTTGAGAATACTGATTATTGCAATGCACAGTAAAAGCTACTCAGAAACGTTTCCTAAAATGACGGGTAGCTAATAAAAATTTATTTTTACAAATTTTTCTTGAAATTTCGAAGATAAATAGTTTTTGGATGTTTTTAAAGGTAAAGGATTGCTTTTCGGAACCATCGGTGACATGTAAGATGATATTGTATATTTTTACTTTCTTCTATCTTAAAAAGAAGAAAGTATTGGATTCATGAAAATTTTCGAATTCCGGTTTTTGACGGATTTGCACGTTTTAGGGGTCAGAGAACCCGAAAAAGATGTTTTTACAAAATGTCTGTCTGTGAGTCTGTCTGTCTGTCTGTCCGTCTGTCCGTCTGTCTGTCTGTGTGTCTATGTGTGACACAAATTTTGTGGGCGCTCTATCTCAAGAACTAATGCACGGAATTTAATAAAAATTCATATTCAGTTAGTCCCTGATACAGATTGATGCTGATTAGCTTTTGGTGCAAATCGCTCAACAGGTGGCGCTGCTATGCTGCCTTTTTTACGATTTCCGCAATGTCTCTATCTCAAGAACTAATGCACGGATTTTCATGAAACTTCAGAGTCAGTTAGTCCTTGATATGATTTGATGCTGATTACGTGTTGGTGTAAATCGCTCAACAGGTGGTGCTGCTATGCTGGATTTTTTACGATTTCCGCAATGGCTCTATCTCAAGAACTAATGCACGGATTTTCATGAAACTTCAGATTCAGTTAGTCCTTGACATGAATAGACATTTTATAGATTTTGGTGTAAATCGCTCAATAGGTGGCGCTGCTATTGGGCATTTTTTGTAATTTCCGCAATAGCTCTATCTCAAGAACTAATGCTTGGATTTTCAACAAACTTCAGATTCAGGTATACCATGATATGAGTTAGTGCTGTTTATGTTTTGGTGCAAATCGCTCAACAGGTGGCGCTGCTATGCTGCATTTTTCAGAATTTCCGCCACAGCTGTATCTCAATAACTAATGCATGAATTTTCATCAAATTTCAGATTCAGGTATACCTTGATATCAATTAGTGCTGTTTATGTTTTGGTGTAAATCGCTCAACAGGTGGCGCTGCTATACTAAATTTTTCAGAATTTCCGCTATAGCTCTATACAAGAACTAATGCACAAATTTTCACCAATCATCAAATTCAGATATATTGTGATATGAATTGGTACTATTTAAACGATTTAATTGACGTGATTTATATAGAAGAAAGTTTTGTGATGGCCACAACATACTAGTTGTTCTTTATTATAGTATATTTTGTAGATTAAGAAACATATACCTGTGAAGGCGCCTACCTTCACATATTAATTTTAAGACCTTTCCTCTTTCCCCCTTTAAAATTACATTTTTTAAAATTCTTAAATTTAATTATCTGTCTGCATTCGGATTCAATCTGTTTTTAGCGCTCTTTTCCCTTCATAAATTAAGCATTCAATTCTCAGTCTCTTTAATATTTTAACCGCAGCGCACTACAGTTAAAAGAAAAGAAATCATTTCCTTTTCTCGCCTAATAACTGGATTCTAATTTTCATCCTTCTGCCTTAGTTTGATGATATGCAGAAATTAATCAGACATATTACTTCTACATTTTTAGCCGTTGGTCCAGATGTTAGATAGATGTGTCATTTCAGTTATTAACCCTGTCTTTATTTTGTTTTTGTTTTTTTAACGTACTCTTTCGGCCGCTTCAATCCCATGAGAACTTTAGCAACCCCTATAGAATGCCTTTCGCGGTTTAAAGCTAGAATTCCTACACAGCCACTGGCGTTAAATATTTCTTATTAATCTTTTACATTCCCGATTCAATTTCAATTATTGTACTTTGACCACATGTCTTCCTCTCTTTAATCTCGCCATATAGTATATATTTTTGGCGAAATTGTGTATGTAAGCTTGCCAACACTCCAGATTTCGAGAAAGTGTATTTTGAGTCAGACTAGCTTCTGAACTCGCATGATGTGAATAAAAAAATTGTAATTCTTCGCTCCCTTCTCCAACATTGGCCGTGTAATTCTCGGCGGTGGTGGAAACGATCCCGGTGCACAATAAAGACCTTCAGAAAATTCCTGTTTTTTTTATTATCTCAGCATTTCCCTGCCTTCTTCTTGAAATAATTAACAATTGATTTTTTTGTCTTAGAGTCATTATTCAAGCTTAGCAAAATGAACCACCTGTGCAACAACAAACAACTACTTTACAAATACTGGATAACTCCGTTACAAATACTTGGTGCTTAAGGCCGGCATTGCCGAGGTTACATTTGGAGAAGCGGAGCACGTGATATATATATATTTCTTATTCAAAATAATTACTAATACTGGATTATTACAAAAAAAAACTGTTCAATTTCTTTAACAAAAAAACTGCAAAATTCATGGACTATCAATTATGGACTATGTTCATTACAGTGGCTGTTTGCACGCTTATCTAGCCTGAAATGTCCACTACCCCGGTACTGAGACGCAATAATTATGACACCTGTAGTACCCGATTAGCCAGTTTGATCTTTGAGTGTGCTATCCAAAATAGATGTCTGAAACTATTTACTGCTATTCCAGAACAGAGGTTCAGTGAATGTTGCCTGCTATACAAAAAAAAAAAAAAAAAAAACTGGTTCCCGTGATCCTGAATTAAGGTGAAAATGAAAGACGCCCTCGTACAGCACTGTACCGCAGATTTCCTGGTGGTCATCGGAAAATCCATGCATTCCCTTGCCGGGGGATTCCGTCACAAAGTCCGCCAAACACCTCCTCTTTATTTCCAGCAAGAAGAGAAAGGAATAAATTATCATTCATGATGACTCAAAGTATATTTTTCTCTCTCCGCCGAAGCAAGATTTTTGTTTTTTTTTGTGTGTTGGATGGATGCGCCGTTTTACAAACTTTCAGTAGTCGCAGCCTTTTAATTATTCATCGCTTCTGTGAGTTGTGTTTTGAGACATCTGCAAATGAACGTGTGAATTTAAGCAACTGAGTGATTTCACAAAATTAACATGAACGTTTATTGCTAAAAAAAAAAAAAACTTTAAATACAAGTAAAATTCACTGGGGGCGCACACAAAATAAATAATTTTCCCTTCTCTATAAAAATATAATTTAAGGTGAAAACACAAGAAATTAATTGCATAAAAAAAAAAAAATCATTTTTCTTGTCTTTAGTATAACAGGTAAGCTATTCTTTTTTCCTTTTACAGTATTCAAGTCATGTTACTTCCATAACTACATTTTATGGCTCCTATGATATAGAGGCATGCTAAATTTAAGTAATTTAAAGTGGTATGAACTCTAGACAAATACATCATATAATTTTTTTTTAAAAAGGGCCAATGAAAAGAAATTTGAAATATTACTTTTAGTTCGTGTACCTGTATTTTCTTTAATGTATAAAATTTGATAGTTAGATGGCAAGTTTTATATATATTTACAGTGTAAATTGTAAAGTATTTTTTTTTCTTTCTTGCACTTTTAAAGGTAATGTTTGCTCTCTCCTTACCAGTTTTGTGCTTGTGCTAAAGGCAGAATTATACTTTTATGTTGATTCCTAAGTAATACAGTATAGATACTGTGTGATTACATTTTTTTTGCTACCTTTTAACAGTGGATATTGAAAATATTAAAGTATTTCAAATAATGATGTTTTAGTTACGAGGATTGATTTTGCTATATATATATTGAGATAAAAAAAAATATGTAAAAAAAAAAATCCTCATGACTGGATTATATTGCTCTTTTAATATATATCTATATATAAGTTTTGATGGCTTCTTACTAAAAATTAAGCATTTATTTTTATTAGTAACATGCTAAGATTTTGTATGTCTAGGGATGCACTTCATATCCAGTTCAGTTTCAAAGTTTTTTTTTAATTTAGATAAAAGATTGTCCAAAATATTTTTTTCTTTCTTTTCACATTTCCGATTCTTATTTAATTCATTATATATATTTTTCGGTGTGACACAATGTTGCAATTCTGAGATGAGATGTTGTTTTTCTTATCTCCATTGGCCTAGGATTGCTGAACATGGTTGCTCTCGCTTAATTTCTTACTTCATTAGCGCTGGTCGCATTTCCCCCCCCCTTTTTAGATATTATGCGTCTGCAACTGATATGTGTCGCATTGCATTTTATATAAAAATGTTATCTATTATGATCACAGACAAAGTTTTTATTATTTTGGTTCGTGTACTTTTGAAACTCAGCAATCCTGTTGTAATCAGGCAAGCTTTCACAATGAAAGTGAAAACTTAGTTATAAAAAAAAGGGGCATAGTGTATAAAAAAAAAGATAAATAAAATAACTTAAGGTAATTTTTTCACAGAGCTTAATGTAATTTTGACACAAAAAAAATGAGGTAAAAAAATGAAAAAGCTTAAACTGGTACTGGACTGATATTATTTTTGATTTTTTTTTTCTTCTTACTTGTTGTGCTTAATATATTTCTTGTGGTAGCACTTCCTACAGGTAATTTCTTTTTATATATAACATTTTATATGTTTTTTTTATGTGTATATTATATGTTTTTTTTTATGTGTATATTATATGTTTTGTCAGTCATCCATATCAATAAGATATGAAAATTTTAATACTCTTAGATTACTATAAATATTGGTCTTGCAACTTTTATACTTAAGGATAAGCACTAGTGACATATAAAAAAAGTGAGAGGAATTAACCATTAATGGCAGTTAAATTTGCTCAGTATTTATTCTTTTTCAGTTGGTTGCTACTAATTTGAGAAAATTACATTTGCGATCTAGACAGTACACTGTTCTGTTTATATACATCTCTCATAGTCCAATTTACACGGATTTTATACATTTTTATTCACGTCTCATTAATTTATTTCTATAGCATATGTTAGGATCCTTCGTTTTAAAATATAGCTCGAGTCATCATATCTTAAATTTTTTCATAAAAAAAAGAGTCTCTTTTTCCTTTTGATTTCTATTTCTACTTTATAAAATTTTTATAACATGAGTCGTAAACATTTTATGCATGTGTTATATATCAGTATGCTTGTTATTGCATACACACACAATTTACACGCACACTACATTTTACAGGTGATTATATTTCTTGAGGTAAATTTTTAATTATTGTTTCCTGTGTTGTGTAAGTGCTTTTTTCATTGCGCTATGTTCCGGAAATAGCCTAATGATTAAAGGTATATGTTTCAGTTTTGGCTAAGTGGATCGGCCGTCCACTTTCTCAAAAGTGGAATATATTACTTACATGATACAAATGTTCAATACCTCACATTAATTTACAAGGCGTTCGCGCTCTCTTTCTTTTTAAATGCATAATGACGTATCTCTCGTACTATTTGATACTCCGTACATGTTTTTTTTTTTTTTTTTTCTCACTCTAGCTTACTATGGGCAGATAGTGAAGTTAGATGTTTGTCTGCATCAATTTTTTTTATCTCATGTACACATTTTTATGATTTCAGGTTTAACCTGGTACTACACACACACACATATTTACATTTCACTTCATATGGTCTTGTTTTGTAATAATTTTATGACACTCACCTTGGTTAAACATGGTCATGATTCTGTGTGCTTGTACATTTTTTTTACATACTTTCTCAACATTAGTGTACATTTTCACAAATACATAGTTTTACACTATTTTAAAGTTTGCGTATTTTTGTTGCCTTGTCATTTTTTTATTTTCGGAATGTTACTGAATTTTTTACATAATGTAATTCAATACAATATTTGCACATGCACCTTAAATGTACATGCATGAATTAATTTCTAGCTGGTATTTTTTACACATTTGTTAATTTTGTTTGTTTACGCGCGGCTGGTGACTCGTTGCTATTTTATTTATAACATAAAGTATTTTATTATAACTGACATGATATTTGATATCGTTGAAAATGCTGTTTTTATAAAATTTATTCAAATGCATAATGTGAGCTGTTAGGTACACTTTATATTTTTTTAAAAAAGGCTATTCACATATAGTCATTAAGCTAATTCTTTGGCATTGTCTCACATTTTAATATTTTTAATTAGTGAGTTAAAATCTCACAGGTGTCTTGTGACGGATACATACACTCATATATCATAAGGTATAACGCGTGGTATTTTGCTATTCGTTTTTTTTCTCTTTTCCAACCCTTTACTTGAAACATGTTTGGCTTGGCATAACTGCTACAGTTTAGCGTAGAGTTATGCAATCTGTCGTGCACTCGTACATTTTATGCACACTTCTTTTTAACTTGATACAGTAATAACTTTGGCAGATACACCTTTATTTTAATTTTTACCCTTTGTTAACCATTTATGCAACTTTTTTTTCTTTTCACAAGTAGTTCATGTGTTGGATATTTATTTATGTTACACAAAATTTTGCTCATTTAGAATACAATTTTGTCCATTCATATACATACATTACACTAGTTCATGTGTTGATTTACATATTTTGTTCATTTGCTTTTACACATTGTACTTTGCTTACGATCTATTCGACAGTATTCTTTTTTTTTTTTCTCACAAGTAGTTCATTGAGTATAACACATATAGTTCATTGTGGCTGGTTTAGAGTATAACCAGAGTTTTCACACATTACACGGAGTTCATTGCCTTTATTAACCCTCATTCATTACATTTTGGTGATTAACTCATTAAGTATGTAATTGAATCTCACTCGTATGTTAGTGTTTTGGGTTATTACACACATACTGTCTGTATATTTTGTTAGCAAATGCATAAAAAATTATTACAAGTAGTTCATGTGGAATTATACAATTTGTTCATGTGTTTACTTACACGTTGTGTATGCTTGCGTACACACTTGTTCATGAGTTTTTTCATGTAGTTCATGAGTTTGAGGTTTCCTTTTTCCTCCCTACACACACATACAGTTCCTTTTTTCCTGTTACTTTTCTATCTTTTAAACTTTACACCATTTTTCGATATTAAAAGGTTCTATCAGTTTTCTTTATTTTTTTTTAAATTTTAACAAGGTTGTTTTTATTTATCTTATGCGTTTGCATAATGTCATAACATATCAATGACACCATCACTTTGTCTATGTACAAAGATTTTAAGGTTTCAAGGAGTTATCCGTCACATGACATGTTAAACTACACACACATTTCGAATCTGTCTACTTTTAACATGCAACATTTTTAACATTTTCATTAGATACTTCTTACTTGAAGGTGGCAGATCGAGTAAGGTATCTGGTTACACTATATTAAATCGTATGCAATTTCTTAGTCAATGTTGTTAATTTTTTTTTTGCCAGGAGTTAAATTTTAATAAATACACAGAAGGTCTATACATGAAAATTCAGCAAAACTAAAACCTTTACATTATCAATTTTTTTTGGTGGCAAATTTCATTTACTGTGTTTGATTCTCACTGGTTATCGAGTGAAATTTTTTTTCTTTCACACTCATATGTCAGGATTTTAAAGATTTCTTTTTGGTAAACAACACTTCTTTTTCTATATTTTGCAAGAGACAGTTTATCTTTTGCGGTAACACTCCTTTTCCTTTTTTTGTTTATTTAACGTAAAGGTATGGATCCTGTCAATTTTACACTGATGCGTTTTGAGTAGATATATATAGATATTTTTTTCCAACGAACGCAGCAATATCTTATGAAGTTTACAGTAAAAAAAAATAAATTTAACCCTTTGGTAACGATTTTTTTTTAAATACGGTACACTTTTTTCTCTTCAGTTACATTTTGCTGTTTGGTGCTTGGTGCATGTAGAGAATTTTTGTTCATAGTTAACACACACAGTAGTTCATAGTTTATGTTAGTTCATAAAAAAAAACCTTACACGAGTTCATTGCTTTGTCAATTCTTTGCGTGCATCAGGGACTAATTGTCACTGTTTTTACAACTGATTTTCAAAACACTTAGGCATTTTACTTCATTGATACATTTCTTTGGTTCAGTGTTATATTTTTTTTACTTGAGGTCACTGTGATACACTTCTAGTGAACATTTGTATACTAGCACACGTTTGTTATTTTTTTATGCTAGATATTTAAAAAAAAGGGTTTCCTTTTTTGGTAACTTTACAGGATTACACTTTACTTTTATTTTTTTCATACGGTACCTTTCTTGGCTATTCAAGGTATTTCACGTGATAAGGTAGTTTTCTTATGCACGATTTTCCAATCACTCAGTACACAGGTGTGCATTATTTTTTTTTTGTTGTTGTTATGCTCATTGACACATGTGGTTTATTACTGGTATATACCAGTCGTAACACCTAACGGTGTCATTTATGACTACATACACACACACACACACATACTTTTGTGTCACCTGTTGTATAATGCTTATTAAAGTCCATTAAATTTACTGTACATTTTTTATAATTTTTGTAAGGGGTACTTTCTCTGGAAAGTTCTTATTACCTCTTGTTATACCTTATAGGAGTGTAATATGTTTTAAAATACACTTTAGTTAAATTAGGTTCTCAGTAAAACACATTCAGTCTTTGGTTACAAGATAAAATGATGGCAACTTTCAACTTTTAACAAATAATTTATCTCCATCTTCCTCTCCTTTTACCAGTCATACCACTTTTAAAAAACTTGAAATGTCACAAATAGTGCTGAAAATGAACAAGTTTTATATTTACTATACTATGTAATGTTTTGTCTTTATATACAGTTCATGTCTCAAGAAAAAAATAATTTTTATAAGTTGGAGTATAACCAACTTTTGTAGCAATTGTGGAAATTGCTCTTGCTTGCAGTGAAAGTTCAAGCAATCTTATATTAAAATCTTCTGGAATTCATAAAAAAAAAATATAATAATTGTGTGCACACGTTAAAAAAAAAAATTAAGAAAACAGCTGTCCAGAAGTAGTAAACTGCAGTTCATAAAGATAATTTCTAGATATTTTTATTTTTGGCAAGTCTTTGGTACCAACTTGCTTTGTCATGCTTATAGGCATGCTTTTTATATGAGACATGATTTATTTGTTCCTTACATATTTAGTATTTCTGTATATGTTTATAAACTGTTGGTCACCGGGTTCCCTCTACAAAATATTACATTTTTACATATTTTCTTTATGTGTAATGTATTTGAGAGAAGACATGGGGTAATTTTTTTCTCTCGCGGTTCACTTCGTTCTTTTTCGGCTGTTGGGGAGATATATGTGAAGGCGCCTACCTTCACATATTAATTTTAAGACCTTTCCTCTTTCCCCCTTTAAAATTACATTTTTTAAAATTCTTAAATTTAATTATCTGTCTGCATTCGGATTCAATCTGTTTTTAGCGCTCTTTTCCCTTCATAAATTAAGCATTCAATTCTCAGTCTCTTTAATATTTTAACCGCAGCGCACTACAGTTAAAAGAAAAGAAATCATTTCCTTTTCTCGCCTAATAACTGGATTCTAATTTTCATCCTTCTGCCTTAGTTTGATGATATGCAGAAATTAATCAGACATATTACTTCTACATTTTTAGCCGTTGGTCCAGATGTTAGATAGATGTGTCATTTCAGTTATTAACCCTGTCTTTATTTTGTTTTTGTTTTTTTAACGTACTCTTTCGGCCGCTTCAATCCCATGAGAACTTTAGCAACCCCTATAGAATGCCTTTCGCGGTTTAAAGCTAGAATTCCTACACAGCCACTGGCGTTAAATATTTCTTATTAATCTTTTACATTCCCGATTCAATTTCAATTATTGTACTTTGACCACATGTCTTCCTCTCTTTAATCTCGCCATATAGTATATATTTTTGGCGAAATTGTGTATGTAAGCTTGCCAACACTCCAGATTTCGAGAAAGTGTATTTTGAGTCAGACTAGCTTCTGAACTCGCATGATGTGAATAAAAAAATTGTAATTCTTCGCTCCCTTCTCCAACATTGGCCGTGTAATTCTCGGCGGTGGTGGAAACGATCCCGGTGCACAATAAAGACCTTCAGAAAATTCCTGTTTTTTTTATTATCTCAGCATTTCCCTGCCTTCTTCTTGAAATAATTAACAATTGATTTTTTTGTCTTAGAGTCATTATTCAAGCTTAGCAAAATGAACCACCTGTGCAACAACAAACAACTACTTTACAAATACTGGATAACTCCGTTACAATACCATTTTGTACAATGTAGCATTTAAACTTATCAAGGCAAATAATATTTCTTGGTAGTTTGAAATAAATATTTTTCTTGCGATGAAAAAAAAAAAAAATTAAGGTAAAATTTTTAAATTACATAATGTAAGCATCAGTGCACTATAGGAAAGTCTACACTATAAAATATTACATTGACTTCTTTCTGCTCTTCAATAAAGCAAACCCTTAAATAACATCACCAAAGGAATTTTTTTTTTGTCAAATCACACTTATCAGCTAAATCAGAAAGACTTTAATAGAAACGGTGGATTTTAAACGAATTTTAAATGTTTAACATCAAAAAGGACAGTCCACTGGACCAATTTGTAATCTGAATCGACAGCATATTTCTTAAAGGTGTTTCGTTAAAAGAAAACTATGTTAGATTGCCAATTACTTTATCATTCTTTATTTTTATACGTCTTTTTAACTGTGAGATAGAGTATTTTCCGAGGCTTCGTCATAATTATCATTCGAATACATTTCCAGAAATTATTTTACTGCATTTTTAATCTCTCCATTTATGATGTGTTTTGAATACATAATGAAAAATCTCTATTCTAAAAGAGAATAAGCTTTTTAACTTTTGGTTTGTTCAATGATGACGGAGTCGCATATTACATAATATGTTTGGTAAAAACATCTATCCCTAGCAAACAATTGAACTTAACACTTACACTAACATCAAGCATTTTACTTTTTCCTTTAAGTCATTTCTTCTTAGCCTCATCATTTTTTGCACCATCAAAGATTTCGGCTTCATTTTCATAACTTGCAAAATTAATCCTTTATCAAATTTTCCGTGGAATCATAGAGGGGTTCAATAGCTGTCATTTTCCAGTTTACTCGTGAAAAGTCTTGTTAACACTGTTCATCCTCTGCAGTATAGTATCCCATACAATAATCATCAGAGCAAATTTCATTAATTAATTTTTCAAAATAAACTACTTGCTTCAATTCTAATAGTTGCAGATTCATTAACATCTTTAGAGATTTTTGATAAAATGCTCAATATATGAGTGTAATTTCCTTCAAAATCTTCACAACATTTGCAATTGTAAATCACTTTGTTGTTGACACAGATTTTAATATTAATTTATTTTTTATCTTCTCAACAATTCCCATCTGTTGGTTGATGCAGAAAAAAGTTATATACAATTGCAATTAATCCAAAGAAAGGTACGGCTGAAGAATAAGATTCAGTGACATTATATCAACAGGATTTAGATTGGGCTGGACATGACACATAGTGTATAAGAAGAAAATATTTTTTTTAACCTAACACGCAAGTCTAACTATTTTCTGGACATATTAGTAGCATTGTCGTAAGACTGACTACGACAATACTTTAAATAAATGTCAAGATTTTCAGTAATATTTACTACAAGTTCTTGAAGATGTTGAGAACTATATTTGTTGATTGTTATGAATTTTGGTAAAAGTTTAACTGGATTTCCTTGTGAATCAACATATCTCAATACCAGAGAGTGTTCTTCAGTATGTGTAATATCATGAGTCCATAATAATTCCAGAATACTAAGCTTTCTTAATTTCCATTAATATTACTCCCAACACTTTTTTGATATCAGTTTAATAAACTCTCCAACAATCGTTGAAGAAACATAACTCACCTTTATATGGCTTTTATTTCCGTGAATAATGTATGCTGGGTCAGAAGTAAGATAAAAATTGTTAACAATTCTTTACTTCGAAGGAAATTGCCGTTGTACGCAGAACCGAATATTTCATAAGAGCCAAACAAAGGAATGGCTCTTTACAAAATATATTTTAGAAGAGCTACCAATATGAACATTGCTTTCTTCCAGGAAATGCCTTCTATCTAATGCTGATCAACAAGGTTTCATTTGAGACAACTATTACTGATGAGCGGTGTGAGAATGATTACACAGATTGTCTATGATAAGAAGACTTTTCATGTTAGAACAACCTTTTACAAATATTCAGCCAATCAGGGAGAAGATTCTTAAAAGGCCTCGGTCACCCAAGCTATATAGCTTACACATGTAGCAAAATACAGATTTACTTCTTTGCGAATATAAACAGTAATCTTTTTGGATTTTTTTTCTACATTTTTTTTACACGGAAGAAACTATTTCTGGAAAACATTCTTCCCATTCTACCAAGTGTTCGTCAAGAACTTTCTAAATAATTAGTTTTTGTCAAGGTTTATTGAGAAATAAATTTCTTAAAGTATCATTGACTGGAGGCCATAATGCTGCAACATCAAAATTTTGTACTACACTAGGTTTCATAATGATATGAACACCCAGTTTTTCATGTATAAAAAAGAAGAAAATGTTACAAAACAAACAGGAGTCGAATCAATGTTAGAAATGGAGCAATTCGTTTTATTTTATAACAAAATATAATTGAAACAGAGATTTATACATAAAAAGCTGCATTTTTCCATTTTGAGATGTTTCATAATGATATGAATGTTGGCAAAAAAACATAGACTAATAGCCAGTATATGCACCAGATCTTTTAATTAATGTGAAAACACAATCAAGCGCAATGGAGTGGACCAAGCTTTTTAATATATTTTCATCGATTTAATTCCAGTGGAAGGTGATAGCAACTTTTAATTCTGAATTCGTGGAATATTGTTTTCCATTTGCGTAAACAGTTCTAACCAGTAACCTCAATACATTTTCCATTGGATTTAAATCAGGAGAAACAGATGAACATGGAATTACATGTGCACTATTACTAAGAAATCATTCCCAAGTGCTGTTTGCCATGTTGATAGATACAATGTCTTGTTGGATCATCCAGAAAGGTCCACCGATTTCTTCAGCAAATGGCATCAAGTTTTCATCAATTGGATCTTGGTAGGTGAATGCACTCATTCTATCAGAGGGAAACCCAACGTTGGCCTTGCCATGAAATCCAAACGCAGCCCAAACCGTGAGTGAATCACCACCCTGCTTCCCTTTTGAAAACGTTTCGGGTTTCTTCCGCAGATCGTGCTAATAATAAGAAAAACCGTCCGGCACATCCAAATTGAATTTTTTTACATCGGAAAATATTACTCTTCCATATTCTAACTTCCTGGACATGTGATCGTTTGCCCAATTCAGGCGATTCTATTGTTTACGTTTACCGTTTTTTAGTCATAAGTGGTTGGGGCTTTCTTTTCTGGTACCTCATCACCGCAGAGCTATTGCCTACTCTGGACAAGGTACTTTTGACATTGCTATCAGTGGATCTCTTGAAGGTTCACCTAAAGTTGTTTTCCTATTCCTCATTCTTTTTATAATGGCTTTTTTTAGGTAGCTTTCATTACAAAAAGCTACCTATTGCAGCCGTTCGGAGGAAAGCGATTTCAAAAAAATTTGGTATATTTTCATCGATCATGACCCCCAGACCCCGAAACCACCCTCCGTTCAAAAGTTGATATATATATATATATATATATATATATATATATATCCATATATATATATATATATATATATATATATATATATATATATATATATATATATATATATAGATATATATATATATATATCTGATCTTTGTCACACTGTAAATCTCGTATTTATGAACCGATTTGAATGAAACTCGGTGTGTACATAGTACATACCAATGTCTCAACCGAGTTCGTTGGCCAGCTTAATCCGCCATCTTGTTTCAAAATGGCGGCCATTTAAAAAAATTTAAAAAAATTCAAATTTGAAATGTGGTACCAAAAAATTAAAAATAGAAAAATATTTTTTTCTTATGTGTTTGACCTTGATACAAAGATTCCGGAGCAGTTTTTGTTTCGTCGATATCTTAAAAAATGGCTGAGTTATAGCACTTTGAATTTCTAGCGTAGTTGACATTTTGAAACGTCCTGATTTTTGTCACGCGATAACAGGCGTATTTATGAAGCAATATGGATGTACCTTCGTGTGTACATAGTACATACCAATGTCTCGACCAAGTTCGTTCGCCAGCTTCATCCGCCATCTTGTTTCAAAATGGTGGCTATTTAAAAATTATTTAAAAATTTTAAATTTGAAATGTGGTACCAAAAAATTGAAATTGGAAAAATATTTTTTTCTTATGTGTTTGACCTTGATACAAATATTGCGGAGCAATTTTTGTTTCGTCTATATCTTAAAAAATGGCTGAGTTATAGCACTTTGAATTTCTAGCGTAGCTGACATTTTGAAACGTCCTGATATTTGTCACGCGATGACAGGCGTATTTATGCACCGATATGGGTGTACCTTCGTGGGTACATAGTACATACCAATGTCTCGACCGAGTTCGTTGGCCAGCTTCAACCGCCATCTTGTTTCAAAATGGTGGCCATTTAAAAAAAATTTAAAAATTAAAATTTGAAATGTGGTACCAAAAAATTGGAAAATGAAAAAGATTTTCTTCTTATGTGTTTGACCTTAATATAAAGATTCCGGAACAGTTTTTGTTTCGTCCATATCTAAAAAAAATGACTGAGTTATAGCATTTTGAATTTCTATCGTGGCTGACATTTTGAAACAACCTGATTTTTGTCAGGCGATAACAAGCGTATTTATGAACCGATTTGGATGTAAGAAGGCATGTGGATAGCATATAGCAATGTCTCGACCAAATTCGCTGGCCAGCCTCATCCGTCATCTTGTTTCAAAATGGTGGCCATTAAATTAAAAAAAAATTATATTTAAAGTGAGGTGCAAAAAAATTAGAAATTGAAAAAGGTTTCTTTCTTAAGTATTTGACCTTGATATAAGGATACCGGAGCATTTTTTATTTTGTCTTTATCTTAAAAAAAATGGCTTAGATATATATAACAGTTTGAATTTCTTTATGTGGGTGACATTTTGAAAAATCTGATTTTTTGCCTGCGACAGAACTCGTATATATCAACCGATTCCGATGTGAGTGAGCATGTGCAGTGCTGGTTAGCCTCATCCACCATGTTGTCTTAAAATGGCAGGCACTTCAAGATATCGCCGAATTTGGCAACCAAATATAACTTACTTTAAATAAAAGCAGCTTGGATAAAGCTGACTTATTTCGCGAAATTCTCATTCATGATGATTTAGTATTGATAAAAATTAGTATTGAATCTTCTATAATCGGTTACCACTAAATTGAGCTTCATGTGTTTGAATAACATAAGCTAGCTTTTTAAAAATAAGGAATATGAAAGCTACCTCTTCCTCCCGGCACTGGTCGGAAGGACTTTTTCCTTTTGGGAAGCTTTGGCGGACGTACCGTAAACTTCACCATAATCCTCTTTTAATCGAAAAAAAAAAAAATAATATTACAACTGGAGATCTTTTCAATTTTTTTGCGATAGCTCTGGCCGAAAGTCTTTAATCCTTAAAAGCCACAATTTTTCCTTTCTCAAAACCACTTAAACCGCTTTTACGACCCATACTTCTAGAAATCACTTTGCAAACATGTTTGGAAATTTTCTAGTCTGCGAAGTATTTTTATATGCGAAACTAATTTGAATATTTCGGTTTCTTCTTATCGGAGTGGCGTTCAATATTCCTGTACAGTATCCATGCTCGTTTAGTGATCATTTCGATCAATCTTCATATCATTTTGCAGCATACATTTTTTAGATAATGCAAATTTTCAATGATTTTAAAATTCATATTTCATTTACAGCTATGTATTATGTAAAATCACTATATTTGTCTCGAGAATGGAGTTTTCTGATAATTATTTATGAATTTTTGCCAGGATATCACAAAATTACTAGGTGTTCATACCATTATGAAACCCAGTGTAGATAAGTATTTCATGATGATGGTCAAGATCAACTTCAGCTGAGATTGAAATGGCAGATTCAGATTCATTATTATCATTTGAAATGATAGTCTGAAATACTTCTCTAATACAATACAATGCTGTTTCCAGAGTTAGTTGATTGAAACCTACTATAATAATTATATATACACTGAAGAGCCAAAACATTATGACCACATACCTAATAATGCATTGTCAAAATTCCGGCCCGCAAAAAAGCTACATCCGCCTTTGCATGGATGCCACACGTCCTTGGTACATGGCCGAAGACAGATTTAACCATATGTTCAAGTAGCGGTCACGCAAATCCAGGATATTGCAGCATGGTTGTTTTTAGCTCGGACTTGCCGTTCCATGACACCCCAAATCTGCTTTATCTTATTAAGATCCGTTCAGGTAGGCTACTAGGACATTAACTGGAATTCAGTATTATGTTCCTGGAACCACCCCAGTACAATTCGAGTCCTGTGTCAAGGAGTGTTGACTTGCTCGAAGACTCCATTTCCAGTTGGGAGGAGAGATAACATTGTAAGGGTGAAACAGTTCCGCACGGATGTTCTGATAGTCTGCGGCCTTCACGATCTGTTGTGCCACAACCACAGGTCCAAGAGATACCTATGAGATTGTTTCACAAAGCTTAATATTGCCACCACCAGCCTTTTTATGGCCTGCTGAAGAAGGGGCAGCAACAAATCGCCTGGAAGAAGGCATAGTTTGACACGGTCATCGAGGGATTGAAGAATGAATCGTGATTCAGCTGACCAGGCAGTTCTCTTCCGATGATCCATGGTCCAGTCACGATGTTCCTGGGCCGAGTGTTGGAGTAGTTGGCGATGATACTTGGTGAACAGAGGCACATGAGTATGGAGTTTGCTGCATAGCCTTATATCCAACAGTCTCGTCTAAACTGTGTGTTCTGAAATAAATCTACTTGGACTTGTATTGTATTGGGCTGTCAGCTGAGACAGTGTCTATCACCGATTTTGTGTTATCAAGTGGGGAGTCTCCTACGTCCTTTTTCTTTGATAACGCGTCGACGTCCAACGCCATCGCGTCTGCTGATAGTTTCATCGTCATTCATGAACTTTCCATACGTACTAATAACGATATGCCGCGAACAACCCAAGACTCGAACAGTTTCGGAGATACCCGTTCTGAGCTATCGGATCATTGAATTCTGCCCTCTATCAAAGTCGCTTAGATCGGCCACCTTTCCCATTACATGCAGAAATAAGCGCAAAAATTATCCTTCATACTCCCTAGCAGTAGTTAAATACCATTTCCACCGCATTACGCGCCCTCCACGTCAACCAAGCGATTTCATTGCAAAATGTCGTGAGGGTCATAATGTTTTGGCTCTTCGGTGTGTATATATATAAACTCGGTTTATGGCGTCAGATGCCGCCATCCAAAGAATCTACAAGAGACTTTTTTCCATTTTTTTTTTCGGTCAAGGGTCCGTTCCTCTGCCAGACCTTTCTCATTGCCTTTGAAATATCATCCATCCTATTCTTTCGTGGTCTTCCCCGTTTCCTTTTTTTGTTTGTTTCATAATTGAATGTGATTTTGGATTATATAGTTATAGTAAACTTCAGATTGCTCATGTTTCATCATGTTTCATACATATAAGCATATTCTGTTGTGTAACTATATCATCAAAAGTAGTAATGCCACAAAATGAAATGAGAGACTTTTTTTAGCCAAATGATCAACTTATAAATTAACTGTAAGCAAAAATTTGTAAGAAGTATTAAAATCGCTTCAGTAATTCACGAGAAGTAAGTAATTGAAACCGCTCGTGTCTGTCAACTTGAGAAATAGCAAAGACACACGATTAACAATAATCATACATATCATACATATCATACAGCATACATATACATATCATACAGCTTACATAAAAGCATTAATAATGGTATTATCAGTGGTGTACTTAGTCTTAAATTAAAGACGACCGAAAAAGAGATTGAAACGCTAAAATGCAGAGGGGAGGCATGTTTTCCTCAAAATATTCACTAAATTCTAACCCTAACTGAAATCAAAATGAGACAGTCTGTTACTCTAGTTCTGTATAATAATGTCACTTGAAAATACTGCAGTATAACTATCAAGAATTCTAAACTATCGTGAATTCGAATATTCGTAAAACGTTAAATCCTTATCCCGTTGCGAAACTCTCATCTGTAATTTCTACTCCAAAATAGCTAAGCGGCAACTTCACTAGCTACTCCCCCAGCGGGGGAATTCTATAATAGTAATATTTAAGATTACATACTAGGGTTGTGTGAAAAAAACGAAAATCGGAAAATCAAAATGTAATACAGCGCAAAAGTTGTATATTGACCTCAATAACAAAACTGCGCAGTTTTTTTTTATATCAAATTTTATATTCCGGTGTTCCCCCAATTTTCGCCAAACTCGTCAAAAACACCTTGTAGAAGTTATAAATAAAAATAAAGATAAAACTGGAAAACAAAAATGTTATACCGCGGAAACGTTGTTTATGGTACGTAGTAATATGCCTGCACAGTTTTTTCGAAATCAACTTTTATCTTCCGTTGGCCCGGGCACCCCAATTTTAGCTAAATTCGTCAAAAATGCCTTGTACAACTTATAAATAGAAATAATAATAAAGTTGGAAAATAAAAATGTAATTCCGAGGAAACCTTGAGTGTGGTATGTAGTAATATGCCTGCGCAGTTTTTTCGAAATCGCATAATATCTTCTAGGGATCCGGTCATTTGAAATTTTGATAGAAATTGCCATAAATACCTTTTCATGTGTTGCACATGTATAATAGAATGCATCACACAGGAAGCAAGAGTGCAATAAAGGCGTTTTACCTGTGAAAAGTACACAAACAAATGAAGTTCAAGAATGAAAAACAAACATTTAAATCTGTAAAAGTGTAAAAAAAATTGAAAGTTCAATTAAATCAGATAGTGCTGCTCAAAACAAAAGTCTAAACACTCAAAATATTTCGGTTTAGTGTTTATTGTTAGTCCTGTTGGTGTTTTGTAACCTTAAAATCTGACTTAGTCTCAAAATATGGCATAATGGATCTTATGAATCCATCCATGTTGCTTGCACTACAAACTGTCGCGGCAGCTTCAGTGATCCCTCTGACACGTCATTCTACACTTTTAGTGTTGCATGGAAACTCAACAAACGAAATTATTTCTTCACTATCACGTTTGTCAATGTACATCTTTAAATCATTGCATGAAAGATTAGTAAAAACAGATGGTTCTGTAACTTCTACCTCATACCACTGAATCAGATAAATATAATCTGCTGTGCTAAAATTGATTGCAGGAACTTGGAATTGTCGAGCTTTTCCACTTGTGTTCGCACTTCGCGCTTTAAGAATTCTACGAAATCCTAGTTCGCGGATGTGTTTCCGATCAGCAGTTACGATTCCATACCACTCAGCCGGTTTTCCGGATGAAAAAAAAGTATTGCGCTGGATTACTGAGTCAGTTATATCTTTAACTGCCTGGGGCATATCCATGAAAAAAAAACAATTTCCCAAAGATGGCTTGCACTTAATTGCAAACCGTATACGTGCGTACATCTTGACTACAAGCTTCGCCAATATCTGGAGATTTAACTTGTATCCGGTGTTCCCACATAGAGTATCAAAATTCTGTTAGCGGTGATAACCCATCTGCTATGTGAAAGTCTACCGAGAAATCTATTTGCAAGGTCTTCCGAACAACTTCCTTTCTTAATAGATAGGATCACTTTCTTCAGGTATTTTTGATCGGTACTGAAATCTTCAATAACTATTTCGAGGTTATAATTAATCTAGAATAGTCTGTAAAGAAACGATGGGAAGGGATTCACACTTGTCCAACATTTTTCTAATCGGCCCACTATAACTGTGTGGTCCCCTGCTGCATCCGTCTAGCACGAACTCATTTAAAGAGCTTTAAATTTTTTGAACACTTTTAACAGATTTAAATGTTTGTTTTTATTCTTGAATTTTAATTGTTTGTGTACTTTTCACAGATAAAATGTTTGTATTGCACTCTTCCTTCTTGTATGATGCATTCTATTATACATATACAACAGATAAAAGGCAATTTACTGAAATTTTTTCGAAATTTCGAATGAACGGCTCCCTGGAAGATATTATGCGATTTTGAAAATACTGTGCAGGCATATTACTACAAAAAATACGCAAATTTTTCGCGGTATAAAATTTTTATTTTCCAACTTTATGGTTATTTCGATTTATAAGATGTACAAGGCAATTTTGACGAATTCCTCAAGAATTGGGGGGGGGGGGGTGCTCAAGCCATCGGAAGATAAAACTTGATTTCAAAAAATTTGTAAATTTGTGCAGGCATATCACTAAGTAACGTACTCAACTTTTCCGTGGTGTGACCTTTTTGTTTTCCAGCTTTATCTTTATTTTTATTTATAACTTCTACAAGGTGTTTTTGACGAGTTTGGCGAAACTTGAGGGGCCCGGGGGCAAGTTTTAGTCAAAGTTTGATCAATAGACGAAACAGCATTTGTTAATACATTTAAAATATATAAGTTATTCCATATAATTTAAATTAATGTAACAAGTATACTAAATTACTTAAAATAATTAAAATATTTATTTTCACAAATATAAAGTTTTGTAATAAAACCAGAAAAAATTATTAGAACTATTTATTAATTATAAGCTTTCTGAATGTGTGTTTGGTGTTCCGGCATTTAAAAGATGTTCATGAGAAACGGTTGCTAAAGACGGCTGTTTTATAAATTAAAAAATACGAAAAGTCCCGTAAAGGGAGATTGCATGAATGCAGTCTGTTGAAAAATTACTCAAAAGGAACATAACATATGAAATGATGAAATTACTGTTTAGAAGACGAATAAAAGCATAAATCAGAATTAAATAAACAAAACAGTACTTTAAGGCCATATAGAAAAAAAATCAACACATCTGTAAACTTTTGAATAATAATAAAATTAAATAGTTCAATACATTTTTTAATTTTAATCATACATATTTTTTTAATAATAATTTTGGTACTTTATGGATATTCGTGGAAACAGTTGCTGTTTTCTAAATTAAAAAGTACGAAAAATCACGTAAAATGTGATTATATAAATGCAGTCAGCAGAAAATTTCCTCGAAAGGAACATAACATAAGAAATGATGAAATTATCGTTTAGAAGACAAATAAAAGCATAAATCAGAATTAAATAGATGAAACAGTACTTAAAGGCAATATAAGAAATTAAATCAACATAGCTTTGAAAGTTAGAAACTTTTGAATTAAAAAAATAAAAAGTTCAATACATTTTTAAACAAATATATATAGTTTTTAAATTGGAATTTCTGTATTGAAATCTTTGTGAAAGATATGGAGTGCAGATTGTCAATTCTGAAATATGGCTACATTTTTTAGGCTATATATTATAAATAGTATTATAAATATTACTTATTAACGCCATCTTAATTTATTAATTTTAATAGATTAACTCTCTCTAAAATTTGTTTGAAAATATTTTATTCCAAAAATCAATCTTCTATTGTAAGTATAAAAAATGAAAAAATATGTGCTTTCGGAAGTAAAAATTTCATTAATTTATAACTTGGGACAACATGATGTCAGAAAATGCATTTAAAACACTAAGTATAGTTTTTATCTTTTCAGTAGACATTAAATAAACAATATGTATGACTGATTAACTGCTACAGGTGTTTCATATGATAATAAGAACCGAATGCACAAACTAACAAGAGAAAAAATCATGCTGAAAGCATAGATTAGCAAATACTTTCCAAAACTTCCAGAATGCTGTCACGGAACTTGATCATTCCAAATGATGAAGGAAGATATCTCAGAAAATGCATAACACATTCGAAAATTAGATTTTAGAAATTATTGATAGCTTGAAAGATAATCGAATTATTTTTTACATTTTTTTCGATATCTATAATTCTATTTATGCATTACATACTACGCTATAATTTAGCTTAGTTACAAAATGCATAACACGCTAAATTTAATGCATCCAGTTCTTTACTTAGATAATAACTGGTGATGAATCTGCTGTATATTCTGTATTTTATATTCTGCATCTAATATTCTACTAACATCACTTGATATACTAAAACAATTCACCCTAATACGTAATGCTTCAGAATTATTTAGTTAACCCCTTGAAGGACGGTGAGATATATTTTATCCCACCTATGATTAATAAAGATTTGCAAAAGAAAAAAAAATATATTAAATTTTACTTTTCTAAATTTGGTGGAAAAAAGTTCAAAAAATGCTTTTCTTTATTTTGTAATAAATCTTTTTTTGCAGATTCCGGTGTGAATTCGACATTACAGTAACGCAATTACTTGCCCCTCTAAGGGGTTAAAACCTGTGTATGATCTATAGAATTTACCCATACCACGTACTATGAAAAAGTTAGTGAAGTTTAAACACGTATACCCCAGCTGAAAACTCACTTCCATCCCTGAATGAATGATAAATGCTTTTCTCTTAATATTCTAAAGAAAGCATGTATTAAAAATAAAAAATATATTACAATTCATCAGACATACAAGTAAAAATTATATAAATACATTTAATACAATTAAAAAGCAAACGTTCCGAGCTAAATTTTAGCCCCTCATCAATGCAATAAATAATATTCAAATGACAGAAAACTATATATCATGTTTACAGTTAAAAAATTACTAGCAGTTAAAATTAAATAAGGTATAAAAAGTTCAAAACAATGTTGAGTATTCAGGAGGAAGTGCACATGATTCATTTATCGGCGACGTTTGCTTACGAGTGAACACACCTTCCAGAAAAAGTCTACTTTTAATATTATTGCAACCGGATCTGATAACTTTCATATTTGCGAAATCCGGGATATGGTCGGTATCTAAAGATTGCTGTACAATTTTAGACTGTAGGCTTCCAGATTTGTAGGCTCGTTTATGTTCGGCAAAGCGAATGTCGCAAGGTGCACTTCCTGCTGAATACTCAACATTGTTTTGAAATTTTTATACCTTATTTAATTTTAACTGCTAGTAATTTTTTAACTGTAAACATGATATATAGTTTTCTGTCATTTGAATGTTATTTATTGCACTGATGAGGGGCTAAAATTTAGTTCGAAACGTTTGCTTTTTAATTGTATTAAATGTATTTATATAATTTTTACTTGTATGTCTGATGAACTGTAATATATTTTTTATTTTTAAATCGTATATCAGACATTAAATAATGATTATTTATTTTAAAAGCATGTATTAGTTCATCTCAGAAATTTATACCAATTTCATTATATTGAAAAAAGTGTAACATCAATAAAAACTACCGCAAACAATTTTCTTACATCAATCATAATAAAATGTGATTTTTTTAGTGTCCATGCACGCGAAATATAAATGCTACACACCCTATTTTCAATAGCGACGACGCCGTACTAATCAAAATTTATTACACAGCAATCCGAGTATTTTAAAGAGAATTAAAGCACGGGTAGAAAGCAGAGAGAAAAACAGAATTATCAAACACTTTTCTAGTCTCTCCGAAAATGTTGTAATAAGTGCATCGTTTGAGAAATAAAAGCATATATTTCGTTAAGTACTTATAAATTTTATGAAAACAATTTAATGGTAAGAAAGATGTTAGATGTAAAATTAGTAACGTTTCCGATTTCGAACCATTAATTAACTATTTTGAATGGATTTTTCCATTGTTAAAATAACCACACAAATTTTAAATATTAAGAAATAATATGAAATCTTTTAACAATAGTATTAAAAAATAACATCAAAATGTAAATACACTAATTGGATATTTACTGTAGTTATTTTGAGTATCTTTGAAAATGTTATATGTAATATTAGTGAAAATAAATAAAAGAATACCTGAAACATTCTAACTACTTTTAATTTAATTATGCCTATAATTCCTGAAATTAATTAAATAAAAAATAGCTTGATGTTACATCAGTATTCAATTTCGCATTCATACGTAGAACGGTCTGAAAGAAAATAAATATAAGATTAATGCGTTAGATTAAATAAAATTTATATAAAACATATCAATTTGCCAAAAAATATATTAAAAAATTATACGACTTTTTCTGATAGGCGCAGTGTGAATGAATACACAGATTATCTATGAAACAAAGAATTTTCATGCGAGTTCAACTTTTTACTAATATTTCGCAAATCTGGAATATTATTTTTAGAAGACCTTTGTAACTCAGTCTGTACAGCTCACAAATGTAGCAAAATACAGCTGTACTACTTGGCGAATGTAATTATCAATCTTTTTGTTTTTTTTTCCATTTGTTTTACACGGAAGGAGTTGTTTAAGGAACATATTCTTTCCTGTTCAAGAAAGTTTTCGTTTAGAACTTCCTAAATAATCAATATTTTGACAAGATTTATTGAGAATAAAATATTATCTTAAACTAGGATTGAATGGAAGCCACAGTGATGCATCACCAAAATCATGTACTAGACAAGTATTGGCGGTCCAGAATCATCTTGAGCTAAAACTGAAATGGTTGATTCAGATTCATTATTATCAGATGAAATATTATTCTCAAAATATTACGCAATGCACTTTCTACAATTACCTGATTGTTCCCTCTTATAGAAATTTTATTATTATTTTAAGCTTCAGAATTGTCTTTACGCTACACATATATCTTTATCTTGTAGTGTAAATATCTCATAAAAATACTAGTGTTCACAAAATGAAATGGAAGAAGAACAAGGATTTTATTTTAATTGATCCCATTTCATTGGCACACATTGTTCGGCTTTGGAGATAAGTGCTGCTGTTTTACCCAACAGAAAATTTTGCATTAAGTCCTAAGGTTTTTTTTTTTTTTTTTACCACCTTTCGTTTTCCCAATCGTTGTCGTCCTTATCATCCCTGTCCATTGCGCTTGCATCTGCCAGATTTATATTTTCGTTTCTTCTCTATTATTTTTTTTTTAGGATAGTACAATTTATATTTATACTACAAACGAAGTATTAATATAATTAAATGAAAACTAACACATATATTATTTATGTTAAAAGAAAATTAGGAAATTAAATAATAATTATTAGAAAATTTCAAATACTAAAAGATAGCAAACAACATAAGGAAACGAACACGGGGAATCGAGAAACAAAGAGAGCGAGCAAGCGTAAAAAAATAAACAACCACTGTTAATTGCGAATACTGTTGCAGATAATTTTATCAAAAAAAAAAAAGTGCTAAGATTTAAAAAAAAAAAAAAAGGAGTACAAGTTGCCTCACAATTGGTGAATCGCGTTTGCCCCGCCTCTTTGATTAAAGACATCTATACTAACTGTTGATCGTAAGACTAGAATGGAGAAAACCACCCGTTCAGACCATTTTTTATTGGAACGGAACGTGGCCGCTTTAGGGTGGTTCCACTGTACTATGTAGAATACATACAAATGTATAGAACATGGATGCAGAAAAGAGTTGGGGCACAGTTACGGCTATGAGCAGTAATTTCTGAAATCTGTGTTTCCAATGTGTTATGCGTTTTCAAAAAATACATTCGGTAATTTCTTTATCTTATTAAAGGGCAATTTCCATGTTTAATTTTATTTTTAGCCAAACGATCAATTTATAGTTTAGCTGCAATCGAACATTTAAAAAAGTATTGAAATCATTAGCTGCAACCAAAATGTTTTTAAAAAGTATTGAAATCGATTCACTAGCTAACGAGAAATAAAGTATGACATCCGTGCACGTCAACTTAAGAAGTAGCAATGTCACAAGATTAAAATTAATTAGAGATTATTTAAAAACATTAGTAATATGATTATCAGTGGAGCGGGTAGAAATAAAATAAAGATAACCGAAATTATGCTTGAAATACTGAGGGAAGCAATGTTTTTCACTAAATATTCAGTATTCAAGCAATAGCTCAAAACAAAATTACCCGTCTGTTCTTCTAGCACAGTCTAAAATCTCACTAAGAACACTACAAAATGTTACTTCAAAATGCTGCAGTATAACTATAAAGAAAGGGAGAACCGTTATTCAAATATCTTCAAATCTTAAATATTTATCACGTTGGTGAGTTTTGAGTTATAGACTTTACTCCAAAATAGTTAAACAGCAAGTTCACTGGAAACTCAGAACATAAAAATCGCTATCTTCAAAAACAGGTGGCAATGAAAATCTTGGGTGTTGGTGTTGTTTTATGACGGCCGAATATCTACACTAGGGATATAGGCCCATGGGCGGTGCCAGTGTGGGGGTCTTTCTAAGGAAACCTAACCCGTATTTACGAAAGGAAAAGCCTAGGTTCGAAAAATAACCCACGGAAAACTCCAAACGATCAGGCCGATGGTCGCGATTGGGCCCAGCACCACCCGTCTACCAGCTTTGAGAGCAGAACCTCTTGGCCACTGGTGGGCCGAAAATCCTAGAATAATGTTATACAATGGGCGAGATGCGTCTACAGCTAACTAAATATCATATTATTGCACATAAATAGACGTGAAAATCATATTCGCGGAGATCCAGATGTATGCGAAATTTAAAGGAATGACACATAATACACATGCTAATGACACACAAGCTAATTCACATACCAATTTTGGAATTCAGAACAACGGGATAGCACGCAAAAATAAAACATTCACCACAAAAGACATTTAAATTTCAAAAGAATGAAGTGTTAGGTTTTTAACCTTTACACGGGGGCTTTGAGAACATCAGCGGATTGCATATATTCTCGCACAGATGCTGTCCGAGCACCCGTGTAAAGGTTAACTTTTGGAAATGCAAATTATCAGTTTAGTTTTTTGACTACGAATATGTGTATAAACCAGTGCCCAAATGAGCTTTCGTGATAAGGTGACAAGCTCTCTCGATTGTATAGGTAACTTCAAGCTACCCGTTGACGCTTTTTAAATGTATTAAATTTAAAAAAAAATATATTCACATTATAAATGATTTTAGAATGGAATCATTATTACGGTTTTCGCAAATTCAACGTTCTAAAGAAAAACAAATCATGCTTAATGCATAGGTGATGAAACACTCTCCAACACATTCAAAATAATTTAACACAACTTCGCCCTTTAATAGATGAAAGTTATTTCTAAGTAAACAATTTGGAAAACGCATAACACATTTTAAAATTAAATTCCTGAAGTTACGATGTAGAATCGGAGAACGTAAGTGCAGCCATGTATATGATCTATATATGTGCATGTACAAGGTGGCCATAATTGAACTGACAGTACTCAGGGTGTTTTGTAGCGCGATCTAATTGAGAGAATGACGCCAAATTTTGTAAGAAGATTAAACAAGACGGGGGACGAAGGAAAAAAACAGTTCCAAAAGTCACCGCTAGGGGAATGTGTGGTGCTGTGTAACGGAAAAAGAGTATTATTGCCGTATTGAACTTGAATTAAATCGTTAAGGGGTCTCAGGACTCTTAAAATTGAAAAAAAAATGGAAAAAAGGATCATTTTCAATATTTAATATCTTAAAATGTATTTGATATTAAAACACAATTTTAAATGGGGATGAAAGATACAAGTATATTCTTTCATTTCAAATATTTGAAACATTGCAAGATGCAGAATTAGCATTTACAGGGGTCTCCAAACTGTCAGACTTTTGACGAGCAGAAAATTGGCATAACAGATTTTGCGCACGATTACAAAATAAATTTTGAACTAGAACAAAAATTTTAGTGCCTACTTATATCTCAGATTATAATAATGACACTGAACCTAAATAAATTTGCATTTAAATCATTTTTATATTTTTAATACAAAGTTGTATTTATCTAATGTAAAATTTAGAAAATTTCAACAATATAAACCCTAAAAAAATATTTTCTTTTTACAATATAAAGGAAATTTTAGGTTCAGTTTATACAAACTAACATGAGACATATGTTTGAAAAGTTCATGAAAAGATATTCAGAAGTTTTTGAGATATCGTGCACGTTATGCCCAAAAACGTCATTTGGAGAAAAATGGCTTCAAAGTTTTGGAAACACAGCTTCAGCTATTGAGCGAGTATAATTCTAAATGTCATAACTTCTGTTCTAATGGGAATCTCACGATAACAATTATATCAAAATGTTCAAAAAACATAGAAGTTTAACATAAAAAAAATTAAATTTTCGAAAATTTTAGAGCTTTAAGAGTCCTGAGACCCCTTAAATGTGTTAAATCAGAAGTAAATTTATTTCAGTATTGATTCTGCATTTTTTTAAATACTTTTTTGTTGCACAGCGCCACATATTCCCGTAGCGGTGACTTTTGGAACTAATGTTTTTTCGCGGAATCCTTCGTTCTCCGTCTTGTTTAATCTTCTTAGAAATTTGGCGTCATTCTCTCAATTAGATCGCGCTACAGAGCACTCTGAGTACCGTCAGTTTAATTATGGCCACCTTGTACTATATAGTTTGAAATAATTTAGTTCAGTTAATAAACGCATGACATAGTTGTAATTTCCAATTCAACAATTTCCGTCATTAAACAGAAATGTATTGGAAATGTTTTTGTGCAGTCCTATTTATGATCGATAAAATTTATACATAGCAAGAAATATACAAAAAAAAAAAGTTACATTTGTAAATATACAAATACATCAAATTCGATATGTATGAAATATTGTAATACCTAAAACATACACAACAAACTATTTTCCCCAATAGACCGTACTATCAGGCAATATTTTGGGAGTGTCCCTGTAAATTAACTGTAAATGCTACACACTTTAATTTCAATACTGAACATAAAATGGTAAAAATAAATAATATCTATTAATTGGATGTCAATCCGAGTATATATACGCGAGTTAGAGCATTGGCAGCCGGACTGAAAAACGGACAACCAGTCGGACAAACAAATCATATTAAAAAAACGTTCACTTATATTCTAAATTTTAGATAATAAATGAGCTATTTAAAGAAAGTCATGGAAATACATTAAATTCCCCCTCTCACTTATCAAGCCTTAGAGATCCTCACCTTATGTGAAACATGCACTAGACAGAACAGTCAAATAAATAATAAATTACCAATTTCAATTACCAAATTTTAGAGAACACTGCTATAGATAAAACATGCACTCGACGGAACAGGCGAACAGTGGTGCGAAATTTAAATTAATATTTTATCTGTATTTTTATTTGTTAAAATATAAAAAGCAGTAAACTTTAAAAGATAATTTATGGAAAATTTTAATGTTAAAAATTTAAATAAATCAAATATGAATAAACCACAAATAATTTTCCATATTCGTGTACAAACATTTAATATTGATTTCAAACATTAATGCAGTTTATTAAAACATTAATACAACATACAGTTTCTGCCACCTCCGTTCCGAAATCGCAACAACTTTTGTGTTTGATAAACTCTTACATTCTTTGGCCAATATGAGATACATCCAATGTAGAGAAAAATAGACATTTATAAGAGGAAACTGCCTCATTTGATGTTTGTAAAGCCTATCCACCCCCCCCCCCCCCCTCAATTTTATTGAGCGTGTAACTAACTTTTCTGATAGAATTTTTACAGAGAACCAGATTGAAGCTCTGTCCCTTGGGCCGAAATATGTTTTCCTAACAAAAGTGCATATGGAGTCATTAAATGTAGATTACGAATCTATAGTTCAATCGGTTTGAGAAGATAAGATGCATGATACATGTAATTATATGTTTAATTTGGCAAAAAAAAAAAAAAAAAAAAAAAAAACTTTTGTGTCACGTTAATATGAGGTAACGTAATGTAGTTAAAACCATTAAAGCTATAAAAAGTGACCCCGATGCGGTTTGTATAAAAACAGATAAATCTAATAAATTGGCAGTGTTAAATATGGAAGATTATATCGTTAAATTAAATGATTGCATAGAAAAATGGATTGCGTTGCTTTGCCGAAGGATCCGAATCCTTCCATTTTTCGGAAAACTCAAGAGTTCATAAGACATGATTCTTGACCAGATTGTATGATAAAGAGGATTAGAATTCATCATACGGGTGTTACTCCAAAACTTATAGGCTGATTGAAAGACAATAAGCCCAATCACCCAATGAGACCAATTGTTTCCCGATGTTCAGGACTTGTTTACTTTATAGAAAACTAGGGGGCTCGGCCCCCTACGAGCTACGCTCGCCAACCCCCGTCCAGACACCGCAGACTCTAAATGCACGCTAATTTGATCGGCTTTAAAAAGATTTCGAAAGATTGAATTATAATTTAAAAAACAGTATCGATCTCCCTATAAACGGATTTCTATTCATTTTTCTTTCATTAGATAATTTTAACGCCAAATCCGCTGCGGTACTACTTGATTATCCCGTCGACCAATTTCGCCAAATTATATAAATCGCCAAACCACTCGCCAAATTATACAAATTGACATAATTTTTATTTTAAATACCGAAAGAACAAATAAATTAGTACAACATTAATAAAAATACAAATAAAACGTCGAAATAAAAATAACTTGATGACGTAGACACGTGTAACAACATTTCAAAATAAGCTAATATAAAAGGAATTAAGTAAACAGTCTTTGTCTCCTGGTATTTTTTAACAAAGCGAAAAGAAAGTTCTTTTAAATGAGACATTTTAAATTAATCGTTTTTAATCTGACGTAATTTTGACCAAGCTATTCTTTCTCAATTCAATTTCCTTTCTCTCTTAAAGTTCACGTGTATACTTTTTATGACGTAATTTTTAATAAGTTCCTGCTTTTTGTACATAATTATTTAATTCTAATTCCAAATGATTTTTTCTGTTTATAATAGTCACGTGTAAATAAATTTTTAATTTGAAGCAAACATTATTGTTTGCGCTGTTTATACTTTTGGCAACAGTATAAATTAATACCATTTTCTAAAATAATGTAAAAAATATCCCTCGAAATGCTGAAAATTTGAATTTAAAATAGAAATAAAACCTCAAAAAATGTGTCAAATCAAAAAACTAAAAGCAATCTGCACACCGGGAAATTCTGACGCATAAAATGATCTAAAAATGATTAAATTCCTATGTACAGTTTTTGCTCCTATAAAACTTTTTTAATGGAACGATTTTGTCCAACTTTGGTATTAAATATATCTTAAAATAATACTTCGATTTGAAAACTGTCTGCATCAGCGTGTTTATCAAACATTTCTGTATAATACTACCGATTTTCATATTTTTGTATGCATTATTTTTCTTATTATTAACGAAGAAAGGCCTCCGGTCACAAAAAAATCAAAACCGGCGGCGGCGGCGGCGGCTGTGACAGCGGTAGTTACTTTTTTTTAGAATAGAGAGATGCCTTCGTTACTTTCTAAAAAGAAAATTTACCCAAACCCCAATAGAGTTATTAACTCAACAGAAGAAAATCTGAGTAATGTAATCGAGACATCATTGAAAGCTGCACTTTACTTAATTATCTTTAGTAATGCCTTTGTTTTTAATAAGTTTTTAGGCAGCCAAAATGTACGCCCCGATAACGGACTACTTGCGGAATTCAAACTAAGAACTTTGGAAAATTGGATTTTTAATAAAGTGGATCCAAAACCATCACTTTGATTAAGGTATGTTGATAATATTTTTATTTTATTAGAAAATGGTCGTCCAGCGTTATCTGAATTCCTCTCAGCAATTAATGAAATTGATAATAATATAAAATTGACTTAAGAAATGTAGGAAAATTAAGGTTTACCATTTTTGGATGTGCTCATTAGAAGGGGGGATCTTGTTTCAACCCAATATATTTATACGAAACCTGTTAAATTAGACTCTGTTATCCCATTTAATGCGTCAATCCAATTTAATTATCGTATCGCCGCATTCAATTCTTTTATAAAACAAGCCTTTTTCGTTGGTTCTGACACTCAATTGCATAAACAAATTGATTATGTCATGGAAATTGCTATTGATCATGGTTTTCCTATTCAGTACATTATTAGAATCATCAGGAAGTTTGACAGCCCTTTGATTCAACATAGAGATGTGGATTTTCCCACAAGTGTTTAGGAAGCTTCAATATGTAGCTATTAGACTCAGAAAATTTTTAATTAATTTTAATATAATTCTCGAAGATACCCCCCTCCCACATAGTTTAATGAATTTATTCGTCAAGCATGTGGACCTCACTCCACTCAGATTTCGAGCTGGCATATATGAAATACCCATTACAGGTCCATATAATAGTAGAAAATATTATATGGGTATGACTAAGAAAGCGTTTGTGCAAAGGTTAAAAGAGCACCGTAATGACATACCTGTAAAACATCAAAAAACATCTACAGCCCTGTCAACATTTTATCCCAATAATTATATTTGCTATGTTGGTTTTGAGAGTGTTGACATTATGTTTCCAGGTAATGACACACATAAGAATTTAATTAGAGAATCAATAGAAATTTTATTAAGAAAAGATGAAGTATGTAATGATAATATGCCATATAATATTCAGAAACATTCGTTAAATATACTAAGAAACATTTAATTTTGAGTTAATTAGCTTATTGGTATTTTCACACATAGATGGCGACAGAGCCTTTTGTAAGACTTGCATCATATCTCGACAGATGGCGCGAATAATACATGTTTTCCCCATCTTCGAGCTCATTGATTGTTTTTCATTATTTGTACGATTTTCTGCCTGGCGGAGTTTTGACATTCCTGACTGATCCAGCTTAATTTATTTACATTCATGAAAAAGGCCACAGAAGATGGCTGAAACTGCAGGATATTTTAATGTTTTTAATGCATATTAATTGTTTTAACACAAATATACCAAAGCATTTCTTGTTTATTCACATTTCGTTTATTTAAAGTTTGATTATATATGATGTAATGGTCCAAAATTGTTTATTATTAATGTTAATTCAAAATTTCTTTCAGCGGTAAAACTCACAAATAACTAAAATGAATTAAAATTATCAACAATTCCAGATGGTGTGAGATTCAGGTACGAATTTTTATTAATTAATAGTAAACTTATGAAATCTATGCGTTGCTGATAATAAATGCAAGAAAATTCTTTAACAGATTTTTTGGCAAACTGATATGTTTTAATTCAATTTTAATTAGTGTAACACATTTTGCTTATTGTTATTTTTTTCTAGACCACTTCTTTCTATGTGTAATTGCAAACTCGAGTACTGACGTAACATCAGTATATATTTATTTAATTAATTTTAAGAAATATAGCATAATTAAATTAAAAGTTCTTCAAAAACATTTTAATCATTCTTATATTTGTTTTCACTAATACAACATACATCATTTTCTAAAGATTCTCAAAACAGCTGCTGAAAATATCTAATTAGTGTATTTACATATTGGTGTTCTTTTTTATTATCCTTGTAAAAGGATTTTCCATTATTTATTAATATATTTCAAATTTTTGTGGTTATTTTTAAATTAAGAAATCCTTTCAAAATTGTTAATTAAAGTTTTGAAATCGGGAATGTTATAATTTTTACTAATTAGTATCTTTATTTGCTACCATTAAACATTTAAAATAAAATATATAAATAGTCAATTAAACATTTCCTTTCATTTAAGAATCGATGCACTTATTATTGACATCTTTCAACATAGTAGAAAAATGTTTGTTAATTCTGTGTCTCTGTCTGCTTTCTGCCCATGATTTAATGCGCAGGGACACTAAAAAGAATCTAATTTCATTATGACTTAAGGGAAAAAACTATTTTCGCTATGTTTTATTGATGTTAAACGTTTAGTACATAATGAAATTTGCATACAATTCTGAGATGCATATTTTAGGAAAATAATGCCATCATGCTTCCATCCAACTTCAATCATGCATCACATTCTAAAACATGATTTATATAGAATATGAAGTGCAAAGCATTTATCATTTTTTATAGTGTCACAAAAAGGAATTCATGCACACTACTATCTATAAGTGATAAATGCTAGAAGTGATTCTGCAGCTGTGTGCATGCGTTTTTAAGTTTAACTATTTTTTTTTTTTTTTTTGCATACCACGTTGTGTGCATAAATTCTATAGATAATATACAACCATACACAAAATAATTCATTTTCAAATGTTTTATTCGTTTATTTCCTGAGTTAAATTTTATTTTAATCTGAAGCATGTAAAAAGAATTACAGCTAATATACAGGGCTTCACAAAATTATTCAAATGCATTTCCATCTATTAATAGAAATTGCTGAAGTTGAATTTTGAAGTGTGTTTTGTATTTTGTAACTACGCTAAATTATAGCACACTAAGTAGTGTATTAACAGATTTATAGTTCATGAAAAATGATTCACAAAATAATTCGATTATCTTCGCATTGTAATTGCTAAAATCTAGTTTTCGAATGTGTTTTACATTTCCTAAGATATCTCCATTCTCCCTTTTCATTGATGAAGTTTCATTACAGCATTCCAGAAGTTTTGGGAAGTGTTTGATAATCTATCTTTATGCATGCTTTTTGTCTCTTATTAGTTTTTGCATTTGGTTTATTTTACAACATAAAAACACCTGTAGGATGTACGAAATAGATGTATTAAATATATTTTATTTACTTTCTACTAAAAAGTTATGAAACAATACTTAATGTTTTTAAAGGCATTATCTTATATTGTTATGTCCTAAATTATAAATTAATTTATAAATTAATAAACCAAAAACTTCTGTTCTAAATTTTTTGACGTTCAAAATAAGATTTTTGAAATCAAATATATAATTCAAATATATAAAGGGTGTCTCAAAAGGTCGTTGTAAAAACTAGCATACTGGTCTGTCGTACCATGACAAATAAGATTAACTTGGGAACTTGAATTCGAAAATGCAAACTGCGACTGCGAGAGTGCAATGTTTGCAGGCGTAGACAGATATAAAGCAAGGATGTCGAAAGAGGTGTTATTATGACTTTTATTAAAGGACAAGGTTTAACTTACAGAAAATATTCAAAATTCCTTCCCTTCGCCAAAATGCATGCTTCACAACGTCGACGTATGGTTTCATAGAGCCGTTCAAAATGAGCAGGTGTGTCACGGATACATCCCTCTGCTCAAATTCCCATAGCACAACTTCCTCTGCGACAGGTGCACGTGTAGTGCGTTCTGGACTTGTGTCGCTACTTACTTTGAAAGCTCCTGCCTGACGCAATCTGCGATCCAGTTGTCCAAATAAAGCATGACTTGGGTGACGTCTGTTTGGGAATCGCTCTAGGTAATCCGCACCACGGCTCGTTAATTTTAATCAGCGGCACCATACACGTAATGCATATCGGCCAATTCTGAGTTTGAAAACCGATTCATGCTTCTTCAGTAACTTCCTCGAATTGATCACGCTTCCACCTTTAGTATAAGCTTATAAATATCACTCTTTAGTGGTCTCCGTTTGCATTTTCAGACGCAATTTGCTATGTAAATTTTGTTTGACATGGTGTGAGAGACAAGCATATTAAGTTTGGCAGCTACCTTTGAGAGACATTGTATATGTTCAAATAAATAATCAAATAGATAGAAATAAATTTTACGGATTTTTAATCTTTTAAAATTAATAAATTAAGACGGCTTTAATAAGGAATATTTACAACACTATTTAAAACACATAGCCTGATATATAAAAAAATATATATTATATATATAACACACAAAGTGTATAACGCTTCCGGGGTTGAACTCATCCGGATTCCACTTCGATTTATCGTATTCCATTCGGCCATTTTTATTGAAAATTATTTTTTCGAATAAAACTTCATAAAAGTTACATTTTTAGAAAAATTATTCAAAATAAATTAACATTTGAGATATGACTTACATCCAATTATGTATATATTCTGAGATAACTTCAGTTGAAATTAGTTTGGCCTTCTCCCTCCATAAGTAAACATTCGTTTGCATCCCATTCATTGTGAACTTTTGTGCTTTGCTGACGCCATCTGTCGGTAGTTAAAATAAAAAAAGAAGTTTCTTTTGAAATTCTTTGAACGCTGAAGACACTGGGAGAAAAAGTGAATAGTATTTCTTATAAAATATAATTATATATATATATATATCAATGGAAATAAAATTTTGCCTTTTTGTATTTTGTAGGGAAAATAAATTTATAATTTTATAAAAGAAATTGAGAAAAAAAAATCTGTTTATGAAATTAATAGTTGCAATTTACTTAACTGGTAAAGGATAATTTTTAATGATCAAAATTTATTATAGGTTTCTTTATGCATGTTAAAAAAAATCAGGATTTAACCTGAGTTAAACTTCTTAAAATTTAAGTTATATAATTATTATTTTGGCGTGAGCTATCGGCAATTAATTCGTGAAGTACTCTTATTTATTTATTTATTTCTGATTTATAAGAAATTGAAGGTTATTGATTGTTTTTTAATGCAATGAACAAAGACGAAAGTTAATCGACAATATATTTTGAAATAGCATTATTAGTTCTAATTTGCATGTTTTTTGTGAAGTAGTTCTTTAAATTTTGTGAGTGAAGTTCTTTCTTGCAAATTAAGTTTCAATTATAAATGGGTTGTTTTATAACTCTTTTACTCCCACTTGATCCTATTAGTCAGATAAGATAAAATTTATTACTTCATAATTCTTTTTATATGCAATGCTATATCATTCTTTTGAAAATGCAAACACGTCATTATGACGGGCTATCGTCTAGTATATATAGCCATATTTCAGAAGTGATAATCTGCACTCTATATCTTTCACTATCAAGAGAACTGAACAGTTATGTCGGAAAATTACCATTTATAAAAAATATTTTCTTTGTACAACGATTGATACTTTTGGAATATGACAAAATGAAGTATTTATAACTCCTCTTGAAACATATACCCTAGTAAAAACAAATTTAGTCATATTTTAGAAGTGATACTCTCTACTCTATATATTTCACCATCAAGAGAACTGAACAGTTATGTCTGAAAATTACCAATTATAAAGAATATTTTCTTTGTACAACTATTAATACTTTTGGGATATGATAAAATGAAGTATTTATAACTCATTATAAAATGCATTACTGAGAATTCATGTTTTATATGAATTTTAAAAATAACGTTTTTGAATGACAGAATCGGTAAAAACAACAATAAAAAAATTCAATAAATTTTGAAAATCCCAAATATATTTCGTAGATATTAATGAATTTCGAAATCATTAATTAATTAACTTCGAACAAAAATATTTTTAATTAATTAAAAAATATATATATTAATCCAGAAGCTATATTTATATACAGTGGCGGTCAAAAGTTTCCGGCCGGTTAGTTCCTTTGATTTGTTTGCCAGAACATTTCAGCGAAGAAAAAGCACAATTGCTCCAAAAGTAAAGTACCTCTGACCACGTGATCATTTTGATTGGATACTGACGATACTTGATGCAAAGAGGAGCAATTCGAAATGCGCGTGTGCAAAAGTTTCAGGCCATTCGTCATTCGTTAGTTTTTGCTATCGGTAAAATGGTTTTTTGACCGTGTTTGTCAATTAATCAACATAAATAACGTAGTTGAAATTCAAAAATTAAAAGTTCAACAATTATTGTTCATAAACGAGTGATTTGTTTGTGGTAAAGAGCAAATCTTCTCGCGAGATTGCGGCAAACTTATCGATCGGAAAATTTACTGTGAACAATATTTAAATAAATATATATATAAAGATGGTCTTGGCCTTCAGGACTTGCCATGGTCTGGGAGACACCAGAAAACGACTATTCGTGTGGACAGAATTATCAGAGGAAAAGCAGTTGATGACCCGCATAGAAATGCCGCTGCAATTCCCCTCGATTTACGGTGTTAAAATATTGCTGAAATAAGACGGTCTGCCGTGTCAATACGCTTACGAGACGTAGAACACTATGGAAGAGTCGGTGTTAAGAAACCTTTCATAGGTAAAAAAAAAAAATCAGAGGGCCCGACGGGCGTTTGCCAAGGAACGCAAAGACTGGTCAAGTGTAATCTGGTAAAAAGTACTATTTTCCGATGAATCGAATTTCAACCTTTTTGAGAGTAACGAAAGACACTATGTCCGACAACCTAAAAACAAAAGATAAGATTCGAGTCATGTTATTCCTACAATGAAGCATGGTGGAGGACACGTTATGCTGTGTCGAGCATTTTCTAGAAAATGTGTCGCTCCGTTAGTTGAAATTCGCTGCAAGATGAAGGCTGCAATGTATAAAGATATCTTGCAAGATCATTTTCTGCCTTATTGGAGGAAAAATTATTATCGCAACTATTTGTTCCAGTATGATAACGACCAAAATTATGCATGGAAGCTCGTCAAGCAGTGGCTTTAGCACAAAAAAATTAGGCTTTTGAAATAGACATCCCAATCCCCCTATCAGAATCCAATAGAAAATCTTTGGAATGAACTTCAAAACGTGTGCGGAATTATAAATATTCCATTTCAGCTGAATTTTCCCCAAAATTGCAAGAAACGTGGGAAAAACTTACCATACACGATTTTCAACCGTCTTTTGAATCGGTGCCACGTCTGCGCCGCAGTACTAATAGTTAAATGTGTGAAGACATTATACTGATTGTAAATGATGTTCATCGCTGTTATTTTCTATTATAACAGCTTTTTTATCCAAATTTGCCAAGATGGCCGGAAACTTTTGAGAACATGTGTTTTCTTTTGTAATTAATTTTGTCAATGAAATTTATTAAAATTTATTTTTTATTCCATAAGTATATTCTTGACTATTATGTCAATAAAGTGTATAAGTATCACTCTGAGATTCCTCTTCATATGGGTATACTAACAAATTAACCAAAAATTTTCCCTAGTAGCATCGACAGATGGCCTTTCATCAATTCCTCTAAATGTGCTCGAGTAATAACACAGGTATATCCTTGCGAGCAGTACCTGAGAACCGGTTTTCGATGGGCACAATTTCCTCGGTTTAAAGGTATCATTATGAGCATAATTAAAGAGGAAAATGTGCTAATCGAATATTCATGTGCAAGAGATAACGCCCGATATCAAATCACGGTGAAATTTGGTAGAAATCACAGTTTTTCTGGAAGCGTGAATCTGATTGTTTGAAACACGAAAGCTACGAAGATCCCGGATGAAAACGATGTTGTTGTTGACGGTCGTTCGCGAGGAAGAAGGAAGCTGTCGCCATTGCTACAGCGTGTTTCCCTTTGAATAAATACATTTTTTTCGGAAATATGTAAGTACCTATTTCATTCTTTCTGATGTTATTACTTTTTCATTTGACAATGTTTCTGATTTACACACGTTTTCCCGTGCTCTTGATTGTAATACACCTTTTTTAATAGTCTGTGTAATTTTTTTATATTTAATCTTATATGACAACAAAGCGCAATTTAAAACTGAAAAAAAAAGCTGATTTCTGAAATAAAATCTGATTTTTGTGTCTCGGAGCTTGGCAAGTCTGTATGTAATAATATTTTGTTTCATAAACCAATCATTCTAGCAGCCAAAATGCTTTAGTATCATTCAGTCATGATTTAAGAATAAACAAAAACATCTTTTAACTCTTTAGTTTAATAACACCCCAAACAACCCCTACTGCTGGGATTTTTAAAAAGAAAAAAAAACAGGCAGAGGGGGGGGGGGGGTGTTATATTAAAATACGAAAAAGATCATAAAATACTCGTATTTTTATCGCTTATGATAAAAAATAAATTTTTGCAGTGTTCGCAAATATCAAAATACTCAAATACTTGGTGCTGATTATAAATATTTTGAGATTTAATATAAATTAGAAACTAAAATATATTGCACCTAAAAAGAACACAATCTTTTTCTTTCTATTTACACCAAAATTGACAGTCAACTAATTGAAAACAGAAACAATTTGCTTTTCACAAAAAACAAACATTCATTATCAGGGAAATTTTATACACAAAACAAAATATATTTTTTACTGAAAAATTTTAATGCAAATGTTAACATGTCTGTATTTTTATTGCCTAACCTTTTTAAACTAAATTAAATGAAAACCAGAAAATATGCTTTCTAATGAAACTATAAGTAACTCATTGCCTTCTAAATTAGGCAGTTTATAAATTAATATTGCTCCACATAAATATTGGTTCTGCATTTACAAATCAACATTCGGAATCCTTGGTGTTCTGCTAGTCCGCGACCACTGTAAATTCAATCGGACCACTAAGGATGGTCCATAAATGATGTCACACTTTTTGACCCATCCCCCCCCCCCTTTGTCACACTTCACCTTACCTCTTCCCCCTCGCCTCTTGTCGCATGTCATGCTATATTACATAAACATATACTTGCAGTTCAAAAACAAAGCACTGCGTTATAGATCATGTTTAAAATTTTAACTTTATGATTAAACTTTCATATTAACTTTATGTGTTTTAATAGCATTTGTGAGCATACTATAAAAATGATTTGTGTATTTATTTTGTATGAAATAATATTAAGGATTACGACAAAAAACATAATTAATATGCAATAGTCATAAAATATTAATATGAAAGAGCATTTGAAAACAGTAGTATTTTGGAATTTGAAATGGAATTTAATATATTTGGCTTTAAATCTTATCCTTACTTTATGAATATAAAATACTTTCAAGGGTCGATGCAGGTTTTTATTCTTGGGGCCCATTTTGTGAAAAGTAAGCTATTTTTGTGAATTTTATAATATTTTTGTGAAAATTTGCATTTTGTAATGAAAGTGGAAATCCAGTTACTCATTTAAACCAAGAATTTATAAACAAAAACTTCTTTAAATCCCCTTGCTATTTTTTTTTTTTTTCGTGAACTGGTTTTATTTACAAATTACACATTTTAGAACAGTTTTTATGAAAAAGAATGTTATGTAAGGGGCCTGTTTATTAAAAGGAATTTTGTGAAGGGGTCTATTTTATTAAATAGATTTTTGTGAAAGGGCCGTAAATAGGTCCCGAATTTTGCATGCATCGAACCCTGATTTTAATTTAAAAATAACTTCAAAATTTAATCTGCTGATTTTTAATGCTTTTATTTTAACCAAAATGTGTGATGTCCCATTTCTTCTTACCCCCTCCCATCCCCTTGTCACAATTTCACGAAGCCCCCTCCAAGCATGACATCATTTGTGGGCAGCCCCTAATTTGAAAAATTTAGTGGTCCGCAGAACCAGTAACATTTTTGCCCTCCCGATCGCAATCACAATTTTATTTTATTTTTAACAAATTATAATTTCACATTTTATTATGCTGAAAAGGGTCAAAAGATGTTTTTTGTTTTCTTAAATCCTGACTTTGAATAAGATTAAAGCATTTTGGCTGTCAGAAAGATTGGTACAAAATTTCTTTTTTTTTTCTTTTTTTTTCTTTTTTTCAAAACATTATCTAATATTTTATGTATAGGTACTATATATATATATATATATATATATATATATCTCCCAATCTTTATGTTTGGAGCTAAATTTGCTGTGTCAGAATTGATTAACAAAAAGTCACTGGTCTCAAGGACTCAAGCATTAGAATTTACTGGTGCACTACATAAAATTCGGTACTTGTTAGTTATCCCGTCGACCAAATTACTGTAGCCAAATTGTAAGATTAAATGCCAATAATGGTAGATCATAAATGTCACATTCACTTGACAACACGTGTTTACGTCATCAGGTGATTTTTATTTCGACGTTTTATTTGTGTTTTTATTAATGTTATACTAATTTATTTGTTCTTTCGTTATTTAAAATAAAAATTAGGTCAATTTGTATAATTTGGCGGGTGGTTTGGCGATTTATATAATTTGGCGAAATCGGTCGACGGGATAACTAACAAGTACCTAAAATTCTATTAATCGCCTTTAACCCTTTGAGCGCTCCTCCCCAGAATATAAACCAAACTCACTTTGCAGTTATCCAAAATTTTCAGCAGGGTGATCTGCGCTTGAAACCCCTTCTGGGAGGGTTTTTCTGTGCTATTAACCTCTTTGTATTAGGTGTTTCACGATTGGTAAATAAGAAAGGAATTCACTAGAAAAATTATCTAGCATCATTTTAAATTTGATCCTCGGCTAGCGGCCATTCCAATTGTAATTTTAATGTGCTACAATTTTATTTAATTTTTTTTATTATTATTAAAAATCATTTATTTTCTATTTAAAAGGGAGTCTTTTGGACATTTCTGTTGTCATTTGAGATGTTTTGAATTTTAATGTTATTTAATTAGGTATTAAAGAAAAAAAAGATTAATTGCTGTCGAAGCTTATATATGTATATTATTTTTAAGTGAAAAAGGGTTGCTTTGTATTTAAAAGTAGATGTGTGTACATTTTTCTTGTACAGAAAGTAAAATTATTACCAGGCGGATAATGTATGATTTTTCTTTTCAAAATGTTTGGATTTTCTGCGTTTTAAAATATGTGCTATTGATTTATTTTGATTGTCGCCATCTTAAAATGCGCACTTTTGCGTTATTTATCCTAGAGTCTGTAACTCTGGGAGACAAAATGCAAAAACGTGCCAATTTGGGGATTTTTTGAAAACGCATCAAGAAGGGGATTAAAGAGCAGTTTCATTTGGGTACTCAGTAGTAGAGTGGCAGCAGGCACTGCAGTTTTTTTATGCCTGGTAAATCAGTCTAACAGCTTTAAAAATATTCTCAAACTATTCTTATATTTTCATCGTAAATACGAGTTTTGCTTATTTTATGTTCTACAATAATTTCTTATGGTAGTAAGCTTTGTCGAGCATTCTTTGATTGCAAATAAAATTCAATTTTCTACAGATTAACATAGAAAATTCTGTTACTATGCTGTGCTCCATAGTTTGGTTATCTTCTTTGCAGTCTTGATTGGTTGTTGCCATACTTTCTTAGCAATCTTCTATAATTAGAATGCACAGACAAGATATTTGAGTGTGATCCAAAAATGATAAACATGTAACAAATGTGACCATATTACACTTATGAACTTTATGATCTTAAATCACATTGTTTGGCGACTTTTTTTTTCTTTTCTTTTTTTTTTAATAATATATAAAGTGAACTATTAAATATATAATTTTATTTTTATTTTATTAAAATCAAAAGGGTTTTGTCGTTTTGTGGTATTTTTCTGTTGTAACAGAGGCCAGCATTTTTCATTCATGTTTCCTGGCAATCTATTCATTGTTTTATATACACTATCAATTTTTGCAATATTTATGCAATTCATTTTATAAAAAAAAAGCATTTATCTATTTTTATATACAAACAGAAGTAATTTTAAAAAAAGTGTTACTTTATGTTAGCTGGGCACAAATCTTAACGATAGTATTTCTTTTTCTCGTCAATAGGCAGCTTTTGTTTTTCTTGATTGTCAATTAGAAATAATGTTTTGATGTTGAAATTGAAGTAAAATGTTTTGGTATTTTTTATTATTATTATAGATATAGATTATTATTTCTTATTTAAAATGTAATCAGTGAAAAGCAAGTGTTTCAAATGAATGTTATCTATTTCAAATGAAATGCACGGAGGTAGCGTGATGGACGATGTCGATATATATATTTAATCGATACTATGGCCAACTTGATTTTTATCGATGTCTGTAGTCAATAAATTGTTATTATTAACTGACATCAGATCAGATTTTATGAGGAATCGCTATAAAAAATTTTAAGATTAGTTTTGCTGTTAGACTACTTTCGCTGTAATATGACTAATTTTGCATTAACTGTTTCACATCAGCTCTTGAAACATTAGTTCTTGTTTAAGATTTCAAGAGATGCTAAGGGAAGCCAAAAAAGCTGAAAAGGAGGTTTCATTCACCGAAAGTCCATCACAAAAAGAAGCTGAAGGCAATATAAAAGACAATGCAAGAAATTGCAGCAGCCCCTGGCAGAGAGAACCAAAACTAAAATTGTGTGTTTGGGTGGGGTGGGGAAACCAAGAATTCTTCAAGTTGTATGAGGATACCATAGAATTGGAGATATGAGAGAGGCTTCAGTCACCGTAAATCCATCACAAAAATAAGCTGAAGGAAGACAATATAAATATAAAAGCAAATACAGAAAATTGCAGCTCGTCCTGGTGGAGAGAACAAAATTAAAATGGTGTTTGGGATGGATGGGCAAACCAAGAATTTTCCTATTTGTATGACGATCCCATAGAATCCGAGATATTGAATAAAGATGAAATGTACGCTATTCTGCAGACAATATTGGAAATTGCAGTGCCATCTCGTGGAGGAGAGAACAAGAACTTAAATAGTGGTGGTAAACAATCCAAGATGAATGGTCCAAGCTGTGTGAGAATCAAAATCCATAGAGATTGAGATATGGAATAAATCGACACTTGAGATCCTCTTCGATAAGTATCTTTTATTTTTATTTCCCTTCAAATAAGCAATGCTGATTCGACATTGCAGTCGATTCAATGCATTGATATGGGTAGTATAGTTCATTTTGAATTTTTTTCAAATTGTTATTGTGGATCGATCTATCCCTGTCAGAGGCTAACGAGAATGATCGATATTTCTTCTTCTAATATCATAGCAATGCAATGTATTTATTCTTTCAATTTTGCTATTTTAGTGGCAGAGCTTCTGTCTAATTTCATATAAGGGTCTTTTTCTTTCCAGTGCAAATCGTTATATTTTAAGTTTAGAGCCTAGCTATTTGGGTTAGTCGTTTATTAAGTTATATTTTTCAAGTTTGCCCCTCCGCCCAAATCATAACTTTTAAAATTATCATTCAATTTCAACTGGACGTTTTTTGACATTCTTCAAAGTCATTTGATGACTTACTAAACATTTATTTCTGCAACTCTTGGTGAATACTATCAAATTGATCGCTAAGTTTTGGAATTATTGTTTTTAATCTTATCTGTGTGGGTATCAATTCTAGAACATCCAATACTGAAATTTGGGAATATTCTTATTCTGATCAATGCTGTTTTATACGATTTCGGTGTTTATAGATACTTGATTTTTCCAGAAATGCCCATCACTCAGTAAAAATTTTATATGTTAAATAAAATGAATGCATAAAATTGATTTCAATGGGAACAATACAGTAGATCTTTATAACGCAATTCTCCATATAACACACAACTTCTCAGACTTCTCTTTTTTGTCGTTTTTTCTCATAATGAATTTTACAGTGAAGAAGCACCTGAATTCCCACATTTTAAAAAATTACTACTCTCTAGAAAAATAAATGTAATACATAAGTTCAATTTCATCTCCTTAATTTAGAACTTTTTAATGAAAAAAATTTCTATTACAATAAGCATTTTTGAAAATGAGTAATATAATGAATGCTTTAGGTCCAGGTATATTTGGACCATGTTTCTAAAGTATGTTTAACGGAATGATCTATATAATACAAAAATTTATAATCTGGATAAGTCCTGTGGATAAGGAATGCAATATAAAGATACTATAATGTATTTTGATATGTTTGACATATTTGGCCATATTTATGAAGTAATTTTAATGCTGTGTGATATGCGATCCATATAATGCAAAATTCTATATAACACAGAACCTTGCGTTTTTAGGTTTGTATTATAAAGATCTTCTACTGTATTTGGCGATTGATCACCTGCACATGTCTAACATAAAAGTACCTAAAATGTTTATATATATACATATATACAAACAAGCATTAAGAGTTTATCAAGTTTGATATTGTATATCTGTTTATATATAAGTCAGCAACAAATCTCACTTTCTGAAGGCTGAATTGTGCCAAACTTAAAACTGCCAAGACCCTGATTACAGAAAAGTCTGTTTTTTGTATTTATAGATGTCGCCGGGCAGGAATCTAATGAAAGTAAGGGCACTCTTCTCCTATTAAAAAAATATTTTCAGCAGATTTGTTCTAAGCCTCCTTTTATCAGCAGTTTTGTGATATTTTTTCCCGAACGATTAAGCAAATTTCTCAATACATTTCCGACAACCAATTTATGAATTTCAATATATTTTCAAACGACCGATTGACGAGTTTTGCAGTTTTTTTTCTCACATAGTTGGTCACATGGAGACTTTCTGGATTTGTCCCTGCAACTTATTGCCAAACTCTCATGGTTTTTTTTTCGCATGCAGCCACTCAACGAATTTTTCTCTTCCCCCCCCCCCCCCCATACAACTTAATGGTAAATTTCACGATATTTTCCTGCAACTGACTAAATTTACAGTTTTATTCTTTTCTCCATTATTTACTGACAAATTTAGTGATTTTTTTTTTCTCCTCATGCTGGGTTTGAATTTCAGGGTGTGTCAAATTTCATATAAGCGTCTTTTTCTTTCCAGTGCAAATTGTTATATTTTAGGTTTAGAGCCTAGTTGACGGTTAAACTAGTAATCTGTTTAACGGTAATTATAATTATGTTTATGCTAAAGAAACTACTTTTTGCAGTAGATGCTGCTTAATGTGATCATGTGTAATATCAGCCTGTTAGTGTTTTCAAAATCATCATGTCTCGACCTAACGCATCACGCTAGAAAAATATTTTGAAATGTATAAAGAATTATATTATGAATTATATAAAAAAAAAATGTTGTAGTTGGTTCAATATACTCTTAATGCAGCAAACTAGTCCCATGAGATACAAATGTACTTTTTAAATTAACTTAATTATATATATATATATATTTTGTAAAATCATTCTTAATTAATTCAAAATAATACCCAGGTTTCACTGATAAATGTATATGTATTATGTATATGAAAATTAGAAGTTTAAAGTGTTCTGCAAAAAAACTCAATAAAGCCCCAACCGCCCACCCCTTTTTTTTTTTTTTTTTTTTTTTAGAAAACCCCGAAATTTAGATCAGTGGGCTGGGTTTTTTCAAACCCTGGATATTGTTGTCAAAAACTTGTGTTCCCGAAGTAATCACATTAAGCAGCATCTACTATATTGGAATATTAATAGGTTTGTATGTGTTTAAACTGTTCAAAGTAAAAAAGACAACATTTATATGAAACATTTATAGACTTTTTTCCATAATTGTATTAAAATATGTATTACTTTCCTTTCTCTTCAGTTTGTAGATTTTTTTGTTGTTGTTTTTGTTTGATCCGTGTTGATTTTAAGCAAAAAATTCGTGTTTTGGTTGGTATAAACTGACCCATGTTATAACGTTAATGTTTCTAAGTTACAAGACGTAACTTGACGTCTCTTGCTACTTCATAGAGTATGTTAAGTTATACACTAACGTAACAAATACTTTTTTATTATAGGAGCTATGACATAAATCAGTCATGACCGAGTTAAGACTAAGAAAGTGTGATTTCTTGTCAAATATTATAAGCAGTCGTGAAAGTGAAATTGCGTCCAATAAAAAAAGTCTAACTATATACGGCTTATTTATTATTATATATATTGTATTAATTGTCATGGTTTATTTATGCATAAATTAAACTAATAGTTTTTTAATGTGTATATTAAATGGTATCAATATAAAACAAATACTTGTTTGTGCGTTTGATACATTGATAACTATTTTATAAAGATATTTCAATCTGTGAATGTTTTTAAAATGCAAATAAAGGTTGCCACAAAGTGATTTTGAACATGTTGATAAATTGCCAAATAATATTTGCAGTTGTAATTGTTTGAGTACAAAAACAATGAAGATAATGTGTCAAATGATTTCTGCCAAAATATGTCAACTGACTGTGATTCTGCAATAACAGAATATTTTAAGCACTAAAAAGTAGAAAATATAAATAAATAAAAAATGTATTTAAAAATATTACTTTTTTATCATTTAAAATTTTCAAATAGTTTAATATTAATATAATTATGATTACACATTGAGTAAACAGTTTAGAAGAAGTGTAGTTATAATTGTTTATGAGTAAAAATCAATGAAGATAATGTGTCAAATCATTTCTTCCAAAATATGCCAACTGAATGTGAATCTGCAACAACAAAATATTTAAGCACTAAAAAGTAGAAAAGATGAAAAAATAATGTTTTTAAAATTTATATGCCTACTCTTTTTATCATTTAAATTTTTCAAATTGTTTAATAAATATAATTATGATTACACATCAAGAAAACCGTTTAGAAGTCTATTTTTAAGCACCATTTCATGTTTTTTATCCAAGTATCAATCAAAAGGATGAATTTTCAATAATTGGGGACCATGCCAAATTAACGTGTTGTAATGGAAAACTTTTTTAACTACATAAACTTGCAGTTTTGAAAGGTGCGATTTTTAAAAATAAACGTTGAATGCTTATATATATTTTTTTTTAATTGTTGTTATTTTTTTTCCACCCCACCCCCTTTTTTTACTCTTCTCCCTCGGCTCTGTGAAAGCATAAATAATTTCAAAATTGGAAAACTGCCCCGCAAATTGTGAAAATTTGGCTTTTTTTTTTCCCTCAGGTTTCCAAGAATAAAATTATACAAAATTGTAGATTTTTATTTATTTATTTATTTATTTATTTATTTATTTATTTTATTTTTTTTGCTTGGTTTCATGCACATGGGACCTGAAATAAAACAGATGTTGTAAAATTTTAATCTGTGTGACTGAAAATAAAGCCAAAATTGTAAAATTTTCTCTTCAATCTGCGTGCAATCTGTCTTGAATCGAAAGGTCTGTGTGACATAAAATAACGATGATGGTGTAAACTTTTTACAAATTTTATAGCAGTTCATTGAAATTTAATTTTTTTTAATGGGGGCGGGAGATTGTTTTTAGAAAAAAAGTGTCATCTTTTCCACCCTTTTATCTCTTAACTTCAGTGTAGCTCAAAGAATATATTATAATTACATATGTAAAAGGCTGATGGCCCCACAAAATATTCTGCTATTTCCAAAAAGAAAAAACATTATTGGGGGGATCCATTTAAACTGTATTTTACATGTCATGCTAAAAATGTTGTATTTGCAACTGACAATATCTCCATCAGTTTTAATAGTTGTTGTCCCGGTAGCAGAATGTTCTAAACTGGAGACGAGCTTCGCAGATTTTCTTTTCTCATTTGCAGATTCTTCTTCGTCGGACCTTTATTTTGCTTCATAGTATTATGTTTAGCTCTTTCTTTATTATTTAATACAAAAAGCTAATATCGTTATTAATAAAAAAAAAATTAAATGTCTAAAAACGACGTGATTGTTTGATTAATTAACGCTTCAATTGTAAAAATATTTTACCTACAGATTATTTTTTGTCCCTGAAGTATCTGTCACAGACACATGGAGAATTTTCAACTACTGAGGATGTTGTATAATAAAAATGTCTGTTATACTACAATCTATGAATAATAACTGGCTAAATTCAGTTTTTGTGGTACTTTATTCTTTCTATGAGGGGGGGGGGGGATGAAATTGGCCTATTTTTTCGGATCAATGAATGGTATCCTGCCTTTAAAGAAAATTATAGAGGATTTCATGAGATCATAAAACCACCTTTTCTTCTTAGCAAAAAGCTGTTTTTTGTTGTTTGAAATAAGATTTTGGGTGAAATCTGTAGGGTATACTTGATAAGTACCAGGTTTCAATATGAAGAAAATCTTCAAAATTGGCTCTTTGTAAAATGGTTAATAACGCTGAAACTGTTTGTAGAAACAAAGTGTAATTTTGTATATGAAGTCTTAATTTTGTATATGAAGTCTTAATTTTTTTTTCTTTGCAAATTTGCGGGTTGCTATTTCGAAAGTTTTATGTTTGTTAATTTTAACTTGTATATAGAAAAATTAACAGAAATAACAGTAGACATTAAAGGTCTGCACAGAATAAAATTTTCAGGTTTGGCCTGAACAAATTCTATCTTGGCTCAAAATGTTTACAATTTTGCTGTTATTTCAAACTGTGCAGACTAAAAAAATCCAAGATAAGAAAAAATGCTAAGCTGGGACCAAAATCATAAATTCACCTTCAGTTTCTATTTTTGAATAAGTATTCAACCATCTCAAAAGATATTTTTTCTTTCTTAAAAATTTCAAAATGGACTTTTTTGAATGACCCCATATTGAAATAAAATACTATAACTGTACTTAATAAAGCTAACTAAAATAAACCATAGTTTTATATGTATATACGTAACACATGATTATGTACCAAAATTTACTATTTTTTTCTCTTTTTGTCTAGCTTTGTGAACTGCATTTTACATGTGATGACATTCATGAGATCCCCCCTCTACACTGCAGAAAATGAAATATTTGCCAGTCAGCAGTTTTGTTACCTACATTTAAGAAAAGGTGGCATTCCGTCCTGTTTGATAATTTGGCCAGAAAACTTCTAAAGCAAGATACTTCATGTAATTCCCCAGATGACAGACTTCAAATGCAAAATACAGATCAATTTCCCTTGAGATTTTTTTTTTCCGAAGTTATTTTAAATGCATTAGTTTTTGTTTGTTCCTGTTGGAACATTAATTATAAATATAAACAGTGTAATTGATGCACTTATATATTTAAACTTACCTTGAATTTCTTTTGATGTGTATGTTATATTATGTGTTATTTAAAAATGAATAAATCTTAAATTTATATCAAATGAGTTAATTCAAGTTTGATTTTGAAATTATTAGCTATATTTGAGGTCGTGAGTTTCAAAATTCACCTTATCCAGAAAATAACATTTTCGGAAATCGTGAAAAACTTCTGATCACGTCCATTGGTCTTCATTGTAAACCAAGATTTTACAATGCCAGAAATACACAATAAAGCTAGTGTTTTGCAGATTGTATTGTTTTCTCGATTCATGTCCACCAGTACCAGTAGAATAGAATGACAGAGAAAACTTGATTTTTTTTAACTTTTAGATAAGACAAGTTTTGAAACTGACGTCCTCATTTAATTCTTATGCATGAATATTCAATAAATATTTTATTTTTTCTACTTTTTTATGGGATGTGAGTGTACACAGCAAAGTTTGAATCATCCTGTGACAATAAATTACTTCAGAAACTTATTTAACTTAGAAGATTTGTGTTTTGATTTACAGGGTTACGGGAAGAAGCAACAACAGTTTTTTTCTGTCATTGTTTAACCTTAATAAAACTTTCAAATAATACATTTATATGAAATGAGCATGTTAATTGAACAGAATTGAAGTACTTTTTGTGTACTCTAATTTCAGATGTGCATAGTTTGCAGCCGATCCAATAAATTTTACATCAAGAAAGTTTCCTTAAATATGTTGCATAATATGTAGAAAATGGAAATAAAATTAATCTTTTTATTAAAATTTCTGGATCTAAACATGTTTGTTTGATCAGCAGATTATGCACTAGAAATTATGGTATTTTAATAATGTAGTAATTAAAGAATGCAGATAGTGTATGTAGATTCTTAAAAAAATACTTCAAGTTTAGAAACAATAAGATAAAATAGCTAACATTAATGTGATATTTTATATAGGCATAGAGATATAAAACTGAAAAAAAAAATGAATTAAGATAATGTATTTTTTCAGTCATCTGCCCTAATATCTAAACAGAAACTAACAGGAGATGGATGTTGCTATTGAACAATAAAAAGTACATTCAAACCTCATTAACATGTACAGAATTAACCTGGTATACTTTTAATATGAATTGTTCGTACAATGCCTGTCAAAATTAATACAACGATTTTGTTACTAATAATATAAACTATTGATGACAACATGAGGGAAAAACTTTTAATTTGCCTTGAAATTTATGTTAACGAGGTTTGACTGTATAACTACTACAGTAGTATTTTAAATTTTGTTTCAGTCATGAAATTTATGGATTAATAAGCAAAAACAGTTAAATGTTAAACATTTTAAATAATATCACGAGCATTAAAGCCTTTGGTTATTCCACTTTGTTTGGATTTGTTCGCATTCAACTATTGTGACCTATGCATCTGGATGCGTAAGTTTAGGTGTTGAACATATTTTTTCCTACACTTCCAGAGAATTTTGATCCTGTGCTACTTAGTAAAGCCGAATTCCATAATGAATATAAATTTATGTAAATTTTTTTAATGAAAAAAATCATCACAGCAGTGTTGTGGAAAAAAAAATTATCAGGCTGGCTCAAAAAGTTATTTTCAAATAAATTGGACAATTAGATTGATCAATAATTATTAAAATATTAATTAAAATAGTTTTTCTGTCTATTTTTCTTAAATCATATTAAAGAAACAAATATTTCAGAGGGGGAAAGCCCCTACCTCCTTTACAGAAGTTTTCACAGACAATACGGTCGTGAAGTATCAGCATGACATAAGATTTTTCCTTAAACATCTAGGTAGTACTAATAGGAAAGAAATTAACCGTAGACGTGAAAGTTGTGAATATTAACCCCTTGAGGGGCGATGGGATATATTTTATCCCACCTAAGTTTAATCAAGATTTGCACCGGAAACTTTTAAATAAATTTTATTTTTGTATCTTTCATGGAAAAAACTTGTAAAATTGCTTTTCCTTATTTTAAAACGAAAATTTTCAAAGATCCCGGTGTGAATTTAACATTACAGGAACGCAGTCACTTGCTCAAGGGATTAAATGAAATGGATTTGAATTAAAAATGGGACTTGCAAAGCTGAACCTAATTCATACATTTGTTTTAGAAATATAATCAGTTATTACGGTGTGCTTCTTCGAGAGTTTTATTTTTTACACTTTACAGATATGAATTATGAAATAGTTAACAAAAAAAAAATCATAAGCATACTTATTAACACCTTCCCACGTAATGAAAGAAGAAAAAAACTTTAAACCAGAAATTTTATTTAATGAAATAAAGTATATTTCAAATCACTACCACATAGAGGGAAGACGCACTTAATTAAATAAATTTTCTGGTTCAACGTATTTATTTATTTTTAGGAAAAACGGCTAATTGACAAATATGGGTATGTGTTTTGGATAGTTTGTGTGATAAAAAAAAGGGTCTTTATTTAAACGAGGAGGGTGTGAGGGCCTTTTGCTTTTGTACGCCCCTTGTCAAGGATATCTGAACAGACCTAAATTGTACCTAATTAGACACCTGAATTCCATCTTAACCCCCCTCCCCTCCTCCAAAATATGCTTAGTTAAAAATATGTACTCTTGAGAGTTATGAGTGTTTATACAATAGTACAACTTACTGAATTATTCATATGTATAGAAAAAAGGTAGAAAATAAATGGTAGAAAAAAGGCCTAATGCATTTTTCGTCTCTTAAAGTCGAATAAAATGAAAGAAATAACCTTTCACATTTTAAAATGAAAAATTTAAAGGGCAAAAACTTATCAAAGCAGAACAATAATTTAGAATTAATAAAATTCTTTTAAAATATTTCTATCAAACAAAATGATAAACAATAAGAGTGGTAATTGTTAGTCGAATATTAATACTTAAAAAATGCATTGATTTATATATATATATATATATATATATATATATATATATATATAAATCAGTTTGTTGAAAGCAAGCAAATTTGATTTAAAATAAAAGGCTTTAGGAAGAGGATAATTATTAGAATTTAATAGGAATTTTTAAATGAATGAGTAGTATTTGTTCAGAATATACTAAGAAAATATGGAACTTTCTAATTCAGCCCCCCACCCCCTCCTTCAAAAAATAAAACGAAATTTGGATATTTTTGTTTAAATATTTTGTTTATTTTGTTTCAAACGATTGTAGTATTTTAATGTATGTATATTTCGCAAAATCAGAAAATAAATATTCTGAAATCGCTTTCATTTATACACCCAACCAACCAATCTATAATTCATCGCTTTCTCATCAAAATTTGCTTGAAAACTCATCTCAATGTCATCTCATATTCATCGTCATGAAACCGTACTCCTCGGGGATTCATCATATTTTTTCTAAAATTCATCATATTGCGATCATCCATGATCTAAGGCCAATGAGACATTTCTGAGTAATTACCGATGAAAATCATACATGTCTGATGAGAATACTATAATCGGCCACTTATCGTGTAATCGGATTTCGATGAGAGGCCATTCAAGGGCCAGACACATTTTGACACTAGGGTTATGCTGGCCGGAAACTTTTGACCACCATAGTATATCACATCGAAACTGATTTCTTGAAGAATCGAATATGCGACTTCTAAACTACAGCCACTATTTTTTAAATCATAAAAAAAAACCCGTATTGCGATCTGTTTTGAAAATATGACAAATGACTGAATTACTGCCCATTTTGGTATCCCAATGTACCTATTAGCATAAACGCCAAATATGGAGTCAATCACTGGTTGTACGTATTGGAAACATTAGAGTTTATTACAATTTCCATATAAAGACGACTCCCTAAGCTCAATTTTACAATTATAGATTGGGAAAAAAACAAATATTTACTCAAATGTTTGATTTTCTGGGACAATTTAGAGATCTAAATTTGTCCTGTGTTCTCTTTATCCTTTTTCGGACAAATGATCAAAGTTTCGTCAAGGCATCAAATTTATCTTTTATACAAAACATATTTAAATTTCAAAACATTTCAATGCGGGAATTCCTATTAAGAAAATATATGTTTCAAAATGCATTGCACATTGTATTATTTTTACTTTCTTCTATCTTTAATAGAAGAAAGTATTGTAATCGAAATTTTTTTTCGACTTCCGGTTTTCGACGGATTTACACGTTTTAGGGGTCAGAGATCACAAAAAAACATGTTTATAGAAAATGCCTGTCTGTCCGTGTGTCCGTGTATCGGCATTGTACCATAACAAATTGTATGAAGTTATGCATAGAATTGAACCAAATTTTTTTTTTTTTAAGTTTGTGGCTATGGCAAGCAGGTCCTCCATTAATTTGGAAAAAATCCCCCGGTAGGGGCGCTGTAATAGCGATTTTTGTGCATTTTGAATATTTCACCATCGAAAAGTGTATGAAGTTATGCATAGAATTGAACCAAATACTTTGCGTATGATTGTGGTTATAGCAAAAAGGTCACCCCTGAATTTTTAAAATAATTGCCAGTAGGGAGCGCTGTAATAGCGATTTTTGTGCAATTTTTGTTCATTTTGAAGATAGTACCATCGAAACGTGTATGAAGTTATGCATAGAATTAAACAACATTTTTTGTGTATGTTTTTGGCTATGGCAACAAGTTCCTCCCTGAATTTGGAAAAAAACTTCCGGTAGGGGGCACTGTAATAATGATTTTTGTGCATTTTGAATATTTTACGATCGAAAAGTGTATGAAGTTATGCATATAACTGAACCAAATTTTTTGTGTATGTTTTTGGTCACGGTAAGAAAGTCCTCCCTGAATTTTGGAAAATTCCGCCGGTAGGGGCCGCTTTAATACCGATATATGCATAGAATTGAACCAAATTTTTTGTGTATATTTTTGACCATAGCAAGAATGTCCTCCCTGGATTAGGAAAAAATCTGCCGATAGGGGGCGCTGTAATAACGATTTTTGTGCATTTTGAATATTGTACCATCGAAAAATGTATGAAGTTATGCATAGAATTGAACCAAATTTCTTGTGTGTGTATTTGGTCATAGCAAGAATGTCCCCCCTGAATTTGGAAAAATTCCGCCGAAAGGGGGCTCTGTAATAGCCATTTTTGTGCAATTTTCAATATTGTACCATCGAAAAGTGTATGAAGTTATGCTTAATTATAATAAAAAATATTAATAAAACTAATTATAATGAAATATTGACATGAGATAGAAGAAAGTTTTGGGATTGGCACTTCCAACTAGTTTTTTAATTCAAAAGTTTCTAAATTCCATAGATATATTGAATGAAATGTTTACTGTATATTGCCTTTAAGTTCTGTTTTGTCTATTTAATTCTGATTTATTCTTTTATATGCCTTCCAAGCAATAATTTGATCGTTTCATAACACTCAAGTCTGCAAGATTTTTGTAGAAAAAAAAAGTTTTGTTTGTCTCCCCTTTTGAATGGGATAATATTTTATTCATAAAATATTTTTTTAAATATCCGATTTCAGTATATGCGAAGGGAGGATTCGCGCAATTCTGTGGGTGCAGACTCCATTTGAAATCGCACAAAAAGAGGAAAACGTGTTTTTCATTTTCTTTAGGATCACCTACGCAAATGTGTATGTCAGGTCTTAAAAGTTTTTGTTACGAATTGTCAATGTATTAGAAAGGGAAAAGAAAAAAAGTAAAAGTGTGCTTATTTAATTTATTTGTTAACCCGTTCGGGACCGGTGGCTTTTACACAAATTTCATTCGGTTAGTACCACCTTTTAAAAAGAAGTTACCTTTACTTAAATAATCATGAAAATGCTCTAATTAAACAAAGCAAATATTACTTTTTTTTTTTTTTTACTGGGGCAAGAAACGAATTTTGTAAGCTCTTTATGAAGGTTTATATATGCACCTATGGTCCCGAATGGGTTAAGAGACCTATTTTTTCGAATACAATCTACAGAAAAAGTACAGTCTTCATGTAACTACATTTAAACACATGATACAACGAAGCCAATTACACTTCCTCTTTTTTGGAGTAGTTTGCAAAGAACGTCTGCGTTAAGCGTAATCGCATTTTTCATTATTATCATCTTGACTTGCATCTTTCTTGCCCTTCTTACTTTTTATTTTCCCCTTTTTCTCCTTTCGTTTTTGTAAACTTGATAACATGCCTAACATGGTTAGTCTGTGCAAAAAAAAAAAAAAAAAGGAAAAGTCAATAACTCTTATTCATCCCATACAAAAGAAATTGCGGCATGTATACCAGAATAGCAGTGCGGCATGCATCCCATTTTGCATGTGCAGACGTCGAGCATCACAGTTACATGTTATCGCTAAGAGGAATTGCGTAACCATACACACAGTACTCTATACAAACGCTACACTTAGTTTTGACTTCGAAATTATGCATGCATTTAGTAATTAGCGTATGAAAAGTATTTAAACATAACGTGTTTAAAACGTTGGACAGTGAAATCATGCACTTACGTCAAATTAAGGATTGTACTTCTACAAGTAAACATAGAAATGGGATTCACGCTATACACTGGATAAAATGATCTTATTGCGTACCTTTGCTGTGCGTTTGACGACAATCTGTCGATAATTCCAAGAAATACAAGGGGTGCGGCATCTATCCCGTATGCGGCGAGTCTCTCGGAGTTACAGAGGAGTTACAGTTGAGAAATCAGATTAAAACCTGATGTAGTATACTGTTATATTTCTGTAAGTCACCAGCCACATTCGATTTTAGAAATTTTCTGAAATATGGGGTGAAAGACATTCAATTCATTACATTATTATTTTTTTTATTATGTTAGAACACGAGATTTAATGTCTGTAAGGCTGCAACTGTCCAAATAGGAAACGTTTACAAAAAATATTTGAAGGTATCTCTTTCAATTGAGATGGTATAATCGAAGACATTTTAATTAAATTTCTTCATTTGGATTTTGTATCTTATTTTTACACAGCGGAAATTTAACACTGGGTTTTTATAAGAAAGCGATTGAATTAGAATGTTTAATCTAATACAATATTATTATTGAATGTTATGTATTACATACAATGTGTGTATTATTAGTACAGGAACATTTTTATGTTTGGTATTCTTCTTCATTGAGTTTTTATACCTTATTATTGTGGTACTATGCTCTTGTGTGAACAAAAAAGTTTGTTTCACGCTATAATAAAAAATATGATGAAATTTTCTATATTTTGACTTTTTATTATATGTATTCATTTCTTTATAATATATTTTGTTGTTTTTTCCGTTATAGTTGATATGAAACGAAATAAGCAGCATAAAGAAAAACAAATGTCATAGTTAAAGCAAAACTAGTTTTGTAAGATTAATTTTCTCCCACTGTATTAAAACCTTTCTTCCTGCTTTTTATATTTTACTTTTTTTTTCCTTTATTTCAATAAAACATAAATAAAGAAATTCAAATAATAGTCTAAATTCATCGTATTCTTTACGATTCCTGACCAACTCCCAACATTTAGCTAGAGATGCTCCACTCAAAGCTGGTAGATGTCAAGTGATGTGTTCTATCGTAATCGCTCCCTATGGCCTAATCGTTACAACGGCCCTGACCACAATCCACTTTCGTTCAGCTTTTGCATTTCAGACCTTTCTCTCACATTAAATATATTTTTTCTTCCTACAACAAACGACATATTTTCAAGTATGATAAAATAAAATATCTATAACATCCCAAATTAAATTTCATGCAATCCATTCCGTACGTTAATTTTTAAACCAGCCTTTTGAAATAGTACATTGAAGTATCGTCGAAACACAAGCGTTTAAACATATTGCAAAACTTATTCAAATTTCAAAACATCTCAGTATGAAAATTCTAAATCAAAATTTAAAAAGTATTTAACTTCTCAATTTTTTGCGCGAAAATATCTTTTGAGATACTATAATAATATCTTTATATCTAACGGTTTTTAATTCAAAACTTTCAAAATATCTGAGATATGTTAAAAGAAATTTGTGTTTGCATTTCCTTTAAGTTCTGTTTTGATGCAATTTCATAGACAGGCTATAAATTTACTCAAATGCTTTAATGGTATTGCACAATAAATCACACAAAATGCTTCTTGAAACGTTTAATCATGACAGGGAATTGACATTGTACCAGTTTTATTTTTTTCCAAACTGTTCATAAATCATTTATTAAATAAATTACTCTGAGTTTCTAAAATTTAGAAGTCTTGGTGAAATGCCAATAACTTTTAATTGAAGATTGTTCGAAATTTTCTCATTTATGTAAATTGCATCAGAGAAAGAACTGATCTCTTATTCAAAATATGAAAAGAACTTGTTCTTAATAATTTATCATTGGTGAAATTTAAATTACTGTGAATCTTTTCGAATTTTAACTTATATTACGTCTGTTAGAATATTAGTCAAATATTTCATTTTATAAAACGGTCAGCAGAAGTAAAATTAAGATGTCTAATAATTAAGGAATTAAGGTGTCTCAGGACTCTTAAAACTTTAAATTTTTCGAAATTTTAATTTTTTTAGATGTTAAACTCTTATTTTTTCTGAACATTTTGATATAATTGCTTCCTTCTCATTAGCACAGAAGTTATGGCTTTTAGAATTATACCCTATATATAGCTGAAGCGGCGTTTCCGACACTTTGAACTATTTTTTCTCCAAAATGACGTTTTTGGACATAACGTGCACGATATCTCAAATACTTCTGAATATTTCATTCATGAAATTCAATACAGAGCATCATTCCATGTTAAGCTTCAATAAACTATATCAAATTCATTGCAATACGAACACATTTAAGTGAGTAAGAGCACGGACAGACAAACATACCAAAATACTACCAGACAAATCAAACGCTTAAAACTTTTCAGCATAGGCAGAGGGACAAACCGAACACATGAACACTTTTCAACGAACACATGAACACTTTTCAACTATGTTGCAATGTGTTAACTCATTACACATATTTCAAGGTAGAAATTAGGTTAAATTCAATTTTGTATCAGAGTTAAATATTGCTGGTGATTTTTCACCACATATAATGTTTTCAACAAAAAACATAATTTAATTAAGAGAATATGTATTAATTAAAATTAGTGTAATATTGTATGAAAGCCAAGTGGTTTGTATATAATGCTACCCGTAACGTGTCAAATTGAAATTCAGGGAAGATGACCACACAAGTTGACAAGTTAATAACTCAAATTTATGACACTGGCCCCCATATGATCTCCATTGCACAGTGGCACTGTCTTAGACAGCCTACATAAATTTATAACACATTAAATTTAGCACTAAGTTAAATCTATTTAAAGAGAAACCAATCACTGGCAGGGACCGTTGTGGAGAATGAACCAATATGGAGCAAGCAGAGGTGGGTAACAGAGGGCCAAGCCCCAGGCCTGACAGCATCCAATAAAGCGCAGTCCCGTACGAGGTGTTTCTAGGTAGTAGACCCGCATCTATGTAGCATTTGTTTGTTTTTTTTCCAAGAGAGAGAACCATCTCTAGATACATAAAAAAAAAGTCAGGATGTTAATCATCCCGAGTTTTTAAGAAAAATTCGCTGAATAATGATATAGTACCTAGATGATAAAAAGATGTACCTATATATTGATGAAAACAAGCCTCAGGAATGCAGGTATCATCTCTTTGTTGTAATATACATGTGCTAATAAAGGTATTTAAAATATCAGAGAATTTGTCAACAGTTAGCCGTAGATTTACACATTTTTTTAAGTACTCAAATTAAATGTAAATGCATTTTGTTGAGTATTTGAACATAGGTCATACGTAACATTAAATATAAAATAAGAATGTATCCTGTTAAAGTCGATAGAAGCATAAAATTAAATTAAGTAATCTTCTATGTCTGCTAGTATACTCACTTTTTATATTTTGTTCTTTGTATATAAATGTAAATAAATTTGTTGTTAAATATAAATCCTATCTCAGTGTTTTTAAGTGTATCTAGTTTATTTAATCAATCTTGCATCGAGATTGAGAGGTGTATTATTTGCTAACATCCCTCGTCTATCTGCAGGCATTAGACCGTTGTAAAACATAGCTTTCCTAGACATTTATAATTTTAAATTCTAGTCAGTCTTTATCCAAAAAGTTGAGAATCTTCGTAAAATTACACGACGTGAATGTCAATAATTTACTCTATAATTAAAGTAATTATTATTCTCCTTTTTATTTATATATAAAAATACACTGGTGTCCAAAATTAAGGACAGATCACAAAATGCTGATTTTCAAGTACGCAAATACTCAAAAAGAAATAATATAATTCGAATAATTACTATCTCTACAGCACAGCTAGTCCATATAACATCTCATTCATGCCACAGTCTTAGTGAGGATGAATTTGAGAGAGACTTTCAGCAATACGGGCATTACAGCTCATCGTAGTCTGACGAAGAAAAAGTTGAAGGGTCAGATGAAGAACCTAATACAGATGAAAGATATCTTTCCTCGAGTGAAGGGGATACTGACTGCGAGACCGTAGATAAAGAAAACAAATTCCTAGAAGAAGAAGAGAAAAGTGATTTTGACGAGCGGATGTGCATAATAAATGGTAAAAATAATCAGTCGATTAACTTGGAAGATAAAATAACCTATGCAAATAATGAGAAAATATTACTAGAAAAAATAATAAGGGAAAAGCAAAATGAAATAAATGCTTACAATGACATATAAACTGAAAAAGAAGAAATACTTAATGAAGAAAAGATTAAACAACAAGAATTGGAAGAAAAAATGAATGTACTGCAAAATAGATATGAAAAAGAAAAAGAAACTAACTCTATAATACTAGAAAAACTAATTAAATTAGAAGAAAAATTAACAGAAAAACAGAATGAAATAACAAATAAATCTACAAAAATTGACAATCTACACAAAGAATTACAGCAACTACAAAAAAAAATAAGACTAATAAGAAGCAGCTTCATAATAAAGAAACAATAACAAACCATCCAAAAATTAAAGAAAAATATACTCAAACAACCAAAAACTCAAAAGAAGACAAAATAAACGAGCAAGTTAGTAATGAGATACATCTGCGAGAAGACAAGAATGATGTAACCTCGGAACTCGGGGAAATACAGGATACAAAAGTGAATATTACTCCCAGGAGGAGCAGCATAGTATAAGCCTAACAAAAGAAACAGAACTTAAACGGATTGAAGAAAAGCTTTATAGATTGGAAAAACTGTTAGAAGAAACAACATTAAAAATAACCAATAGCTATAGAGAAGAAATAACAACAGATAATTCCATAAGGGAACAGGACAATTATACAGAAGCAGCAATTCTCATAAAGGGTCTTGAAGGATCAAAAATATCAGAAATCCAAGGACTAATTACTGCAAAATTATTGCAATTAGAACATTTGCCATTATTCTATAGCAGAACATCTAAAAACAGAAAAGCTATAATTATAAAAACCCAACAAGAATCGCAGTTACTAGAAATATATCAACATATAGAAAAAATAGAAGATATAAAAAGTATCACGGAAATACAATACAGAAAACATAACACTAAAAGAATTATCATTATAGGTATTCCAAAAGATACACAGGGAGAATATCTTATAAATCAAATAAAGCAACATCCAAACATAAAGAAAAGTTCATACATCCAGATTCAAAAAGTAATACAAAAAACTTCGTCAAGATATTATCAACTGCTCCTCGAGGTAGACAAGACAACTTCAGACACACTTTTGAGCATGGAACTTATAAATGTGCGATTACGAAACTGCAGGATTCATCCTTACAGGCCAATCATCAGGTGTGCGAACTGTCAATTGTACGGACACTCCGAAAGTAACTGCAGGAGAAATTCAATATGCGCATTCTGTGCGATGGGTCATCAGACCACTAGTTGCACGAATATAAACAAACAGGATCTCAGAAACTGTGCAAATTGTATAAACTTACCAAATTATTATAAACACACAGCGAACTCAACACAATGCCCCACCTTTATGAATCAGATTAAATACAGGAATGACATTTCCAGTCCAAGCACTAGTGGCCTTGGTGGTGGTGGCTGGTTTTGATGGGACTAGTTATAACTACAAGGTGTATGAACTTATACATGAACTTATATGAACACTTAACTTTAAAAAGTTGTGGATAATCTATAAACCCTCGTTTGTACATAACAATATTTAGAATAGTTATAATTAATCTTAAAACTTAATTGTTTTCAAAGGGTTCCGCAGGTAGTAAAACTTTTCCCTACCCTGGGCTTGGGGGTTACACCCAACCATAAGCCAAAAGCGGGTTCCCAGGGTGGGTGCTTACTTACTTACTTACATGGTCACAAGTGTCACAGTCACTACGGTGAAGCAAAAAAAATAGGACATTCCATACATCTCATTATGAGTCTCAAATGGTCACTATATGTGACTCCACTGAGACGTCACTGTGACTACTGCTTTGTGACGAGTCACCATGTGACTTTCCAATGTAGTTACATAGTGACTCTCATGTGACTGTCATCTGCAGACTCAATTTCAAAGTCATCGTGAACGCTGCATTGTGATAAGTTACCAAATAATGTCAGATTAAAGTCACCTGATGACTTTCAGCTGGCAGGGAGACTACTGTGAAGTCACCATTGTGCTCTTTTCTAAAAAGTCACCATGTGACTAAAATGTGATATTATTTGGTGACTTATCATAATGCAACGTTCATGATGAGTTTGATATTGAATCTAAAAATGACAGTCACAAGTGAGTCACAGTGTAACTTCATTGCAAAGTTACCTGGTGACTCGTCACAAAGCAGCAGTCAAATTGACGCCTCGGTGAAGTCACATATAGTGATCATTTGAGACTCATAATGAGACGTATGGAATTTCCTATTTTTTAGCTTCACCGTAGTGACTGTGACACTAGTGACCATGTGTGACATGAATGAGATGCTATACGGACTAGCTGTGCTGTAGGGATAGTAATTATTTGAATTATATAATTTCCTTTTGAGTATTCGCTTACTTAAAAATTAGCATTTTGTGACTGGTCCTTAATTTTGGACACCAGTGTACTAAGTGTAATTACTTTCCACTCTCAACCAGGAGTTTATACGATCCATTTTATTATTAATTCCATACCTGCAAGAGATGAAACCAAGGTCATAAGAGGAGGTTGGCGTGTTTCATCCAGTGGTTGTGTCAGGGTAGCTCATTTAGGCGGTAACTGAATCAATTGAGTTATCGTAAGATAGCTTGCCTAGAACTTCCCGGCAAATATAATTATTTTCTTAAAGCATTTTGCAGTCTGGTGTTTAGATCTCATAGTCATTCTTATTTGGTTTTGGAAGAAATATTTGTGATTCTACTGTACAGTGTGTTCAAATAAGTATTTTCCCATGTCACAATTAAAACATGCCTACGCCGATATACTACCTTTAGACAATACTTTTTCCCGATTTTCCCTAAGAGAGATCTTAAAAATGGAGGTGAACTTTTTTGAAGTTATAAATGTTTGCGTAAATAGCATGGTAAATTTGTGTTGAATTCCATTGAGCTAATATATAAAATGCGCTAAAATATAATTATTTTTATATAATTAGATTTTTCTTGTAGCATCGTAAATTATTATTCAAATTCATAATTTTTTAGACATGCTTTATAGCACAGTGGTTAGAGGGTTGAATTCGAAATTAATTAGGGGAAAGCTAGAAATTGTTTTAATCCCTTCAGCTTAGGTCTAGAATGAATATGCTATGTTTTCCCCCTCGTACTATGTGAGCGTTAGGAAATATACTATATAGATTTATAGTAAAAAAAAAATTATTACATACCATAACAGTATCTCCAAACAGCTAACTCAGTCAAAAACATTGTCAATAAAAATGTTGTAGAACTTAAAATTCTGAGTAAAATGAGTACCTACACTTAATATTTTTGTTGAACATTAAGGTCACAATTCCACTTTAAAGTTTTAGACCCGTGGTCAGGGGGTTGAACTCAGAATTAATGAGAAGGAAATTGGAAATTATTTTAATCCCTTCAATTTAGGTCTAAAATGAACGTACTATGTTTTCTTCCTTGTACTTGGGTGAATGTTAGAAAATATGTACATATTTATTTTCGAAAAATACGTTTTGTTTAATTACATTAACAATATCTCAAAACAGCTAACTCTATAAAAAAACATTTTCGATACAAATGTTGTAGAGCTTAAAATTCTGAATAAAATGAGTACCATCATTAATATTTTTGTTCAACATTAAGGTAGCAATTCTATTTCAAAATTTTTCAAATCAACAGCTTGAAGCCAAGTTAACTTAAAATATCAAGGTACTCATTTTATTCAGAATTTTAGGTTCTACAACTTTTGTATTGACAATGTTTTTGATAGAGTTAGCTATTTTGATATATTGTTAAGTTAACTTGGTCTCTCCTGGCTTCAAGATCTTGATTAGCGAATAAGGCAAAATTTTGAAATAGGATTGCGACCTTAATTTTGACCAAAAATATTAATGATGGTACTCATTTTATTCAGAATTTTAAGCTCTAAAACATTTGTATTGACAATGTTTTTTTTATAGAGTTAGCTATTTTGAGATATTGTTAAGGTAATTAAAAAAAAGTGTTTTTCGAAAATAAATATGTACATATTTTCTAACATTCATCCAAGTACGAGGAAGGAAACATAGTAGACCTAAACTGAAGGGATTAAAACAATTTCCAGTTTTCTCCTAAATAATTCTGAGTTCAACCCCCTGACCACGGGTCTAAAGCTTTAAAGTGAAATTGTGACCTTAATGTTCAACAAAAATATTAAGTGTAGGTACTCATTTTACTCAGAATTTTAAGCTCTACAACATTTGTACTGAAAATGTTTTTGACAGAGTTAGCTGTTTGGAGATACTGTTATGGTATGTAAAAAAACGTGTTTTTTGACTATAAATCTATACATATTTCCTAACGCTCACCTAGTACGAGGGGGGAAACATAGCATACTCATTCTAGACCTAAACTGAAGGCATTAAAACATTTTCCAGCTTTCCCCTAATTAATTCCGAATTCGCTCTTTTTTTGCTCCCCTACCACTGAGCTATTAAAAGAAATAATAATAGTGTTCTTTAAACAAAACAATTTTCCTAAATAATGCATTATAATTTTGTCGGTTTTAAAATATTAGATAATTAATATTTAAAATAATAGAATATTTAACCTCTGAATGTAGATCAAAAACAATGATAGGAAATTTTGATGCTGGTTTTTTTTCATTTTTAACAGATGAGAAAAATATGTCAGATACTGTGATTAATTCATTTTTTAATTAGAATTTATTTATTTTCCGAAAAAGAAAACTAAATAAATTTTAAAACACATAAATTACAAATACATTTTCTTATTTCTTAAACTTCTGAAACTATGCATAACAGAACTTTCTAGAACATTAAAATAGTTTTGTCGAATGGTTATTGTCTAGTACATATGATAGGAAACTTATTGTTATCTTAAATGTTAAAGTTATTGAATTTATGTATCAAAACCAAAGATTCTAAAATCATTACATTAAAATTTCAAATCACCGATTTATGAACTGTCATTTATGTATATTAAAATTCCATTTATATGAATTTCATTCAAGTGACATTTCTGAATATATGAATCATTGAATGAAACGTCTAAACATTATAAATTGTAATTCTATCAGTAGCTGCGTATTACCTTCATAATATAATAATAAATACATTAAATGTATAATATTAACCTAGTCAGTTTTACTCATCATGCATATTATAAGATAACACGATTTGTGTAAGAGGGAAAATTTAAATGATTTATCTAAGATAATATATTAAACTGTAAGAATCTAAGTAGAACATTGTTAAGCTGTAATATAGATCAATAAATATTCTTCTGTATTTAATACCGAAAGAAAGGTGTTGTTATTGAAAATTTCAAAGATAATTATACAACATAATAGAAAACTCTCAGTCCTATTGTCAATTTTAAGAAAAGTTTAAAAATGTGTCCTATTTATATGAGTACAAAATAAAAGTGTAATTAATGTCCTTTCGTTCAGGAGAAACCTCGAAGAAGAAAACTCGTTAAACATTTTTTCGTTTCCTTAAATTTACTATTTTATTTAATGGCACACGCGCGCAAACACACACAGTCACACACATACATGTCAGTAATGCACCTATAAAAAATATCTAAATTAATGCAATTTTAATTTGCATATACGTAAATGGATTGTTATTCTTAAAATAATAAATAAAAAATATTGCTTGAAGCCAATGAAAAGCACTTTTCATCGCTTTATTAAAAGCTTAAACAATTTCCGCTTTGATATGATTCTCTTTAGTATGTTTTTAAGTGAAAAAGCTTTATCTGTTTTCAACTATTGCATTCATAATTGCATCCAAAGTCATGAAATCTTTTAAATTTTCCGCTATGTATTTAAACTTATTCAATTGTAAAATAAATTACACACAAAAAATTGAACTTTAATATGTTAGATGAAAACATAATATGTGTTATCAGCAAAATGCAGAGTTAACATTGCTTTTAAACTCCTTTTACAAAATGCTTAAAAGAATATTATTTGTAAAAAAATAAATTGTCCATTTTCGTAACGCATACTGTAAAGAAAGGACAAATGTTGTTTGATCTTGTCCCTTATCTTTCTTAAGTTTTACAAAAATATAATCTTCGTATATATATATATAATAAAAATACCTCTTCGAGTTTTCCAAGATTCCGAAAAGTGTTCCTTTATCATTAGAAGACTCTGAATCTAACAATTTTCCAATATTTAAAAGAGCATTTCTCAAACAAAAGATTTTTATTCCCCCCCTTAATTTTTGGAATATTTCTGAAAATCTTTTACAACCTATCAATCAGTCTTCTCTACCTAAAATATCGGATTTTCCAATGTTACCAATTCCCACGCAAACAGTTTCATATGCGTAGCAGAATTTACACATGTTAGGCTAAAAAAGCTTAGATTTATTTATAATCTTACTGTTACTGCTGATAATTCATGATGTTTATTGAAGAAGAAAATGTTTTCTTGAGAATTGATACCACCCGAAATACCAAAATTTCGCGTTGAGGAAACTGAATAGTACACTATGAAAAATATGCGTAGTAATTTCGTAAAATTACCGCACAAAAATGAACTTTCGTTTCAGAAATGCTTATCTGTATTTTTTGCAGTGAAGCATAATCAGCTCATATTTCGAATTCAAGGTTTAATCCATTAAAAACTTGCAAAATACCGCAAATAATCCAAAGAATCCTGTATGATCATCTTTAAATTTCCTTTTAACTCTTTCGAGGGCGGTGTCCTTAACAAAGGACACCCAATTTTAATTCAAAAACTGACAATTAACCCTTATTCTTTAATGAACATTTTTCTTTTGTAATGTACTTGAAAATAAGCAAGTTCGTATTTTCTAATATATTCGTTTATAAATTCTAGTGTCAGTCCATTATTTCATCAGTTTATAAACAAAATTACTCCGCGCCGAAAAGGGTTAAATGCTCTTATAAGTCACGTATAAACAATGTCTAAAGACATACTTCTGATATCATGAAAAAAATTTTGTTTGAAGGAGACCGAAGGAAAAGAAATATTCACGAGCGATATTTTATGGCATAACCAGTTATTCTTAAGGGTCCCGCCCCGTCAGTTGAAGACACTCGCGAGCTAATGCTAAACCTATGGGAAGGTTCTTTTCCAATATTTCTTTTGCATTTAGATTTTTTTTTTTTTTTTGCATAGGATTGCTGAGCTCGATCCCTACATCTACCTTATATATATATATATATTGGTTGTAGTTTTCATTTAAGGTGACACTTTCACGTTCGGAACCTGTTCAGAAAGTGAATGTAACTTTATTAAAAGAAATATGCAATCAAAATCAAAATAGTAAAAAAAAGCAGATATAGGATTGAGCTCCGCTATAAACTGCAAATATATATAGTATATCGGATCGAGCTCCGCTATAAAATGAAAATATATATATATATATGCATTTTACAGTGGAGCTCGGAGCTCGATCCTACATCTGCCTTTGAATGCAAAAGTGACATTTGAAAATAACTGTCTCATAGATTAACATTAGCTCTCGATTGTCTTCGTCATACTGGACGGGGAGCCTTTACACCGGATTTCATCTTACGAGAATATTCATTCTTTCTACATCATAAGCAACAGTGTTTATCAAATTAAAAACAGTAATTAGGATTGGATGAGTTGATCATTAAAATTACTTAAGAATTTGATAAAGATTAGAAACACTATCAAAGCTATTTCTTACTTATCAGAAATAAGCATGGGTGACCTAGCAGATTTCTAGAAGTTTTAAAGTACCTATAGCAATGGCGACCATCCCGATGCAAATCGGAAGAAGTCATTTTCCGATTAGTAATGATTGCCAAAATAAGCTTGTTTACATCAGCAATCTTTTAAATTAATGACATGAACTACTATTAGAATCAACAGACCTAACGCTCGTGATGAAATTACCTAAATATTTGCTAAAGGTTTGACATTTTATAAAACGATTTTTGTTGCTTATCAGAAATATGTATAGATAACTTGGGAGGTTACAAAGTACATATTACACACCTCAATGTAAAGTTTAATATGTGGTATTTCGATTAATTGTGGTTTCAAATAAATGTTGTTTACATCTGCTGTTGGTTAAATTCATGACACATATCAATCTGAGATCCAATAGACCGAGATCTGATAAGAAAAATGACTGAAGTATTTGGTAAAGGTTAAAATCTATATAAAACAATTTTTCTTACTTATCAGAAATAGGTACGGAAGACCTGACAGATTTCCAGAGGTTTCAAAATATACTTAGAAATGTGCAGAATGAATATCACGATTAGTGATGTTTACTAAGATAATCTTATTTACATCCGAAATTGCTCAAATTAATAACACGTTCAGCAATCTAATCTATAGGCTGATAAGTGTTGAAAAAATATACTTGCGTATTTTGTAAAAATTAAAATTTTATAAATTGAGTTTTCTTGCTTTAAGAAATAGGCGTCGTTGACCTTGTACGTTTTCTGAGTTTTCAAAGTAAATTTAGAAGCATGCATAACTCGGTGCAGCCAACTCGCTACTTTTCTTTAGATAAGATTTCTTGATTGTCACCACTTTTTAACCCTCTCGGCACTGAATTTGTTTCCATTTTTCGGAAAAATTACTTTTACGCTAACAAAATTAAAAGTAGCTATCGAAATCACAGAAGTTACAGTTTACTGAAATTTAACGAATGTATTCTTTACAGAAACCTGACGAATGTAGTTATGTTGCGTGTTTTTCAAATAAAAATAGTCTAAGTAAGAATTTTTTAAGACGTTTGGAAAATGTCGTATTACAACCAGATTAAACAAACATGAAAAATTTAGTAGTATTTTTTATCTTTTATCGCAGATTACTAATTCGGAAAAGGAGTCGTTAATGTAAATTTAAAGAGTGAAACATATGTTTGAATTAAAAGAAACACCAATGGTTTACTAATAATTAATATTTTTTTATTAGTATTATTATTATTAAATGCTGAAACATAAGTAACGTCATAATATCATATGTATCGACATATGCTATCACTATTAGGTGCTGGAATTAACATTTTTTTTTTTCTTTCAAATATTGCAATTCGAAGTAGGAGCCTCATATGAGGCTCAGGGTGACGAGAGTGTTAAAAATAACATGATTCGCATTACTTTCCTATTTTTAGTCTGCCATTGAATAAGTCAAATTTTACCAACGTGTGTAGTTAATCAAGCTATCTAAATTTAGCTAGTCGTGCCAATTCCAAAACTTTGTGCTATCAGATACATGTTAATTATTCAAAATACACTGTCACAGTACCAAAATTAAATGACAGTCTATGCACATCAGGAGGAGTCTAAACATCTAGGTTCATTGAATTATGTCCATTTAACAAGAATATATAATGCATCGCATCTTTCAAACAAATCTTTTATTTTTGGCACCATCGCTCTTAGATCTCTGCAACCAAAATTCTTAAAACAAAGAACATAAAAGCGACACCTGTCGCGCTGTATACACCCAAGCCTAGCAATTACCTGTTTATCTTAAAGTGTAACAGAATATGAAATTTGATTAACTTTCGTTTGATTAAATTATGTGTTTTTTAGGTACAGCTATCGCGGAAGTCGCAGAAAATACAGCATATCAGCGTCTCTTATCATATTATTTACAGGAACACCAAATGAGCGCCAACGTATGTAAAGGTCTAACAAAACAGGAATTTTGATGAAATCCCGTGCATTAGTTCTTGAGATATGATAATCAATAAAATCGTGTTAATCCGAAAAAATGCAGCATAGCAGCGCCACCTGTTCTGTGAATTACTGTTTAAAAACTGTAATTCAATTTACTGACTTTTTATTATTTTAAAAGCAAATAGCTTGATTACGGAATAATATTATATGAATATTTTTATCAACTGTTTCAAATTTTAAGGGAAACCACGATTTCTACCCACAGTCCTAGGACGGGCGTTTACACTAGTTACGATAACGGAAATAACATTCAACCAAACCTAAATCCACTGTACGTCAACGTAACTTTGGTTTAATCCTGCCACTTGTCATGTCAGTTTGCGTTAATGTAATTTTTATGCGTGTAAAGTGCAAGGAATTCGCTACGAACACCTTCAAATTCGCAGGCCTCCCTTTTACCCTTTCAGAAACAAAGCATTTTTTTTTCTCAAAATTTTGAAAGGATTAAATGACAATATAAATTAGGACTAAATTTATTTGAAAATAAGTAAAACCTTTTCTTTCCGTAAATTACATTGTTAAAAATTTGCAGCAAACTGTAGACCCATTCAAATTTTTAAAAATAACGGTTAGTTGACCATATTATGAAGCGTGACGGACCATATTATTAACCAATATATGGTCAGAATAGGGTAACATTACGGTTATGTAAGCTATTTCCATAAAAGCGGTCGAATGAGTGGACACTTTGCTGCAAAGTTTTAACAATGTATAGAAAAAAATCTCCCCCACCCCAAAAAAATAAATATGTTTCCAACATCTTTCAAAGGATTAAAAATCATTGCACAGTCTCTATTAACTCATAACTAGTGTTGAGGTGCCATTTTCTCCCACGTATTTTTATACTAGTATAATTGATTTATTAATCAGTAGGATTCCGATTAAATTTATATAGTATATGTGATATACAGAGTGATTTATTTAGCTGACAAATACAATTTCACGACGTTATCTAAGGTATGAATCTATACGTTATATTATTAGCTGCTGAAAACTCTATTTAAATGAAAGTGAAATAATAAGTTTATAAAAATTATTAAACATCTGAACTATATTTTAGAAAAGCATGTACTGCATATTACTGCATTCTTCAAGTAAATTCTATATTTTCTCTAATTTTGGAATTACTTTTTTTTTTTTTGTTATAACAAAATATATTTATACAGCTTAATAAATACGTACATGTTTCTTAGAAAACCGATTCCTTGAATTCTACTGTTTCAACCTTCTTAAAAGTAAATAAATATTAATAATAAATGATAAATAATAATTAGTTACACGCAGGTTTATACGATGCATGACTATTGCCCTACTTCTAAACTCGATAAATGGAGGGGGGGGGGGGGGTACGACATGGAAATATCATACATCAAAACATTACATTGCATTCGAGAAATTTACTTTCTTTTTTTCTGGCCTTTTAATCTTTTAAATTTGTTCAGCTGCAAAGAAAAGTAACCAGCATATCAAAAACGATAAAAATACATGAATGAGTTAGATATATGATTTTGAATTTCTTGAGATCCTAAAATATAAATATGAAATAGAGATTTAGTTAAAATTCTAATATATGTAATAGAAAAAAATGCTTATATATTATATACAAATTTGAAAACTATAACACTTTGTTTAATTTCTATGAGGCATTTTAATAAAGTCCAATATCATAATATTTTTTCAATGTAGGAGTTATGTAATTGAAAATATACATATCGTTTTAATTAGGTGAGAAGTGACAACTTCACGACGTTAGTTAAGGCTTAATTTTATACGTTATATTACTATCAAACTCCATTTAAATGAAAGAAAAGTAAAAAGTTTATAAAAAGTTTTAAACATCTGAAGTATATTTTACAAAAGCATATAGTAGGGCATTCTAACGTAATTTTCACTTTTGAGTTCCTGAATAATAACTTTTATTTTAGTATATATATTTGTGTTATTTTTCTTTCTTATACTGGAAAACATCCCATTGCATAAGTGGATAACAGTATTAACGAGATAAATAAGTTTTGAACGATGTTGGGGGCCCAAATATACCACGAAATTCCTTACTGTCCCGTGTCCCTGATGATGAATTTTAAGTTTGGAGTTGCCTTTATGAAAGTATTCCAATAAAAGTAATTCGATGTAATTTTTGTCCGAAACAGGGACTATTGTTTTATATAAATATGTAGCAAAAATGTATCCTGCACACATTTTTTAAGACTGTTATTATTTTTTAACTCTGTTTTTGGATTATAGTTTCCTTACCGTCCCTCTTGCTAAAACTGTTCAGAAAATCATTTCAGATGCAGCGACATAATTGTTCTCAAATATTTATCATTCAGAAGTATGCTAGAGAAAGAATAGCTAAAATTCTTTGACAGAAATATTACTGCAGAATTTAAACCAGCAGTTAAATATCAATTTCAAGCATTATAGCTTTATTGGTAGCCTTACTGTTCTCAAGGTTAATTCCTTCACTTTTCGAGGTAAATTAATTTTTTTTTTCGTAATTTAATCCAATGGAAATAAGTGTTGTTAAAAACAATGAACATTGTATCTATCACTTAGTCTTAACATGATTTGCCTAAAAATAGGTGGTACTTTTCATTACAGTCCCATTCTTACCATCTTTTTTTTTTTTCCCTAACCGTCCCTTTTTTTTTCCTTACTGTCCCTTCCTTAACATCATTTTAAGACAATGTTATACCAAAAATTTGTACTAAAAATACTACATTAGTATTATTGCTTATTTGAATGTTCTGTGGGTACTATTCAAATTCATTATAAGTAAACATTTAGAAGAAAATAAAAAGTTAGAGAGGTAAAACGGTAAGGAAAATTAAACTCACAAGTTTAACTTAAACCTCAGTTAAATAAATAAAATCTTCGCTGCTGACCATTTTTTCTGTATTTTGAATCATTAAGGCTTTCGTCTATAAGTTTAAAATGTTATTTTATTAAGTTTAATGTCACCAGATTTTTATTCTAGAAAGTTAAATTTTTGTGAGAATGCCTTATATACAGTTCTGGGGTAAATTCAATTGTTTTTCTAATTTTAGAATTAACCTTTTTTCGTAAATCAAAATATCTTTATTCAGCTTTTTAAAGTGAAACATGTTTCATAGAAAACCAAGTTCTTGTATTTTTCTGTTTCAGCCTACTTAATATATATATATATATATTATATATGATATAGGCAGTTTTATATCATGCTTAAATATTCCGCTCCTACATAACCTTCGAAACTCGATAAAAGAAAAAAAAATACGACATGGAAATATCATACATCAAAACATTACATTGCATTCGAGAAATTTACTTTCTTTTTCTCCGCCCTTTTATTCTTTTAAATTTATTCATCTGTAAAGAAAAGTAACGAGCATATCGAAAACGACAAAAATACATGAATGAGTTAAATATATAATTTTGAATTTCTTCCCATACAAAACTAAAAAGAAGAAATAAAGATTTATGTATAAAATACTAATATATATTTAAAATAGGAAAATATCTTAAATAGTATGCATAAATTTAAAAATCATATATATTATTTTATTTATATGTGGCATTTTTATAAAATGCCAATATTATAATATTTTAGCAATATGTAGGATGATATATATGTAATTATAAATTATAGTAAAAATTCTTCATAGGTTATATTAATCATAAATTTCAGAAATATATCTTTAAATATATGTAAATATAGGTTTCAATTGATTTTTATCAACCGGCGTCAACCGATATTTTTATTTGATACTTTCATATAATACTTGCAAATGTGAAAAATTTGTACTTAAGCATTTTCTTTTTGGATTTTAAAATTAGTTTGTATTTGTCTTTTCAAATCTATATAGCCTTTTGCAGGTTTCGGGTTTTTATTTCATTTTAAAGTGTAATGAATAATTTTAAAGAATACGGTAACATATATTTAAAAATATGTAAATTTACGGATAATTTACCGTGAATTGCTCCAGTAAATTTGCTAAAAATACAACTTCTTCCAACTAAAGCTGTGAAATACCTTATACTTCATGTTTTATTAGCAAAACCCAATTATCTGAAAGCAAAGCCCGTTTATCTAGGTCTAAATCCTTTTTTTTTTCTTTTTTCTTAAATGACTTAAAAAGTACAGGTTGTAATTTAGAAGTCGTATAATTGGAGCTTCTACACTGTAACAAGTAATATACGAGATTATAGCACAACGAGCGGGTGAAAAAATCGCCAGCGCATGTGCTGTAAATTTCAAGTGCGCTGTAAATGAACATATATTTGAATTTTCAAATACGGTGATGTAATTTTACAACACATAGTGTTGTAAAATTTAAATTTTGTTGTAATGAATGATAATTCTTTTCGAGGGAATCATCTGCAAACTGCGTTAATGCAATCATGTCTTACTTGATTTTTCGTACTATTACTTTTATCAAACAGTCGACTTCAGCAACTGTTTCTCACGATCGAAGATTAAATAACGGGACCGAAGTAATCACATGTTCAGAAAAGTTCTAATTAATAAATATTTCTATTTAACATTTCTGGTTTAAATTCAAAATCGTATATTAATGACAATAATTTATTCATTTTTGTATCATGGTATAGTTATTACGTTATTTTAAATCATATGAAATAACTGATTTTTATTTATGTACTACTAAATACTCTTTAGTCTAATGATCAAACTTTGAGTAAAAATTTAAGTTAAACTACCTTAATGCTACTGCAAATTTTAGTCAAAAATAAAGATTTTTTAAAAAATTGACCCTTTTTTAAACATGAAATTATACTACACAATGGTCATTATTTACAAGTGTAATTTAATTTATTCTAATTCTTAAATATTAGCATATGAACAAATATACAAGCGTAAATAGAAAATAAATAAATATAGCATAATTAAAGAATAAGACAACAGTAATATTAAGAAAAGAAATTAATTGAATTGCAGTAATTATCCTGCAACTGAATGTGGTTTCCGCTTGAGCTCTGTCAGATATCAATAGGGATGATTTATGCGTGTGATTTACACTGATACCTAAAAAATTCAAATAATTCTCTTTTGCTATTTAATTTTGAAATATATCGATGCTGTAGTGAATGAGGAATCAGATTAAAATTCTTAAGCAATACACACTTACATTTCTATAAGTCACCAGCCACATTCGATTTAAGAAATTTTCTGAAATATGCGGAGAAATGGTTTTTGAGTTTGGGGAATTTTCAGTACTTGCTTAAATTGTCATTTTTGAATAAAACTTAATTCATAAAAATTCGTTAAATCATTCTGTAAAGGCGATCTCCCATTCCTGATTCTCCCATTTCTTGAAGTCTGTGTTGTTCTACAATGTTAACTGAATTTGTAATCTTTTCAAAACAGATTGGAATGGGAGAATATTTTAAAAAATGAATAAAAGTTCTGGCTGTAGCTTAGAAGTAGTATATTTGTAGCTTCTACACTGTAAAAAGCTATATCCGAGATTATAACACAACGTGCAGCTGAAAAAATCGCCAACGCATGTGCTATAAATGAAAGTGTACTTGAATTTTTAAGTACGGGGATGTAATTTTACAATACAATGTGTTGTAGAATTCATGTACGCTTGAATTTTCAAGTACGGTGATGTAATTTTACAACACAATGTGCTGTAAAATTCTAATTTTGTTGTAATGAGTGATAATTCCTTTGGAGGGAATCATGTGCACACTGCGTTCATGCAATCGCCTCTTACGCGATTTTTCCTACTATTTCTTTTATCAACCAGTCATATTCAGCAACTGTTTCTAACGTATGAACATGGAAATTTTAGATCCGAAGTATTCGGCTATTCACAAAAAATTAATTAAAAAATATTTCTACTTAATTTTTCTGGTTTAAAAAACAAAACCATATATTTATGAAAATTAATATTTTATTCATTTTTCTAACATAGCATATGAACATTATTAAAAAGGAACTAAGTGCTGTTAACAGCGGCCTTGGATACGATGAAAAGGGGTAAGTTCTGACCTCTTTGTTGCTTGATTATAATTAGTATTTGTTCTGATATCTTATTTAAATATGAAAGCTATTTTAAAAGGAAAAAAATATTGAAATCCAACGTAACTAAGGCTATAAATGAGCTCACGAATAAAAGTGGTTTGGATAAATTTCAGTTGGAACTTTATGAGAAAAAATAGTCTGCGTTTGAAAAAGAATCTGCAGAGATATTTAGGAAAAATTTTCAACTTTGTGACGATAAAGATGATGATAAATATACACTATATGGCCATTAATGACCGTCAGCTTTCAATTTTAGACATTTTGTCGAATATTTAATAATATACTTGACAGATTCTTCTGGAATTTCAGGAATAAAAAGAACAGGTATGACCTCATATTTAGCAAAGTCGATCTGATAAGGGAGGCAATTAGGGGACCAAGAAAAATAAAAGAAAAAATAATACTTGTGATCACCCTGTGAAATAAAATGCACGAAATGATTTATCGCTACCGAATATAAATAAACAGACATTGTGCAATATGTGTATCCTTTTGTGTAAGAATAGCACGTATAATAATAGAAATATATCGATTTATTTAAAAAAATTTAAAAAACTCTTGCATGTTTTTTGCTTATAACATGCAGGGTTTTCAACCAAATTTAACGCTGATTTCAGAAAAACGACAAAATATAGTAGAAACAATATAGTGCAATTGGAATATAAATATATTAAATATTTTAGGAAATATGAGCAGTTGTATGAAATAATTTTTACTTGCGCATGCGCGAATGATAACAAGGATTTTTTTTTTAATACATAATTTAATTGTCAACTCTATGGAGCAACTTATTAAAAAAAAATTTAGTCAAATATACTAAAAATTCAGAAAGATATCAGCATTAGAGTGAGCAAATTTTTTGTTGTTCTCTAAAAGCAGATGAATGATAAGGGATTTTCCACAAATTGTCATTTTTAATTTAATTTTTTTTTAAATTATCATTTTTTATTGATGGTTTAGTTCTTCTTGGATAACCACCAGAACGAGCCTATACCATGATCAAAAGAAGTATCAAAATTGAAGCAATTTTTCCAAATCTACTCGTTGATAGTCACTAAATACTAACTTTTTTTTCTGAAAGACAGTTAATAAAAAATGACAATTTGTGTAAAATCCCTTATCATTCAGCTGCTTTTAGAGAACAACTAAAAATTTGCTCACTCTAACGCCGATATCTTTCTGAATTTTTACGATATTTGACTAGATTTTTTTTAATATGTTGCTCCATAGAGTTGACTATTAAATTATGTAAAATGATCCTTGTTATCGTTCGCGCATGCGCATATAAAAATTATTTCATACAACTACTGATATTTCCTAAAATATTTAATATATTTATATTCTAATTCCACTATATTGTTTCTACTATATTTTGTCAATTTTTCTGATACCGGCGTTAAATTTGGTTGAAAACCCTGCATGGTATAAGCAAAAAACATGCAAGATTTTTTAATTTTTTTTAAATAAAACGCTATATTTCTATTAATATACGTGCTATTCTTACATAAAAGGATACACATACTTCACAATATCTGTTTATTTATATTCGGTATCGATAGACCCTTTCGTGCATTTTATTTTACAGGGTGATACCAAGTATTATTTTTTTCTTTGATTTTTTGTTGGTCCCCTAATTGCCCCCCTTTTCAATCGACATTGCTAAATATAAGGTCATACCTGTTCTTTTTAATTGTGAAATTCGAGAAGAATCTGTCAAGTATATTTCTAAATGTTCGACAAAATGTCTAAAATTGAAAGTTGACGGTCATTAATTTCATATAGTGTATTGCTGAACAGCAATCTGTTCAAGAGAATATAGACAAAATATATTTAATTGTAAAAAGAAAATTAAGTGAATTAGCATCAGTTATAACGAAACGCGAAGAAAATGTTAGCGAAACAATCCACTTACTTAAATCAAATCTTCCAATATGTAGTGGGCAATTACATGAGTGGTTATCATTTAGAGACTTTTTCGTTTCTAGTATTCATAATAATTCAGCTTTATCAGCTTCGAAAACACTTTCCTAATTAAAATTATCACTGCATGCTCATCCTTTAAGGATCATTCAGTAGATACTAATTACTGATACTAATTATGCGATAGCACGGAATCATTTAAAAGATAGATTTTCGAATACACGAGATCAAGTGATTGCACATTTGAAGCGTTTATGTCTTTTTCCTCTATTCAAATTGACAATCCGTCTTCTATTTTAAAATTAGTGGACAATGTAACTGAATGCATTAGGTCATTAGAAGTTCTCGAGCAAAAAATCGAGGGATTTTCAGACACCATATTTGCATACGTGTTAATTCAGAAACTGGATTCTTCTTGTAAGCTTTGGTGGGAACGAGAATCCATAAAGGATGAATTGCCGAAAATCTCAGAGTTGATTTCCTTTCTAAAAAACCACGCCAGAACTTTGGAAGCTTCTAAAACAAACATTAACACCATCAGTCAAAAACGGCAAGCAAAAGAAAAGGCGGCATCGTTTTACACTAGTGCGAAGAATTCTAAGTGCATTTGCTGCAAAAATGATTCACATTCATTATTTAGATGCAATGTATTTCAGAAGATGTCTGTCAATGAACGCATTAAATTTGTAAAAAGAAACAAATTATGTTTCAACTGTTTATCAAACTCAAACCATTCTGCGAGAAACTGTACATCTAGTTATTCGTGTATGTATTGCTCTAAACGTCATTCATCTGTCCTTCACATATAAAGACAAAAAATAAATAATTCTCCACGAATGGAATTCAGTCAGCAGTCAGTAAGGTCAGATATGATTGCGAATTCATGTGCTCTCGCCCAGGATGAAAAATACAGCTTAAATCCCGAAGCTAAGTTTTTTTGAAAATAGGAGTGATTTCGTAGGCACTTCTGTAAATATTTCATGTCAAAGGAGAAAAAACACTATTTTATCTACGGCTTTAATTAATATTGAGAATGTGTCTCGTGAATTTATATTTGCGCGTGCATTAATAGATTTCGGCTCAAATTACTCATATATTTCTGATAACTTTGCAAAATTATTAGGAATTAAAAAGGAGAAATTTAATGTTTCCGTTTTATGTTTGAATGGTTCTCATATAAGTGTCAAATGGAAAATTAGGGCCACTGTTTCGAAAACGGCTGATTATAAGAGAATTATAGATTTTTTGATTGTTCCAAAAATAACAAACTTTATACCAGGGCATTATTTTAGATTTCCATTTTCCGAGCTGCCTAAAGATGTGAGATTGGTAGATCGAAATTAAATGAACCTAATAAAATAGATGTTTTGTTAGGGACTGAGGATTTCTACGTTCGCTTAAGAAGTTCTAACGCTATTTTGAGGAAAACCGTATTTCGGTACGTGGTGGAGGTTGCATCTCTGATTCGAATACTGATAATAATGATAATTATTGTGCATTAATTTGCAATGTAAAAGAAGAATTAAGCAAATTTTTCGATTTAGAATCGATTGGAATTAGGGATGATCCTTACTGCAATGATGAAGATAAGGCATTGGAATTTTTTACAGAAACAGTTTTCTATAAAGATAATCGTTACGAAGTAGTCCTTCTAAGGAAAAATGATTAGATAAATTTGAATGACAACTATGAGGTCTCTTATAAAGGATTTAATTATTTAATTAATAAAATGGGAAACGTTGATAATTTGTTTTTTCAGTATAAAGAGATTTTGAAAGAATATATTGATTGTGATATTGTTCAAAAAGTGTTAGATTCAACTAGACCAGACACACCCATATTCTATTTGCCACACCGAGCAGCTTTTGGAAAATATAGTGTCACCACAAAAACACGTATTGTGTTTGATGCTAGTTCTCCAGATGTAGGTCAACTTTCTTTAAACGATTGTTTGTGGCCACAATGATATATTGACGAACGGACCACAAGTCTTAATTATTAAACACAAATATAATTTGGACTGTATCACTATTTATTTATATCACAATACGATGAGCGAACACTCTGCTCGCCATCTTACTTCACAACAACATTATTCTCTATTCCGTCCACTTCTCATTTTTCAATCCAAGAGAATTCGCGATGCCCTCTTACGGGACTTATGGTTTCAGTTTTCAACAATAAACAGCATAGTTTTTACGTTAATTTAAATTATATAACGTAACTGATTTTTTTTTAAGTATTACAAAATACTGTTTAATCAAGGGATCCAACTTTGACTAAAACAATAGGTTAAACTACCTTAGAGCGACTACAAAGTTTATTACAAAAGTAAAACGTATTTATAAAAACTGACCTTTTTTAAAAAAAATGGGAAATTATATTACACAAAGGGCATTATTTAAAAGTGTAATTTAATTTATTCTAATTTTTAAATTTTATCATATGAACAAATAAGCTTAAATAGAAAATAAAGAAAGAAAAAACTACATCAATATTTAAAGTATTAGAAAAGAATTTGATATAATCCAGCAGTTACTTGGTAACTCAATGTGATTTCCGTTTGAGCTCTATCAGATACCAATAGAGATGATTTATGCGTGTGATTTACTCTTGCCTCAAAATTCGAAAATATATTCTTTTGCTACTTAATTCCGAAATATATCGAAGTTGTAGTAAGTGTGAAATCAGATTAAAATCCTTAAGCAGTATACAGTTACATATTTCTAAGTCACCATCCACATTCGATTTAAGAAATTTTCTGAAATATCTAGGGAAATTGTTTTTTGGGTTTAGGGAATTTTCAGAACTTGTTCAAATTATCATTTTTCAATAAAACTTAATACATAAAAATTCGTTAAATCATTCTGTAATGTAAAATACTGCGATTATACTACCTTTCAATATATAAATATATAAATTGCCCATTTCTTGAAGCCTGCGTAGTTCTATAATATATTTATTGCTTAAAACATGCACACATTAAACTGTATATTAATATATTAGATAAGTTTTTGAGAGATTAGTATTTGTTGTATTTAACTGTCCGAGCGTGGGTGGTTACTCATTTTATTTCTTTCATTATCTGATAATCAACTATATGTAGCAACTAATGCGAAAATTCTGTTAAAAGTTTGTGAAAATTCCGAAAAAAATCCGCGATACAGTTTATTGAAATAGCTTTCCAGAAAAACTATTTTTAAGGGATTCTTTTTTAGCTTTAATTATATATTAAAACACAAAGGTAAAAATTTAAGATAAGAATCATATGCACATGCATCAACACTCTTCCAGGGCTGTACAATATAAATCACTGATGTGAACGATTCACCGTAGACAGAGAATCATCATCATTGTCATCCGGATAAAAAGCGTATGTGTAGACACTGAGCTCCAATGGGAGTTCAGTTTGTGCAGAAGACATTCCTGTCAAGATACAGATAGAGTCACCACATGTATTTGCTACAGATAGGTGACAAAATAATACGAACACACATGAAAAAGTCATGGTCCATTTCAAAGAAGCAGAACGCTCATGTCACTTTGAATTCAGATCTGCCACCTAGTGGTCATTAAAGGTAAGATATCAGTCGCTCAACATCAGTCATATGTGTTACATGCGCTTACTATACGCTCTGGAAAACTGAATAATGACTGACATCTCAGAGTTTGAAAAAGAAATGATTGTTGGAATGCGATACGCTGGTTGCTCCGTGACGGAAACAGCCAATTATTTGGAGCGTGCACGGAGTACTGTGTCAGCCGTTATGACACCGTACACAAAACTCGGTAAAGTGTCGCCTGCAAAGTACAACAGTGGACGGAAAAGAAAGCTTTCTGAGAGGGATAAAAGAGAGTTGACCCGCATAGCGGTCCAAAAGTGCAGGCAATCTTAATTCCAGATAACGTCATAGATAAATAGGCATCTCCAGAATCCCATTTCAGCAAGAACTGGCCAAAGGGAACTTCATGCTTCGAACATTTATGCAAGAGTTTCAATTTGTAAGCCAATGGTTACATCACGTCATGCTTTTCAGCGACGCCAATGGAGAAAAACTCTCAAAAAACTGGACTTTTCAATAGTGGTAATAATTCAGTTTGTCTGATGAATCAATCTTCACCATATTTCAGACAATTAGAAGCGTTTATGTGTGGAGAAAGCCCACAGAAGCATTTTCTCCTGACTGCCTCTTGCCGACTGTCAAGCATGGAGGAGTTTCCCTTATGGTATGGGGTGCGATATCTAGGCGTGGCCTTGGGCTGCTTGTTACTCTGCATGGGATGGTTACAGCTTTTCACTATGTCGATATTCTGGGAGATCAGGTGCATCCTTTTGTCGAAACTCTATTTCTAGGAGAATGCCCACTGTATTAAGACGGCAATGCCCCTATCCATACTCCTAAAATCGTCCAAAAATGGTTTGGAGATCATGAGAAGGAAGTAGGACATCTTGCTTGGCCCCCTATGTCTCCTGACATGAACATTATTGAACATTTGTGGAGATATTTGGAGTCAAAATGATTTCCTCAACCATCTACGCTTTTGCAATTAGAGATTGCTTTCCAGGAATAATGGCTTCGTATTCCTTTAAATGTTGTTCATGACATCAATGAATACATCCCACGTCGCATACAATCTGTAATTAAGTCAAAGGGTGGTCCAACCACCTATTAATATAGCTTTTCTTTTATTTAATAGGTATTCGTTTATTTTGTCACTCATCTGTATATCCTGGTTATAATGTTGTTGGATTACGTTCTTTAGGTATTTTGTTAATTTATAGTTTATTTGTTTATTATGATTAGGTTTGATTCCATTTTTAAATTTTCTTTTGATTTAGTTACTTAGATTTAATGTGTTCTTTATATTTTCTGCCGATTTAACCTAAACCGGTGGAAACTGTGGCGCTATCGGTTTGTAATGTGAGGTACTCCGAACCATTCATTTTCTTTTAAAATATTTACGCATATTCGTACTAAAGAAATTTTGGTATCATTTAAAACAATTCACTTATTTTTACTGTTTTTTTATATCTTCATAGTTTAAAATTTTTCTGCTAAATAACACCATCTTCTAAAAATGGCAATTAAAAGGATTTTCTGAAAACTAATGGTTTGATTACGTATCGATTAACTGAAAACGTTCTTGACTTGCAAATGGAGTGATAATTTTAGCAATTGAATCATTAATAAAAAATTATGTTAAATTAAGCATGAAAAACTTAGAACTAGGAAAGTCTGAGACTGAAAATTTAAATTTTTAAAGCAGATATTTTACAATGAATGTTTAATCACAATGTTTTAACTAAAATAACTTAAACTATTAACAAATTTAAACAAATGAAGTTCTTTAATTCTGATGATTAATTTTTCTCGAAAAAAGGTATGTACTAAAAAATTTAAAACTATTCAGCTAGAAAAAGACTACAACTTTTCTGTTGACAAATAGATGGATTTGAAAGCTTATATTAAAGAAAGTTTAAAATTCAGTGTCAGAATTACAAATTAATTGAGTTGTTTATTGTTAACCCCATAACTAAAAAAAATATTTGAATAAAAGTTACCACCGTTTTTCCAATGTTTGTTGATAGACAATTGCGGTTTGTGTTAAAAACCACTAAAATAACAGACTCTATGCTCTATCATCTACATACCATCATACCAATAGCTGTCTAAACAGTTTCCAGTTGAGAATTCAAGGACCATTAAGTTTACTAAATCAAAAGAAACGTTCGCGATTAATGCCCAATAAGTCAGAGTGAATAAATATCAAAATACCTACTGAATGTAACCCTATTTTAGAAAGCTTTTTCCAAAAAGCAAATACATTCACATACACTGTGACCATAAATTTACCGATGTTTTGGTACGTGGGAAAACATTTAATGTATTATATCACTACTGTCCAACATGACATGATTTATGTGGGGTTTTTTCTTGTGGTGGGGGGGGGGGGGGTGAGAGGGGAAATACATTTATAATATGTTCGCCTATGTATATCGTCAATGATTTTCTGAAAGCACCGCTTCAATTTTCAAGACCAAGGGTATCCTATTCTGAAACTTCTTCAAATTTCAGGCGTTCAGTTCTGAAAATAAAAAAAAAATCTATCGTCAGTCCAAGAAATCAGATATAAAAAAACCTTTTTTTCTTAACCGAAAAACTCTATAATGGATATTAACCATGAATGAATCTTTCTTCTGCGAATATTTACATTTCAAATTCCCATCCTTATATCCTCTTTTAAAATAATTTAATTTCACTTATATCGTGTTATTTCATAAATAAACAGTGCATTAATATCTATTTTTCAGTAATAGCGGACAAAAAGTTTAAAGATGAGCAAGGAATATGTTTAAAAGAATTTTATATTTTCCAAAGAAAATATAAAATTAGACACCAAACTCATTTTCATTTTTAGTTAAACAATGATAAAATACCACACACACACGCATATATATATATATATATATATATAAGCCTTACACATTTTTACTACTTGGAATGACTGAACTTGTTTATTTATATGTACTTAAATGAAAAATACAAAAATGATCATTAGATGCTAAGATTTTATTTTTTTCTTAATATTATTAAAGTAGAATATTTACTTTCTTTATCGAAAAATCTTTTGATCTATATAAAAAATTGTCTACGCAGGAACATAATTTAAAAAAAATCTAATTTTTCAGTTATATGAGTTTTAATTTTTTAGGGGGGCAGCGAATTTTCTTTGCAATTGTACATCTAACATTTTAAATCTCTTTCGACATTGCATTGAGTATAATGAATATTTTGAACTTATTGAGTAGGGCAAGATTTGTATACGGCCGATTCTCAAAAGGTGGGCACTGGACACACGTCATAACTTTAAGCCTTTCAAACATAACTTTAATTATCATTGACTTTATTTATTATTATTTTTTTTTTTTTTTTACACTGAGATTTTAATTCTATTGAGAGACAGAAAATGACATAGTTTATTGTAAAAGCTTTGTATAAGTATCTTAAAATTTTATTATTTTATTCTAAAGAGGCCAATTTCGGACATTCATAACGTTAACTGCTCCAATGTACCACCAAGAAATAGAGTTTTGACTTTTTTCCAGGTGGTTCTAATGGTAAACAACGAATGCATAAAGGAAACGGGTGATTTTTTGATAATTTCGTTAAGAGATGGCAGGCTGATTTATTGCTTTTTTGAGGATAGAAGGACTTTTGTATAAAGAATTTTTTTGTATTTTGTTATGTCCGAAAGTAACGTACGCGACAAAGCATTTGATTTTATTATTATTATTACTGGATAACAAAAAGTTAATTGTACATATATATATGTATACACATACATTTATAGGACACATTTATTACATTCTTAGTCTTAAGAATTTTTTAAATACTAAGGGCAACGTCCAAAATCTGTAACTTACGTGCGAAAAAATGTCCAAAATTTGTAACGCACACAACTGCTAATTAAATGCTTTAGTAATTAATTTTCCAGAATAGTTGCTGTCTTTTAATGTTTGTGTACAATTTTGTAGACATACTATTAAAAATATTTAATATATTATATTTATAGACAAAATATTATACTATTAAAGAAAAATTGGCCTTAAATTTGAAAATTTTAAAAATTACATATTGTTAACGTTTAATGATCCCATCTTTTGAGAATCTCCCATATATATATATTTATCCATATACGGTAAAAGCCCTGAATAGCACACACTTCGGTACCGCTGAATTTGTCTGGTAATCGAAAATATCTGCTTTTACGTAAAGATATACAAATATGTGTACTTTACGGATTAAAAAAAAACTATTATCTAAATAGAGGTGTCCGCTATTCGTGAGACCCCATTAACCTTCACAATGGACACTCCCGAATACCGGACACCTCTATTTAGCGAAAACTGATCCAGGGTTTCATTTTTTGCAAAATGACTTGATTAAAGCATGGGCATATTGGAGAGTGTCCCGTCCCCCTACGGTTTTAGGGCCCAAAATTTAATGTGCAATTTTTGTAAAGCTTATATTTTTAATCTATAGCGAAATTGTACAGATTATAATCAATATTTTGAATTTTTAAAGTAAAACCATATTTAAAAACTAAACACTTAAAAATAATCTAATATTTAGATGAATATTTTTTGTTTTTAATGTTGTTCTACTCCTGAAATTTAGAATATTTATTATAATCAGTACAATGTCGTAAATGATTTACATTATCAGCTTTACGAAAATTGCTTTCCAAATTTGGGAGCCCCAAAATTCAGGCTATGTGTATGGGGCGGGGGGGGGGGGGATGGACAAAACCACAGTCAAATATTTTTCCAGGATTCAACATGGTCAAATATGGCTACGTGTCGTAAAATGCATGCAAAAAAAGTCTGCGATTCAGAAGTTTGAAGTGTCTGAAATTCAGACGCAAAAAGTGTCTGAAAAAATTAAGAAACTTTAAAATGTCTGAAAATTGAACACTCCGTTTCAGACACTTTAGTGTCTGAATTTCAGGCATTTCAATTTACAGTGTATATTTATGGATGTAGGCTCTTTGCCTGGTGCATATCTGTTGTGCTTTAATTCAAAGACTTTAAAAGCGCTTTTTTATTAACCCGCACAAGATTGATATATTGTACATCACTGCTGATATATGCGTGCACAGATATATATGTGCACTCAAAATTCATTCATATGTTCTACCTGCTTTTCCCTTAGTGATTTTGATGATGATTTTGTTATCGGAGTGTATATGGATACACTTGTTTCAAATACAAGAAAATCATAACAAAAATTTCGATTTTGTAATACATAGGAAGATAATTTTAATATGTATTTATTCATGCAGTGCGTTTTGCCTGGAGCATACCTGTATGAACTCTTAGTTAAGAAATTAGCGCTTTTAGATTTGTCCATACACACTGATTAATCGTACACTGCTCTCATAATCTGACATTGTTTGCTTACATAAATGCATTTACGTACATTATAATTGAAAGAGTTGGTTGATAAGCATGTATATAATAGATGCATTTTGTGTGTACAGTTTGCATTGTAACAACTGTGTACAATTTACTGATGTATGCCCAGTAAATGGAAAAGCTTCATATGCGAGAAATACTGTTAGTGCATATGCAAGTGCAATTCTGTCAGTTGCCAGACCCTAGCCAGCATTTGCAAGGAGGACTTTTTTTTTAATTATTTCATTTATTCTGTAAACACATTACATGTTTTAAAGCAGTTATAGACTTTTTTCTATGGTATCATTAAGTTGTTTGCCGGCAAGTTTGACGGGTTGATGTATCACGATACTTGTAATTTATAAAAATCAGCTTATTGTAATTTATGTGATGTATTATTATTAATTTATAAGTATGTAGGTGTATTAGTACATTTGTACTTATATAAAACAAAGTTAAGCTATCCTGTGATTTATGTCTTGTAAATGTCATATACTTTTCATGTAATTGATAATCAGTTCGTTACAATCATATGATTGTTATTTTATTATATTAGGACACGAGATTTAATGTCTATAAGGCTTCCACAGTAAAAATCGAAAACTTATACAAACGATATTTAAAGGTTTCTTTTCCTATTAACTCATTATTATCAGACTTTTTATATAAAATTCTTAATTCTTAATTTGTTTTATTTTTTATTTTTACAAAACGGAAATTGTGCAGCGTGCTTTTATATAAAATTGATTGGATTACCATGTTAAATTGAGTATTGTGCATTTGATTAGTATTGGGAATATCAGTAGCATGTGTGATATAATTTTTCTCTGAGTTTTCAAAGATTTATTATTGTGGTATTATGATGTTGTGTGAATAAAAAGTTTGTTTACGATATAATAGAAAAATATGACTAAATTTTATACAGTCACCTCTCACTTATGCGCCTCTCAGTTATACGCGTCTCTCACTTATATGCGAATTTCGTAAGGTCCCGCCACGAGGAATAGGGAAATAATAGTATAATTCTCTCACTTATAAGCGCCACTTTGAATTGATTCTCCCAGTTATACGCGAAAATTACAGCGCAATTCAGAAACTCTGAGTTTAGAGCAAAACATTTTTTTATATAAAATTCGTTCAGAAAAGCGCCTGAGAGAGTAGAGAGGGTGTTATAATTCGACATTTTACCCTCTCCCCTGAATTCTAAGTGTTCGTTTCTTTCATTCTCTTTTATTTTTATCAAGCCACGTATATGCTCCCTTCCCTCCTTGCCTTTACTGGCATCTGGAATATTTTATTGCAATAAAAATGAGCAAAAGAAAGTTAACAATTTCGTTCAAAATGGAATTTATATAAGCAGCCGAAAATGATCCTAAACTGTCAAAACTAAGTTTAGCTCAAAAATTCGATTGCCAGAATCAATTTAGGGATTTTAAAGAACAAGGACTCGATCAAAAAAGAAACAGTGAATATTCTACACATGCGAAGAAACGATCAAGAATTCAGAATGAAAAATTTGAGATTTTAGAACCCACGTTAATTAATTCAGTGAAATGAGAGCTTCTAATTTATCCATTTCCGGTGAGTTATTCAATAAATAGGTCACTTTGTTATCAAAAATGGTAATCGGAAAATCTTCGGATTCTTGGGGATGGCTAGAAAAACTAAAGAAAAGACACGGTTTAATAAATCATTGTCTGAGTGGGGAAAGCGTAGCCGTTTCAGATTCAACTGCTAATGAATGGATCGCAGACCTTCCAAATTTAATTCAAAACTTTGATGTTAAGAACATTGTTAACTGTGATGAAACAGGTTTATTTTTTCGTCTTTTTCCAAACAAACCTCTGGATTTTAAGGGAGAAACATGTCATGGTGGCAAACACAGCAAAGAAAGAGTGATTGTGCTTTTGTGTTGCAATGCCCACGGATCAGAAAAGTTACCGATGATAGTGATTGGTAAGTACATTTTTAAATGTAAAGAAATTACCATGATCTTATGCAAGTAGCATCAAAGCGTGGGTATCATCGACATTTTTGTAGATTTTTTGAGGAATCTAATATGAATATGGCAAAAAAAAAAAAAAAAAAAATCTGCTGTTTATGGATCAGTGTCCCACGCATCCTTCAGAGTCTCCCATTGCTGCCACATGCAAGAGTTATATTTTCCCCTTCAAATTGTACCAGCAGACTCCAGACATTAGATCCCGGTATAATAAAGTCAGTTAAAGCGCAGTGTAGAAAAGATTTGGTGTGAAGAATGTTTATACCACTAGAGCAGAAAAGGAATTCAAGAAAATTTGGATTCTGGATGCTATGCATATGTTGGTATTCTCTTGGAATAACGTAACAGCCACAACAACGTGCTTTAGAAAAGCGGGTTTTGTTCATTCAAATGATGATGAAGTTATTCCATTACAGGAAAATGAAAACAACTGCAATGGTTTTAGCATAGACGAAGAAGGATAGAACAGCATTAGCCAAGATTCTCTTTCTTTTCAAGATTTCGTCAACGTTGACGAAAACTTAACATCAGCGGTAATAAGATATATTGAAACTGTTTCTCACGATGTGACAGGTGAAAAAGAAGGATAAGATTATGATAATACTGAATGTGATACACTTTGAGATGTTACCTTCAAAATGCTGATGTAGCATCAAATACAATGACGAATTTTAATGCCTTAGAAAAGGTCGTTGTACAAACGCAGACTAAGCAAAAACAAATTAGCATTGATGACTTCCTGAAAGAGTACTAACTGGCCTTTTTTAGGAAAGTGTATCTTCTTCTATGTAAAATGAAATTTTACTTATTCTATTTTTTTAATCTTAATTTTATAGTGAAAGCGTAAGGATTTTTCAAAAGTACACTATACTAATATTTCACAACTTTTATTTTATAAAACGTTATTAATCATTATTCTTATATTCCAAAATGTTTTACTTTCTCATAATGTGAATAATGTGCATAAAGAATTACTACATATAACATCCTCTCACTTATGCGCGGCTCTCAGTTATGCGCGATTTTAAACCAATTACTTCAAACGCGTATAAGTGAGAGGTGACTGTACATTTTGAATTTTTATTATATATGTTTTATATTCTTTAAAATATATTTTGTTGGTTTTACAGGTATAATTGAGAGGAAACTTAAAAAGCAGTATGAAGAAAAAAAATGACGAAATTAAAGCAAAACTAATTTTGTAAGATTAATTTTCGCACACGGTATTTAAACCTTGGTTCTTCCTTTTTATATTTTACATTATTTTTCTTTTATTTCAATAAAACATAAATAAAGAAATTCAAATAATAGTCTAAATTCATCTTATGCTTCATAATCCATGATGCTTTCAATTAAAGCAAAATTAGTTTTGTAAGATTAACTTTCTCACGCAATACTAAAACCTTTGAAATTGCTTTTTATATTTTACAACTTTTTTTTTCCTTTTTTTAATAAAACATAAATAAACAAATTCAAAATGAAGAAAGAGTCTAAATTTATCGCTGCTTTATGATCCATGGTCAACTCCCATCAGTTACCAAGAGATTTTGATCTCAATGCTGGTAGACGGAAAGTGCTGGGTTCGAACGCAATTGCGCCCTATGGCCTAATCGTTGTACTGGTCCTGACCATGACCAACGCTCGACCAACTTTCGTCTATCAAATCGCTCTCTCCCATTGATTATTTTTTTTTCTTTCTACAACAAATGATGGATTTTGAAGTATGATAAAATATATCTTTAACCCTTTCACGGACAAGTAGTTGAGTTCCTGTAATGCCGAACTCAAACCGGAATTTACTAAAAAATTAGTTCAAAATAAGGAAATACAATTTTTCAACTTTTTTCCATCAAAGTTAAAAATGGAAAATTTAATTAGTTTCTGGTGCGAATAATGATTAAAATTAGGTGGGGTATAATATATCCCACCGACCTTCTAGGGTATAACTCATCCTAAGTAACGTTACCGACTATATACATGCCATACATTAATTTTAAATCCTGCTTTTTAAAATAGTACATTGAGGTATCCTCGAGATACACGAGGTTAAATACACTGTAAAACATATTCAAATTTCAAAACCTTTCTGCATATAAATTCTAAATCTAAAATTAAAAAAGTGTCTAGTTTCGTAATTCTTTGCATGAAAATATCGTTTGAGATACAATAACAATATCTTTATATCTATCAGGTTTTAATTCATAACTTTCAAACTTTCTGAGATGTTTAAAAATATTTATATTTGCATTGTCTTTAAGTTCTGTTTTGATCCAATTTCATATTCATAACATATATATAACATATGCATGCCAATTTATTGAAATGTTTTAATGGTACTGCACAATAAATCACACAGAATGTTGCTTGAAAAGTTTCGTCATGACAGACAATTCACAAAGTATCAGTTTGTAATGCTTATTTTTTTTAACAGTTCATAATTCATTTATTGCATAAATTACTTCGAGTTTCTAAAATTAAGAAGCCTTGGTGAAACGCCAATAACTTTTAATTGAAAAATGATAGATTTTTTTTTTTATTATTTATGTAAATTGCATCAAACTTCGAACTGATATATTCTTAAAAATGTGAAAAGAGCTTGCTTTATAAAATTTAGCATTGGTTGAATTTAAATTACTACGGATGTTGCCCAATTTTAACTTGCTACGTCCGTTGAAATGTAAATCAAATATTTCATATAATAAAATGTTCATCAGGAAAATGATTAAATGATAATTAGATGCTTTCGCAACTTATCTATCAAATGAAAACTACTCATAAAAATTTACTAATTTTGCTCGAAATCTTTTTGAGTTTATATTTTTACAGTGACTTTTTGAATTTTGTATTACTTTTAAAGAAAATTTAATATAAAACTTATTTAACTATCTACTAGTAAAATTTTATTTTGCTTTTCACATGTAACACTTCAGGCGATCACATTTATAAAGAGCAGGAAACAGTCATTTGCTATGATTATGTCCATAAGTAATCATATTCCACTGGATTTTTTTCCTACATGTAATGAGACTAATCCCGTTCCACTCGCTGAAAAATGTTTAATATATATATTTTCTAAGTTAATAAGAAAAGGTAAAAACAATAATACAGCGTACAAGAAAGTTCGTACAATACGCAGAAAAAATGTAAAGAAGCATTCTGTGATGTTTGTTATCAATATTTAAATAAACTTTGCTATGTAGTTTCAAGTATTATAATATATTTTCACTTATTATATCGCATTATAAATAAACAAAGAATTTGTTTATATCTAAATCAAAAATTTTTGAATATTTCTCAGATAAATATGAATATTTTAGCACAAAATTTATTAAATAAATGGGGAACATAAAGAGTTATTCTCTCAAAGGGGAATACCTCAAAAATCTTCAAAATAATTTTCTTTTCTTAAAAGATCACAATGTGTAAAAGTATTTTGTTTAAATAAACTATTGTCACCTGCTAGGTATTGTACGTATAAATCGAAAAAAGAGTAAAACGTTGTAGTAGTTTGTATTTATCATTAGTTTGTATTTAAAATTATCATCTATTGATTTTATTATATACTCTCGTGGCCATTAACTAAAATTATGCTTTGGATAAGGTTCCATAATTTTGTTTTTAGCCAAAGATTAGAGACGTTGAAAAAAAAAAAAATGTATGACAGTAATTATATAAAAGTGTAGGCAGAGGTGTTTGTTCATTTGTAAATCATATAAACATGGTTCAGATATAAATACATACATAGACAAAAAAGTAAATATTTAAATTATCGCGCAGACGTTTTTCACAAATATGCACACACATGAAAAAAGAAAATAAAAGTTAAAAAAAAAAAAATTTTACATAAAGCTAAACTCGGTAATACATGTCATTTTGAAGCAAACACGGTTGCAAAAGCTCAGTTCCTTTAAGAATATTGGGATGGTGATAGCCACAAAATTTTAAAATTCAAATTTTTTGAGATAATAAACAATTAAATTTAAAAAATCAAAAAACCCGACTGCGTAAAAAACGAACTAATTAATTATTTCTCATCAATGTGAAACTATATATTTTTCAGTCCCTACTATTAGCCCTCAATCTCGCTATATATATCTTGTTCAAATTTTCAATCGTTAATAAAATACTCATTATTCATCCAATCAAGCTCGAATATTTTTTTAAAAACTTGTAGTGAATGACACTTGATGTTAATCCAGTTTTTTCAAATATTAATTCATTAATTAAAGTAAATTAATTAATTTTCAATAATCGAGATAGCCCTCTTCTTGATCAATGTATTTTAAGCGCCACTCAAGAGGAAAGAAGAATGGGAGAAAAAAAATTATCTTATTGACCTAAGTAGGAATTGACTTAATTTTTTTTTATATATATATTACTTGTTTATATTACTTACCTATTTTTTTTATTTACTTGTATTGGTGACTTTTAAGTTGTGTTTAATTGTTAGTTCCTATCTATAAACACTGTTTTGATGAGGTCTATAGATGTCTATGATGGTTAGAGTTGCAGTAAAGCTAGAGATCCTACATGCACAACTTCCAGATTGTATAAGATTTTAACGGAGCTTCTAACTGTAAAATAGTCAATGAAACATCGTCTTCATTTTGAAAGACCTATTCAATAATATGCCACTCAATTGTGTGCGCAATTTTTTTTTTCGTCTCTACCACCATTTTGTATTTAACGGCCGCCATTTGGAACTTATAAAAACAAAACATAGCCTATAACCATCGGGCCGTTAAGACGAATTGATAGAGACCTCATTCCTTAAAATCCATCCAGCCGTTGGGATGTTTACAGGGTATAAAGGAATCCGCATTCACAGATACGCGTGAAACACATAATCCTTCTTCTCAGTCGGGAAAAAAAGCAAAGAGTCACGGTTCAAATATGATTTATTTTATTGTGTTATAACGGTGCACGCACACACACACAAAAAAGTCTATGTAATTTTCACTGTAGCAGTCCATTCCGTGAAACAAACTTTTTTGACTTATTTAATCCGCAATATTTCTCTTCAATAAATTTTATGTCTCTTGTATAATTGACAAAAACTGCAAGAAATATTCCGCAATTCATTTGCCACAAAAAGTCACATACTTTTCATTTTGTATTCAATGCTAAGTATCTACGTTTGCTTTAAATATTCAAACATAAAATAAATTCTTTCATAACATTAAATCATTTGAAAATGATGAAAATCGGCTTCGTCTACATTAAATAAAAATCATTTAACTCTAATTCACTGTCTAGACAGGAATTTCCATTTTGTTTCCAAATACTATGCTATCAATAATTGCATTGTTTCATATAATATTTATCCATTATATTTCCATGGAACTTTTTTTTGTCTTTTTTAAATACCGTTGAAAGTAAGTTGATTGTTGTCATTATTATTTAGATTTTAATTAAATTTCGATGTTCACAATTTCGACATAAAAAATTGTGTCAATTGCACACATAAATATAGCCATTAAAATTGCATGTAATGGGAAATTTACTATTTGGTTACTTTTGTACAAATGGAGTAACATAAAATTATCTGAAAGCTTTTGAGAATGAAAGATATTTAAATGTACATGTAATTTTTTGTTTTTAGGATGTATGAAAATCCGAAAGAATCAAAACAATGACTCGCTCAGTTATTCTTTTATGCTTAACAATGCGTATTCAAAAACATCATTTACGAAAATTAATATATGGATATTTTTGTATGACAGAAATCAGATGGTGTTACATGAAATATTTTTGTAATGGAAAATATCTTAAAGCATAGAAATAAATGATTTTTTTAACATAAATTTTGTTAATATTATGCATATTAACCTATACCGTTTATGAGTTTTATTTTTAAAACTTTAAAATATGATATATTCTTTTTAGTTACATATCAGCTGACTTGCTTCTAAAAATTTAATCAAATCAATTTCAACAGAAATTAAAGAAATTATTTCATATATTTTCATTAGAAATTAAAACTTTTTAAGAACACGTTATTTAAAATTTTATAATTATACTATTATGTAATGTATTATATACGCTATTTTATGTTTTTCTATGAATTTCATTTGCTTAGTTATAAAATTGAGATACTGTTTAAACTGTTTTTTAAGAAAGTTAAAATTCTTTGATTTCGAAGTTTTATGTTTTGTAAAATAAAAGTATATTTATTTTATTCAAAAAATATTCTTTTTTGCTTAATATGAATTAAAAATTTTCTGTAGTGTTTTATACGGAAGAGAAATTTATATAACGTTCAGTCTTAAATAATTGATTTTGAAAACAAATTAATCGTAGGTAATTTAATAGGACGCAGTGTTGAAGGAATGACTAAATTCATCAATTCCACATTCATTGAAGTGAAGATCGATAAAAGCCAGATTGGTTGTTTTGATCGATCGATTTTAATGAAGAAACAGAAAAGGGACAACTGGAGTCTTAAAATTAGGAGAACTAATGGATCTTAAATCATATTGCTGAAAACTCACTTGTGAACTCTAAACTCGAATATATCGAACAAAAACATTCCAATAACAAACAATATGACCAATTTCGCCCACTCTTCCTAAACAAAATCTGTTTTTCATAGGTATTCTATTTTCAATTAAAATAGGGTGAAACATATGGTGAAGTTTAGCAATTACAGGATTTACTTTAAGTAAAATTTAAAGGAATGAATTTTTCAATTTCCAATTTCTTTCGCAGGATAGATTTTGCACGGATAATGTAGTGGTTGTGTAAATTTGTTTTCGCCTTAAACGAGTACTTAACATAACTATAATTTTTATAAAGAATGTGACACGTCAAATATCTATAAGATAAATATAGAAGATATGTATAGAATCTATCTTTATGTATATAGAACCTATAGTATTTATAAGATATTCCATTCATTTATATCCATACCATATTTCTGCCTTTTTAGGTGCGTTCGTAGTTATATAAATACGTAGCACCTATAGTCGTCGTTCAGTCCGTCCGTCTGTCCGTCTGTCTGTCCGCATGTAACAGAGCAAAAACTACCCAACCGAATGGTCTGAAATTTTTAATGTATGATTGTTGCAAAATTTTGTCGAGCCATTTCAAATTTTATGAAAATCGGATGCATAGTTTAATTACAGGGACAGTCAAAAGTTTTTCTTCACATTACGGCCAATGGGAAAAATAATTGCAAATCCATTTTAATGATGTTACAGCCTTCCGAATGGTCTGAAATTTTAAATATACAATTGCTTCAAAATTTTGTCGAGCTATTTGAAATTTTAGGAAAATCGGATGTATAGTTTAATTACAGGGACAGTCAAACGTTTTCCGTTACATTACGGCCAATGGGAAAAAAATATTGCAAGTGCATTTTAATGATGTTACAGCCTTCCGAATTGTCTGAAAATTTAAATATATAATTGTTGCAAAATTTTGTCGAGCCATTTCAAATTTTATGAAAATCGGATGTATAGTTTAATTACAGGGACAGTCAAAAGTTTTCCGTTACATTACGGGGAATGGGAAAAAAATTATTGTAAGTGCATTTTAATGATGTTATAGACTATGCACTTATGAAGTTAAAAAATATATACATTCAGTACAATATGGGGTACAAAAAATAATTATAAAACTAGTTACAGTACGAACGCACCTCATTTGCCACGTTTGACGAGCAATTTCCGTCTTGTTTAATTATAATTTTACCCTTCTAATTTCTCTTTTTCTAATTTTTTAAGACTTTTCAATGAAATATTTCTTAAACTTTTTATCCTATTATAATCAAGCAAACAAAAACATCATAAACAGCATATTATATATACAATATATATATATTAGAAGAATGAACAGCCAAAATTACCATTTTATATGATTAAATATATTTTAGAAATGCAGGGCGGACACATTAAATTGTATCTTTAACATTAAAGGTAAGCATTCGAACTGTGCGTGTTTCATCCTAAACACTAACATACATATCTGCAAGATACTGCATGTTATAAAGCTTCTTTAAGATCCTGAGATGAGTGTAAGTGATTGAAATGGAAACACTATGCAAAAGTGTCTCAATTTGTTCTGGTTTGAACAGGCTTTTAAGTCAGATAATTAGTAATTTTCCAACTGGACCAAAAAATGTCAGGACCAGGATTCGAACTCTTGGCTGAAGACGACGTTGCTCTGTCAACTGAGCTATCCCGGACGAATTTGGAGGACCTAATTCGGTTACCAACTAAGCTATCCCGGACGAATCTGGAGAGGATGAATTAGGTCATCCAGATACGTCCGGAACAGCACAGTTGGCAGAGCATTGGCTGCTTCAGCCAAGAACTCCCTGGTTCAACTCCTTGTCCGGACATTTTTTGAGCAGTTGGAAAATTACAACTCATATAATTTATATACCAATTTGAAAATTGTGTTAAAACTAATCTGTTGAAGTCAGATGTCGAAAGGAATTCAGTGGTGTTTTTAATGGCGCTTCAAGATCATGTGATGGATCTGCTTCGTGCATTAAGTTTGCATATAAATCTGCTTTTGTATATGCTCTAAAATCTTTGTGAGTCACATCATTTTTTTCTTTATTTAAAATATTAACCCTTAAATGCCTGGTGTTGCTTTTCGACAACATACCCAATTTAGGCTCTAAAATACTATTAGAATAATATTGAAGCTATCTTGCCTAATGTGGTGACGATCCATCACCAACACACTTGGTCACGCGACAATAAAGTGGTAGTACAAATGATAGAAATATTACCCGATCCGCGTTGTGAAAGATCAAAAGAGGGTAATATTAATTAATAAAATAGGAGGAGAATAAATTTTGAATAAAATTATACGTCAATACTCAGAATCGACTTATTTAACGGTAAAATTTATATTCAGGATTCAGTGGGTTGCATAGATAATTATTCGATTTAATATTTTCTAAAATTAAACTCTTAAAACTCACAAATTTAATAAACCTCTGAAAAGAAGGAATAAGAATAATGCTTCAAAGAAAAGATAGGAAATGCACATATAGAATCAAATTTTATTATTTTCAAGCACATAACTTCCATATATCAAACATAATTACTCTTAAATGCATATTAATTTGACAGCATACTCAGTTACATGATATCTCATAACAAGATAATTATGAGTCATATCTTTGTGGAATTTTGGATTCAAAACGTTGGTTGAAGTTCTCACAGCACAAATAGATGGGCTTCTTAGCCAAGTTATTGACAAATTTCCAACGCTGATATTTTAATGTTATGATTAGTCCATAATAATGACAAAATACTCATAACTGCATTAAAATTTTGCCTATAAAATATTAGACACAGAAAATCCTACGCATACAACATAAATATATAATAAAATAATGGCCATATATTAAGTAATAAACTCACCATATACTTCAGACGAAAGGGCGAAAACACTTCCTGTAGAGCACTGATAGTTCTTATCACTAGGTAGATTTGGTCCACACCTTTCAAATCTTGAAAGTCACTTTTGACCGAGCACATTAAAGTTCATATAGTCTCTTTTGGCTGAACTCTTTATGCAATCACGGTGATAACTGGAACTTTTCGGTGTGGTATCCCATCTCATCCGCTAATGGCAATCAGAAAAATGGTGGTGTGGCATCCCATCTCATCCGCTAATGGCAATCAGAAAAATGGTGCCGCACTCCTAGGTCAGAGTTCTGTCCATAATCAATTCAGGATGATGAAAAGTTTTCGCAGAGTTCCATCCATCAATAGCCATTAGAAATGTTGGAGCCCTCCGAGATCAGACTTCTTTCCATATCCGATACAGGGTGATGCAGGATTTCGCAGACTTCAGCTTATCAACATAGCCCTTTTGGTCGCAAGACTAATCCCAGAGCTTTCTTCCGGATGTGCGACATAGGTGGAAGACAAAATCCAAGTCTCTTTTTTTTTCAAAATCTTCCTCCACAAAAAAATTGGCGTATTTCATTAGTACAATATGATTTTTTTATTCGTCGATTGGTGCTTCTCTCTTACTGGTGCGCCTGAGCTCTTGGCTGTGGTTCGCTTTTTTCCCCTCTTTTGGGCGTCTCCGTATTTTTCCAACGCATAGCTAATTTTTTCTCTTCGTTAACGGGGATCTGACGTCACCTGTGAGCTTCGGACCCCCTCTGCCACACACGATGATACCAATAAATAGTAGCCATGTCAGTGCTAAGTGCATCATAAATATTTGTGACTGGCTTTATTATTAACATGTCTTATATGGCGTCCATGTGCCCTTCCTATATGTTTTATTGCCCTATTTTCGTCTGAAGTATATGTGAATTTTTATCACACTGTTAATTTTCATATAAAATATTACAAAATTCTTAATTAATTGTCATATTACGAAATACATTCAATATTCACAAACCTTAAATTTTTACAAATGAAATGATACCAAAAACATATATATGCATCCATATACTTATTATAAATTATGATTTTTCTTTATCTAAATACTCTTAACATTTTATTCAAATTAATTTACTTTATTTATTTTATAAAGAAATATTTGTCAAAATGCCATTTATTATTTTCTCTTGAATAATAATAGGTTGTTCTGTTTTGTATAAATATTTTAATTGTATAACAAGCTGCGTGTATAGATTTCTATACCACACCTAATGTTTCGAATAAAATACAATTTGAAAATATTATTAAATCAATTTTCAGCATGTAGATTGAAACACGTGTGCTGTTTAAGAATAAAGATAGATTTATTTTTTCAATTGTTGCTATTTGTTCTTTTTGTTTTATTTGGAAGCTTACGTAATATTCTATTTTGACCTGCAGTGAGCAAGTAAAATTTATTTCTTATTATAGTTCCTAAGATTCTTGTGTGTTTAACATTATAGAATTTTGTCAAGGGAAATTATTTTTTCAATTAAACACCAGTATTGCCGGTTAGTAACAATCTGTTTTTTAGCCGTAAATTATGCTTAAAAAAAGTATGCATTTTTTAAGTATTTTTCACGTGATTAATTTAAAAAATGAAAGCCGAAAAACATTATTACAATGATTTTTGAAAAATCAGGCATTTAAAGGTTAATTCAGTTCCCTAAATTAATCTATTTTGAATTACTGTAAAAATTCATATCAATTTTATTATGTCTGTAATAGTGTAATCTTATATAACAAATTAATACCTTGCAATAATATACTTCCTTTAATTGTTAAATAGTGTAAGATGAAATTTTTAATAGCATTTTTACTATACAGTTTACATGTTTCGGCTATATCCGATCCATTTTCAAAACGCATAAATAAGAATCTACTAAAACTGCGCGATCTACGATGTCATCATTCAGTTTTTCGGGAACTCTTTCAGATCAAGCACGCCATCTTTTATTTTACTTTGGATATTGATTTCCATATTCGTGACGATGGTGCAACTGGAGACATAAGTTTTGTAAGTTACATATTGCTGCATCGTTACATATTGGATTTTTACGTATTGTAATTCTCTATGGTTTCTATTGTAATGTAGGGATAGTATAGATTGAAGCGAAAAATTATTTTGCCCTCATTGAAATTTATTTGGATTGTTTCTTCTTGATATATTCTTGCAAGCGCTGTAGTTTTTCGATTATTTATTATATCCGCTACATGCTCCTTTTTCCCGATAATTCAATTTCCAGCTAGTTATGCCAATATAGTAATTAGTTTAATCCATCTCCTCTGATAAATAGCGTTTCATATACTCTGAGTTTAGGAGTATATGAAAAGTATAGAAAATAGGAGCGTCTATCTGAGATAAAACATAAAAGAAAAACCACAGCCCTGGCAATATTATATCAAGAAGAAACGCTCCAAATAAATTTAAATGAAAGTATTTTTCACTCCGATGAATACTATTCATACATTAGAAGAAAAAACACAGCGATTTTTACTCATAAATATAAAATATGTAGTGATACAGCAACATTCAACATACCAAAATTGTGGCTCGAGTTACTCCATGGTTATGAATATGGAAATAATTATCCTAGGTAAAAGAAAAGATAACGTGCGTGATCTGAAAGAGTACGTTAAAAGTTAACTGTCGTATTTCAGATCATTACATTATCGGTAGTGCAATAGTTCTTATTTATTTGTTTTGAAAATGGCCCAGATAGAGCCGGAACGTGTAAACAGCCTAATAAAATTATTTTTACTGTTTTTAAAGTTTTCATCTTACTTTTTTTTTAATTAAAAGAAATATACAGGGTGATTCAAAACGTATCGTTCAAATTTCGTGAGGAGGTAGGGAATACGTCAGGAAACGGATTTCACATAGGAAAGTATGTCCACAAACGTCATCTAAATAAAGGTTAAAAGAACCGGAAAGAACACAATTAAACGAGAAGTTTCCAGGCGTCAGGTAATAATGGCGTTGAATAAAGGTCATTAACGAGATTTTTGGAGTTTTTAAAGAGGAAAAAGGCTTCGTGGATGTCCAAATTAAAAGTGGTCATAGGAGAAAAATTAATACTAACTTTAGGAAAGTCAAAACAATGATTGGGACGCAATGGAAAGTTGAGTAAACACAGCGCCTTCTATATCGCATGCGTACATTTGCGGGCATACATGTAAAATCGGTTTCCTGACGTATTACCTGCCTCCCTACGAAATTTGAACGATAAATTTCGAATCACGCTGTAGAGTAACCTTATTAAAATACACCACAAGCGATTTTTATCCATAGACCATAACACAACAGAGTTTTTTTTTTTAGTTGCTCTGCAAGCGAACTAGAAGTGCTACGCATACCATATTAATGCATCTTTTATTACACTAAAGTGATATATGGCAATTTCAATATGTTTGAAATAGCGTAACGTCATTAACATACGCTGCAATGAATTTTTCTCCATAGACATAATGTAACGGCATTCTTTTGAATGCCACTGTAAACAAACTTTAAATCCTACACACTTTATTTTCAATACCGAGCATTCCATGATCAGCCTCAATAACATATATTAATAACATGGCAATCTGAGTATATTTACGTGAACTATAGCACGGACAAACAGAAATACAACCGGGAAAACTCATAAAACTTTTCAGCACGGACAGACAAAGCGAATAAATAAACACTTTTCAACTATATTTGAATGTGTTAAAAATATTGAATATATTTCAAGATACAAATGTTAAATTTTATTTTGTATCTGAGTTAAATGTTGCTGAGCAGTTTGCAGTCTGTTATTCGTTCTTATTTGATTGCGGAAGAAATATTTTACTGTACAGTGTAATGAAATTAGCATCTTCCCAGAACACAATAAAATAGTTTTCTGCTTGCTTACTACCATTAGACAATGCTTTTTCCCAATTTTCACTACGAGATTTATTATAAAAGGAATCTAGAAATTTTTGAAATTTCAAATTTTACTTAAATAACATAGTAAAAAAAAAAAAATGGCTGTGTTTATTAAACGAAACATTTTCTTGAAGAATGCATAATAATTTTGCCGATATTAAAATATTAAAATACAATATTTAACCTCTGAATATAATTTAGAAGAAATAATAGAAAATGTTAATATATTTTTTTTTATTTGAAAGAGATGATAAAAATACATCAGATATTTCGATTAATACTGATATTTAATTTTTTTTTTTTCCGTAAAAGAAAAAAAATTCTACAGCGCACAAATTACAACTATATTTTTTATTTATTAAACTTCTGTATCCATACATAACAGAATATGAATACATTTAATTTCCCAGAACATTAAAATAGTTTTGTCGAATGGTTATTGTCTAGTACATATGATAGGAAACTGATTGATATCTTAAATGTTAAAGGTATTGAAGCAATGTATCATAAGCGAAGATTATTAAGATTCTAAAATCAATGCATTAAAATTTCAAATCACAGATTTATGAACTGTCATTTATGTATATTAAAGCCCCATTTATATCAATTGCATTCAAGTGGCATTTCTGAATATATGAATTATTATATGAAATATCTAAACATTATTAAACGTAATTCTAGCAGTGGCAGCGTATTACCTTTACAATATAATAATAAAGCCATTCAAAGTATTATTACCCTCGTCAGTTTTACTCATCACGCATATTATAAGACAATACGATTTGTGTAACAAAGAAAATTTAAATGATTTATCAAAAATAATACAGTGAATTCTCGATAAGTCAAATCCGAAGGGACCGGCAAAAATATTCGAATTATAGTGAGTTCGACTTATCAAAAATCCTTAAATACATACAAAAAATATATAAAAAATTAAGTGAATCTTATAGATAGGAATTGCAATTATACTATAATAAAGGAGTCTGGCAAAAGGAGCACTAAAGAAAAATGCAATTTAATAGTACATATTGTAAGGTACTTAACAAACTCAAATTTTGTGAAAAAAATTTCTTAATGATGACTGCTTGAAGGAACATTTTTTGTCTTTCACTGGTTAGAAAGTCACTCTCATTTTGTAAACAAAGGAAGAGAGAATCGTCCACACCGTCTCTACTTTCGAGACATTGTTGTAGTGTCGTCATTGCCGCATGCGCTTCTTCATTATTTAGCGGTGAAACATAATTTACTTCCTCGTCATCTTCATCAGATTCAGGATCGTTCTCCACCTTTTTTATTGCTTCAACTATATTTGAATCCCTCTCAGCAAACTGCAACATTTTCGTCAATATTCAAAAACTCAGTATCGTCATCTTCAGAAATAACTTGATCTTGTAGATTTTCATTCACAACAGATGAATCCGCATTGCTTGCAAAGAAGCCACATCTACTGAAACAATTTCTGATACTGATTTATTTCACATCGTTGTTCCAGGCACTCGAAATTAATCTAATTGCTTCTAAAACATCACACATTTGATTTATTCCATTTTCGTCATCCTCGATTGCCTGCCGCACTAGACGTTTTCTGTAGGAATGCTTTAAACATTTAATTATTCCCTGGTCTGCTGGTTGTAGCTTTGAAGCTGTGTTAGAAGGGAGAAATTCTAACTTGATAGATTTCAAGTTCAAAAGTTGACTGTGAGCTGTACACTGATCAACAAAAATCAACACTTTACGCTTTTTTGCATGAAACACTACATCGAAATTTCTGATGTATTACTCGAACAATATTAGCGTCATCCAAGCTTTGTGATTAGATCTTTATCGTAATGGAAGTGACTTTTTACGTTTGAAACAGCGAGGATTTTTGTATTTACCGATGACCAGTAAAGGTAATTTTTATATTCCAGAAGCGTTTGCTCCGGCAAGGACAGTCAAACGTTCTTTACTTAGCTTTCCACCGGAACATGATTCTCCCTTAAACATCATCGTCTTGTTAGGAAAACATTTGTAAAAAAGTCCCATTTCATCCATATTGAAAACGTCGTCCGCACTATAACCTGCAAGAAGTTTGGGTAATGAAACTGTCTTCCATTCATCACACAGTGCATCAGACACATCTTTCGCTTCATCCTGTAACGTCCGAAATACGATTTGTGTCTGGCTTTAAACTTTTCAAGCCACCCCGTGCTTGCACTGAAGCCTTCCACATTCAATAATTTTGTGAAATCCAAAGCTTTCCCAGGTAACATCGTACCACTTAAAGAAATTGCACTCTTTTGTATCCTGCAATATGTAAACCATTTTACGAGGGCTGTTTCGATATCTCGGAAGGCACACGGATTCATTCTTTTGCACTTTGGGTTGACACTTGACTTGTGTCGTTTGAAAATGCCTTCTTTATCTTTCAGTATGGTAGCTAGCGTGTTGGGAAAGATACCATATTTCAGGTCTATATCTTTTTTTCTTTAAATTAGGATTGTCTTCAATATATTTTATCAAATTTACTTTCTATATTATAAAGGACAAACATATCTGTGCGTAACGCATACGTCATTTTGCGAATGGCAACACTTTGAAATTTGAAATAAAATTTTGGTTTTGTAATTATCTCTAAAGCAAATTTTTATAGTTCTAAACATCGCACATTTTAAATTTTTACATCGCCGTATAAAGAAAAAAAATGCTCTTTTAAATGCAATTTGTTTGAAAGCTGTATCTTAATTTATTTTTAAGATATTAATTTTTTTGTAGTTTTTATTACTTTTTTTATAATTGTGGCAGCTGAAGTACTCCATTTCTTTTTAAAATAAAGGGGGGGGGGGGAAATAAAAATAGTAGATTGCGGTGCCTTTTTGTTGCCATTTTCTCATAAAAACCGAAAAAAATTGAAATTAAAAAACATGCTATGTCAAGAATATCGTCTGTTATAAAACCCAGTGAGTTTTGGCTTTATTTCGTTTTTATTTTGTCAATTAAATGATTTTGCCGTGCCGGCTCCATTACGAAATATTAATAAACAACTTGCACATGATAAACGTTCAGAATTTCTCTCCTGCTAATTTTCTGCAACGAAATTAAAGCTTCATCAATAAATAAATAAAAGAATAATATATAAAAAAGCACGAATTTAACATAGATGTAATCGAACAATTTAAATTTTTAGAGCCGAATTGGGAAAAATATGTGGTTTTAAATGTAATTTGTATGAAATAGAGTTGCTAGGCAACTGTTAAAGTAAAAGAGAAAAACATCTATATATTGAAAACATAAGATAGTTTTTTTAGACATCTTCCCTGAACTTTCTACTGTACCAATTTTTAATAATTCTTTTTTTTAAGGAAAGCTGTTCATTTGTAGATGTCCTCGCACTCGCTATTTTTCTAAATATTTCCACTTTTATATTTTTAATTTAATTTGAAAAGTTTTTTGAAATCTCATCAAAATGGTAGCAATCGTATTATTTCCACTGTTTCCACTGTTGCAGAAAAAAAGAAATATTGGGTTTGTTTATCCTTTATTGATACAATTTACTCATTACAATTAAAAATAACTTTACTTTAAGTCGGAACAGAAAATGACGTCACTATTTAAAAACATTTACGCTCATAAAGCTAATGTTACAATATATTTTCATTCGGCTGATACCGAATTTGAGGCACTTGGCGTAATACTTCAAGTGCCATATTTAAGAAAACAATCCTTTTCTTTGATAAAACTATATATTTTTACACAAATACATCTAAAAGACATCAGTTTCTGGAATTTGTACTTCGTGGTACTGAAATTAGAACCTCAAGCCAAAAGAATACATTTTCACACGCAAAGTTTTAGCTGACAAACGGAACTTCACGTTTGAAAATCTATCTATATTATAAAGGGAAATTATGTCCGTGCGTAAGACTGACGTCCTTTTGAGAATGGCAACGCTTGACGATTAAATGTCGGTTTTGCAATCTTTGCTACTGCAATTTTTGGAATTTCTACACATCGCGCATCTTCAATTTTTACACCCGTTATATAGGGGGAAAAATCTACTTTCAAATGCAATTTGCTTGAAAACTTTATCTTAATTGATTTATTTATTACGTCTTTTTAAATAATTTTCAAGCATAATGTTTTTTAATCTATATCCATTGCGTTCAGGCTCCATTATGAAATAAGCCATTTGCACTTAAAATAATAAATAATTCAGCATTTGTCCCTTACTCATTTTTTATAGCGAAAAAACTTCATCAATCTATTATATTAAAAAGTGACTTTCTGTTTGTATTTCACAGCTCTTCCTCCTAGAATATGGAATGTTGGATGATCAAATTAACGCCAGTTATCCGCATGGGCCCGGGGATGTTAAAAGTGGTCGTAGAATTTTAAAATTGGATTAGTTTTCGATATATAAATTTTTACGTTATTTTTAATGACATTTCTGTAATGATGGAAACTAAAATTGCTCCATTTCTGGGGATAAAAGAGAGAAGGAAAATGACAAGGATTATTAGGTATTTTGCAGTACATTGTACAGTATTGTACTGATGATGTCTTGAGTGTCGCTTGGCGAAACGTTTACTTATTGTATTTTTAATTGTTTTTAAGTATATTCTTTATAAATTTTATTTTTTAACTGTGCTCAAGTCTGTCTTAGTTTATTTTATTTGGTGTTTTAATTATTAGCTATCATTGTCTGAAATCATTTTTAAATTGAAATTAACGTTTATTTGAATAAATAGGGGAAAAATTATTGTAGTTTTCAAGAAAATTTCACGAAATACAAACTCACACATATTCAAGCTTCAGGAATCCGTTTATTTTAGAAACACAAATTCGATTCTCGACTGGAACATTGAGATAAATTCTGTTGACGTCAAAAGAAAAAAAAAAAAACATCGCACGTTATTTTCATTTAATTTAAAGTCGAAAAGTAGATTTTCAATTATTGCCTTAAGATGGCTAATAAAACATTTCAGAAGTGGACATTAAAAATGAATTTTTTTGCAAGAAAAAAAATAATTATCTAAAAATTTATTTTAATTCATAAATATAAAATGCTTCTGAATAAATTCGTCCAAAATTCATTTGTGTATGAGTTGACTCAAATGACATCATTTCTACCAATTCCGAAATTCGAAGCAAAATCTTGGAAGAGCGAAAAGCTCGAGGCAAATAAAGTTATAGTGTATGTGCATTTTTATTGGGAAAGCTTTCAACTTAAATTGTAAATATAACTTATTATTTGAAATAGTATACTTAATAAAATTAATATTGCAATGGCTTTCTAAATTTACAATAAAGTTAATATTTTATTTTTCGCAAAAAAAATCAATTGTCTCATGCAATTCAAAAGCAACACAACGGGTTGCTACGCAACTAGTTTGTTCTAAAGTAAGAATTTATAATTTCCGTTTCGACATTTTGAAAGACCCAACTGAAAACGTATCACGATGTGAAAGCAATAAACACTAAAATGACAAGACGCAACATTACACTAATAAACTTTAATGAAATCTCAATAGAATCGAAAAAAAAATCCTTGCATAAAAGCCTGGGAAATTTGACCAATTAGAATCCATTTAGCCACCTACTCTGCTTCCAAAGGATACCTTTTGAGAAAAGAGAATGCGTAAAAGAGAAAAGAATGGGGTGGGGTGGGGGTTGAGACGATTTCAGCTGAAAATCCAAACTTGTAGAGTCTCCACGCTGACCGATGTAGGAAGTAAAAAAAGCGCCCTTCAAAACCGGCGAAGGAGTGCAGAAAAGTTTTGTCTAACAGAAAGTGTCAGTATTTTTGAACTGTGACTGAAAAATAAGAAATTATTCGAATTACTGTTTTTTTTCTCTATTGGAAAAAAATCGACTTAAAAGATGTAGACTTCGACAAAACGAGAAAGTTTAATATTGAATTGCAATAAATGGGGCGGGACTTGGTGTAAGCTTCGACTTAAACGAATATTCGACTTATCGAGAATTCGCTGTATATCGAACTATAATACATTGTTAAGCTCTAATTTAAGTAAATAAATATACTTATGGATTTCGTTTCCGAAGAAAGGTGTTGTTATTGTAATTTTCTACAAAAATTCTATAGGATAAAAAGGAAAAAAAATCTCAATCCCACTGTCGAAATCTAGAAAACATTTAGAAATTTGTCATAATTATACGTGGGTGGTTCAACAATTATTGTCCGTAGTGTACATAAAATATTTGTACTGTAATGGTTCTTGTGGAATATCGAAGTCTAATGTCTTAGATGCCTATATGCTCAATTTCAGAACCGTAGCTGCTATATTCATATAGCTTTGGAGGGAGGAGTGGGGGTGAAAGGCTGATTTTTAGCTTAGGGGGCTAGATTTGTGACAGTGAATGAGACTTAACTACTGCCATATGGACTCGGGATCATAGTGATGTAGCCACATCTCATCTACTGTCCATTGCCTCATAAGCTCCAAACCAGCATTTCACCCTCATCCCCCTCCTTAGAAACTCCCTCAAAAATAGATCTTTAAAACTTCACTCTTCCCTCCAAAACTATGTTAATATAGCAGCTACGGTTCTGAAATTGAGTGTATAGGCATTTAAGACATTAGGCTTCGATATTCGACATCAACCATTCATTAGAATCCGCAAAATATGGTGAAACTTCTATTTGTTTCTTTAAATTTAGTAATTCATTTTCAACACACACACACACGCACATATGTATATATGTACACATTAATCCATCTTTAAAAAATATCCAAATTAATGCAGTACAAAATTGTTCATACAAACAGGTTCTCATTGTTAAAAATATATATCTTACTTGAAGTCGAAAAAATATAAGAAATTTTAATTGCTTTATTTAGCCTAAATAATTTATTCTTAAGTATGATGCGCTTGAATATATTTTTAAGTTTAAAAGTTTTATCTGATTTCAACTGCTGCATTCAAAAGAAATTTATAAATACTTGAAATCTTTTAAATTTTTCTTCTGTGTATTTGAATTTGATCAATTTTGAGACACATTATTATAAAAAATGAAATTTTATTGAACTTTAGTAAGTTTGAGGAATACTTAATATGTGTGATCAGCAAAATGCAGAGCTCCCATTTCTTTTAAGCTCACCTAATTCACTGTTAAAAAGGATCTTTATAAAATAAATTATTCAGCTATTTCATACAAAAAATTAAAAAAAAATGCAAATTGTTCTTAATCTTGCTGTTATCTTTCTAAAGACTTACAAAATATAAATGAACATCTTCGAACTTCCCACGTTTCGAAAAAGTGTTTCTTTATCTGTACAAACCTCTGAAACCAACAGTTTTCCAATATTTAAAGGAAAATTTATGAAACAAATGATTCTTTTGTTGCCCGGAATTTTTGGAATCTTTCTGTCTGTTTTTTTCAATCAATCTTCTTTATCCAGAATATCAGCTTTTCTCATTCTATCAATTCTACTGTAAGCATTTAGAGCTGCGTGGCAGAATTTATGCATGCTAGAGTAATAAAGTAATATTATATTTAATGTTAACGTTGATAATTTATTATGTTTGTTGAAGAAGAAATGTTTACTTCAGAATCGATAGTATCCGAAAAAAAACAATATAAATAATAAAAAACAATATTTATATATATATCTCATCCAATAAAAAAACAATAATGGATGAGAAAGCTACTTGGAAACATTTTCGATAATTACATGCAGAACAAAAACCATTCGTTTCATGAATACTTACCTTTATTTTTTGCAGTGAGGCATAATGCAGCTCATATTTCGAATTCAATGTTTAATCCACTAAAAGTCTGCAAAATATCGACGTTTAGAAGTAATTATTAAGTTCATAACTTATGTCTATACTGTATATCCCTTTAAGACCTGACCTACACAATTGTGTATGTGATCTCAAGGAGGAAAAAAATCCTCTTTTTGTGTGATTCAAAGCCGAGCCTGCACTCACACAATTATATGGATCGTCCCTTGATGCGACTAGAGATCGGATATATTTTTAATATATATATATATATATTTATATGCTGCCCAGCATGACTGCCCAGCATGCTCGTTCTTTAATCAAGAAGTTCTTTTGCAAAAAATGCAACCATGCATTATGGTTATCTAAATTGAGATGATCGGTATTCGAGAGTATCCGTTGTGGGGGTTAATGGAAATTCCCAAATAGCGGACACCTCTATTTAACAAATACTTTTTAATCCGCAAGACATACATATTTGTATATTTTTACCTCACAAAAGCAGACATCTCCAATGGAGGATATTCCAAATATGGGTTCGAAACTGAAAAAAGTCACATGATACCGGTAATTTACCCAAGGAACTTCTAACTGATAAGAAGGAAGATACTACTGCTTTGCCTCATGAACTGTTTCATTGGCTTGCGGGGATTTACATTACACGTCTACGGAGCCTTTCCTTCTTTACCCCAGAAGTTTTTACCTTGATCACGTGATCAAAACGGAGATGGAATATCCTCCATTATCGGACAAATTCCGCGGTCGTGAAGTGTTCGCTATTAAGGGCTTTTAAGGTACATGGATAAATATATATAATTTTTATAATCTTGTCCTACTCTAAATGTTCAAAATATTTATTAATTTATTATACTCGCTTGAATGTCAAAGAAAATTTAAAAATCAGATGTACGAAAATTGCAAAATCCTCCCCCCCCCCCCCCCCCCAAAAAAAAGAGAAAGAAAATTCATATAATTTAAAAATTAGATTTTTAAAAAGAACTAATGCACGGAATTTAATAAAAAATTATATTCAGTTAGTCCGTGATATAAGTTGATGCTGATTAGTTTCTTGGTGTAAATCGCTCAACAGGTGGCGCTGCTATGCAGCATTTTTCACGATTCAACAATAGCTCAATCTCCAGAACTAATGCTTGGATTTTCAACAAACTTCATATTCAGGTATACCTTAATATGAATTAGTACTGTTTATGTTTTGGTACAAATCGCTCAACAGGTGGCGCTGCTATGCTGCATTTTTCAGAATATCATCTATAGGTCTATCTTAATAACAAATGCACGAATTTTCAACAAACTTCAGATTCAGGTATACCTTGATATCAAATAGTTCTGTATATTTTTGGTGTAAATCGCTCAGTAGGTGGCACTGCTATGCTACATTTTTCAGAATTTATGCTATAGCTCTATCTCAAGAACTAATGCACGAATTTTCATCAAACTTCAAATTCAGATATACTTTGATATGAATTGGTGCTAGATTTATGTAATTTCTTATACAATTTAGATGATTTAATTCCCGTGATTTATATAAAAGAAAGTTTTGTGATGGCCACATCATACTAGTTTAATCTATCCTTATTTAAATCAAATTTTTGATCTTCAAAATATTGGTATAATCTAGCAATCTAAATTTTTTAAAGTTGCTAACTAGCAACACTGCACTTTTGGCAACGTCTCGTCGTGTGGTTTATAGCCACAATAGTTATTTCGATCTGCAGCGGAGACTGCAAAGTTGCTGCTTTTAAACAGCTGACAACCTGACATGTCATTTATAACCTATTTTAGTAAGCAAGAAAAACAATTTCATAAAGTTTTAAATATTTATGAAATATTTATAAAATATTTAATAGTAGTAATATTATTTTAAATATTAACTTCGGAACGCTTACAAAAAAGGTACAATATTGAATAAATATACATATTTTTTTTAATTGTAATACATAATAATGATAAAACATGAAATCCTCGGAAATCTTCATAACTATTTAAAAAATAGGGGGTTTTTGCCATTATTACGTTTAAAGTCCATACTTACACCAGACACCGTAAACTTTATATAACTAAATATTTTTCAATTTCCTTATGCTATATACTGTTATTACACTTACTTGTGCAATGAACTAAAAATTTACAATACCATCAAAATTAACTGAAATATTTCAAAATATGTTAAAAGATACCTATTTTGCATTAGAAATTATTATTATTATTATTATTATTGAGTTCCTATAAAACAATTACATTATCACAAACAGCTTGGATTTTAGTTCAGAACATAGTGAGTAATATAGAAATCATTGTGATAAAATTTTACTGAAATATGTTTAAATGTTTTATGTAATGAATATTATCAAACGCGAAAATAACGGAAAAACTGTTTCTTTTCTTTTCTTTTTTTTTTTTTTTTCCCTCTCTCTAGAAATCGCATCTAAAGATTACTTTTATATCTTACAAGTACATACAAAAATAATCTAGAAGTGTTTTTGTATAAAACAAAAGTCCCAAAATGATACATAGAAACACTGTTTTAGTTTCTCCTGGCCTTCCTACGCCCACTTCTGGTAATTGATTGATTACTTCTTTTTTATTAAACTGGCCGCGACTCCTCTTCTAATAATCATAGAAGAAAAATTAAAACAGATTTGGGATCGTAAAAAATTGCGTTTACAAATAAATGAAAAAATAAAAAATCGAAAATTTTCACGAAAAGGGCCATTTTAATGTAGGCCTCAAGTAAATATTTTTTTAACCAAATCTCCATCTAAAAGGAATTGACATTGGTGAAAAAATAGCAGAACTATATTTCACACAACTTTCAACTGATAATACAAAAATGGAAATAATATTCAACGGAACTTAAATCCACCATACGCCAACTTAGATTTAGCCTTAATCCTGCCACTTGCCCTGTCTGTTTAAGCATAGAAAAGTGAAAGGAACGGCACTGCGAGCACCTTCAAACTTGCAGGCCTTCATTTTAACGCTTTTCAGGGTCAAAGTACAGACTTGGAAAATAAAAAGTAAACACCACCTACTAACTCTGCAACAAATTATTGTAGAAGAAAGTTACTGGTACCAATCGATTGGAAATAAAGTCTATTTTTAAATGATGTATATAAATTATCTTAGGGGGCCATCTACACATCAAAACAAACCCAAACTTTGTTTTTTTAACAGCATTATCCAAGTTTGACACAATACATAGACTCTACATCCTTCGATTAGTCTAAATCCAAATTTCGATTAAAATTCGTATGATTAGTTTACGAGAAATTAATTATTTTAAAATTAGCATCTTTTAGGGGTTGTATCCAAATTGAAGTTTGGTACTCGATTGTCGAAATGCTACATAATGACTATGTATCTTCGATTAATGTATTATTTATTTCCAATATGACCATTTTACTCGCTTAATATGCTTCGACTATTGCCATCACAAATGTTTCGTTAAAATAAGTAAAATATATTTTTTTCAAATTAAACTTTTGTGGACAGCATAGACGGTCCCTTAAACTGTCATTTTGACGTTTTTGCTCATAATTCGAAAACTACTTAGAAGAAAATTTGGAAATTTAGAATTTGCACAAAGCAGGACATAATAAACATAAATCGATCAAAAAAAATTGTAGGTTGTAATTCATATTTTTTTCGAATATAAATTTCATAATTCTTTATTCAGATTATAAAATTATTAAAATTGTAAATTCAGAGCATTTATGTTTCGATTTTTTAGAATTATAATTAAAAAAATTATCACATTAGGTTCATAATTTCAGGAGATATTAATAAAAATATGAAAATATAATTTAACATTAGAAGCTCTAAATTTTGAATGTTTATACTTTTAAAAACGTATCATCCAAAAGACTTAAAATTTCATTTCTAAACATCCTTTGAGCCGAAGATTTAAAATATTGAGTCACAAGTGGGTGTTGCCATTGAAAAAAACAAAATTTGGTCTGGTTTTGATTTGTAGATGGCCCCCTAGGCAAATTTTACACACATCATTTAAAAGTAGACTTCATTTCCAATCGTTTGGTACCTGTAATTTGTTTTTATTGTAATTAATTACAGTGTTAGTAGAGGGGATTTACTTGTTTTTTCCGCGACAGTACTTTTGTTCCTAAAATGTTGAAATGATTGAATGACAATAGAAATTACGGAAAAATTTATGTGAAAATAAGTATAAGCTTTTCTTTTCTGCCTTGTTAGAAATTTTCAGCAAAATGTGAAGTCATTCAACCGTTTATAATAATAACGGTTATTTGATTATATTATGAAGTGTGTCTGTCCATATAATTTACCATATCATGGACAGAATAGTGTTAAATTATGGTTATGTAACCGTTTTCCTAAAAAGTAAATAAATAAATCAATTAAATTTAAAAAATCATAAAACCCGACAGCGTAAAAAGCGAACTAATTAATTATTTCTCATCAATGTTAAACTAATTTTTATATTACAAGGTGCCTGCCTACGTACGTAGCAATTTTTTCAAAAAAAGCTATTTAATTATTTTTTAAACTTATTTTTACTAAGATTAGGACTAGAAAATGTGAAAAAAAGTAAAAAAAAAAAATATTTCATTCATTGATAAAATTTTGGTAAATGGAGGAATTTATAGTAAAATTTTGTGAAATTTGGCCCGAAACGCAAAACACTCTAAAGGAAATTCTACTGAATGTAACTTAATTTCTTTTTACACTTCATATTTATGACATTGGTGAAGACAATTAACTAAAATCTAAGAGAATCTTTAAGTATTTCAAAACTTATAGCATATCGCACCTGTTTACATGTTAATTTTCATAAAATTCATCGATGTCATTCCACAAAAACATCCATAAAACAAAAACAAAAATTATTCGAAATTTAAATCTTTAGTTCATTGCCTTCACAATAGTGTAAATAACATATAACTTAAATTTCATAGTGATATTCCAATAACTTTTTGAGAAATCATGTTTTGCATATGGACTTTTCGCCGAAAATTACATTTTTCGAAAAATTCCTTTAAAGTTTAGATTTATTTTTTACTACAAGAATTTACAGTAATACACATCTAAATTTCACTGTTTTTTTAATAAACCATAATTATTTTTTAAAGTACGGACCCTTTATTTATCTCTAGAAGGTCACTCCTACCCCCCTCCCCAGTTTTTCAATAAAGCAAAAGATGACGTTTCGCATCGAAGATGTAGCCGTTATCGAATACATTACATTCTTCAGTTTAAATGACTTGGATTGTTTGTAGTTTATTAAATACCTTTTAACTTCATGTATAATCCAATATTATACAATTTTAAAGGTAAATTATTTAAAAAATAGAGCTCGTCTTCTGTATCTAGGTCATTTGGTGCCGATTTTTCACGCGATCACTTTCTAAGCCATATCATTCGATGTCATTCCACAAAAACATACATAAAACAAAAAATATGTATTCTAAATTTAAACCTTTAGTTCATTGCCTTCACAATGGTGTAAACAACATATATTTTAAATTTCATAGTGATATTCCTTTAACCGTTTGAGAAATCATGTTTTGCGTATAGAATTTTCACCGAAAATTACATTTTCCAAAAAATGCAAAAAGTTTAGATTTATGTTTTACTATAAGAATTTACAGTAATATACATCTAAATTTCACTGTTTTTATAAACCATACTTATTTTTTTAAAGTACTGACCGTTTCTTTAACTCTAGAAGGTCATATCCCCCCCCCCCTTCTCCCATAGTTTTTCAACAAAGCAAAAGATGACGTTTTGCATCGACGATGTACCCGTTATCGAAAACACTATATTCTTCAGTTTCAAGTGACTTGGGTTGTTTGTGGCTGATTCAATACCTTTTAACTTCATGTATAATCCAATATTATACAATTTTACAGGTAAATTATAAAAAAAATGAGCTCGCCTTCTGTATCTAGGCCTGTCGGTGCCGATTTTGCACGCGATCACTTTCTCCGCCATATTTTTCGATGTCATTCCACAAAAACATCCATAAAACAAAAAATATTTATTCTAAATTTATACCTTTACTTCATTACCTTCACAATAGTGTAAATAATATATATTTTAAATTTCATAGTGATCATGTTTTGTGTATGGATTTTTCAGCAAAAATTGCATTTTCCAAAAAATGCAAAAAGTTTAGATTTATGTTTTACTACAAGAATTTACAGTAATATACATCTTAATTTCATGGAGCATATTATTTACATTTCTTCTTATTAAAAAAAGAGCTTGCAAAACTGCTAAAATTTCTCCAAACATACGGCCCTTAAAAGCAATGCCGGCCCTTTAAACAGCAGTTCCGGTTTGAGTGACAGCTGTTGAGTTTTTTAAAAATCGCTATAACTCCGTATCCATTTATCGTACAATAAAGGTGGTCTTTAATAAAATAAAATAAAATAAATTTGACAATTTTGGTCGAAAAGTGCATTTTCAACGTAGTAGATACCTTACATATCCTTTTTTTTATTTACTTATATTGATGACTTTTAAAGTGTGTTTAATCGTTAGTTCCTATCTATAAACATTGTTTTGATGAGGCCGATAGATGTCTACGAAAGTTAGTAGTACAGTCATTCAGGGTAACTTTGCACCACCTCCTATTTTTCAATATTTTTGACTCTAAAAGACTAAATAAACTCCAGAACTGAGCTCTGTTGGCAAGGTTCTAAACTGGGATTTCTACTCTTTATTGTAGAAAATAAATTAGCAACATTATGTGATATTACTTGCATCATCTAACCATTTTTGTGAAGTACTGTTTTCAAGCTAATTTTGAATGCTGTTTTAAAGTTGTTGTAATCCAATTAAATTTTCATAGTAAATAACAATATACTCATTTATCAGGCATATTATTGTCTAAATGTTGTAAGTGTGATAATATTTTGAGATTATTTATTTATTAATAGTTAATAAAATGTAAAATAAGAAGGCACAATAAAGCATAAGAAGGCACATTTTATCTCATTTTCAGGTTAACTTTGAGCCGGTTCAAAGTTATACTGATGTTTATAATTTACTGATTATAGGTGCTACTGTCAAAAATTTCCCATATTTGAACGTATCTATTTATATAAAATCCAAGTCTCTGTGTGTCCCTCACGATTCCGGTAGGACCACCTCATTGAAATGAGTAATTGTTAAAAAATACTAATGCAGGGTTACCACAGTAGCGCCAAATGTTGGCCAACTTGGCAATAGCTGGCTGATTTGGTGAAATTCCCATTTATAACTATTAATCTTTCATAAAGGAGGTCACCAAAATTTAATTTAAACTCCGTTCTTTTAAGATATTTTTTCAAAATCTATGGGTGAGAATTTAAAGTACATCTTTACATCTTCCTCCCGATGCTACTAATAAAATAACCGCCAATAGACGACGCTGTACTGTATGAGCTCCTAACTGCGCGATTTTAATGTGCTTTAGGTACTTTTCCAGTATAAGTTCCTTGGCGAAAAAAGAAATTTGGCAACATTTTCCCGGAACCTATCCACTGTTTCATTTTATATACACATGCATTTTTTTCGATATTTATACGATTTATTTATACGATCGATTAAAAAAGCCGTTTCTCTAATTTTATACAGAAACAGATGTAATTTGTACATAAAAACATGAATAATATACATATAAAATAAACATATAAAAATAAAACACTCATCAAGTTTGTTTTCATAGCTGTTTATATGATTTGACAACAATTCTCAATATTTTTCTGTTATACGGACACCATGCCAAAATGTATGCGGTACTTTTCCATTATACGGACAGCATTGTCGCCAAGCGCAATAGTTGGCGCAAAATGAAGATAAGGTGAATTGAAACATTTGAAAAATAAAAGAAAAAACATTCTCGATAGTAAAGTGGGCATTTTAAAAATATAACATTTGAAAATTACAAACTTTCACGAACTATTTTATTAAATCACAAATATATACTTAAAATAAATGAACAAATAACTGCTATACTATAAAGTAATAAAATAAAAAATCATATTAAACTGCTGCCATAAAATTATAAATATCTTTCAGCATTGCAGTAAACATTTCATTTTTTGAATGAAGGCGTAACCACATAAAATCTATGAGATACGACTCTAAATGATGACGAACAGCTTCCCGATGTCTTTTGTTGCGCCATTTTGCGATGCCCCATAATCTTTCAACATTTGGAATATGACATCCAGTATTAGGGTCGACAAAATTGTATTTGTGATTTACTGTGAAATGATCATAACCAGCACTTAGCAGTTCATCTGTTTTATATCCTTTCCAACAATCTGTATAAATAATACATGACTTTCATCTACTTCTATAATTTTATTAGGAACAGATATCATATTCGCCCCATATTGGCGCGATTTTTTTCGGTTACCAATTTGGCGAAAACATCAACAGCATAAACAACATAATCCGGGTTACCACATCAAGCCCTTTGGCGCAAGTTAAGTACCCGTTGCCTATATGATTTTGGCGACAGAAAAAAATCGCGCCAATATGGGGCAAATATGACATCTGTACCTTTTATTAGGTCCACCGATTTTTCTATTTGGTCGAGAACATAAAACATTTGCACAAACTTCTCTCGAATAACTATTCCATTCCACTGTTGTGTTGTGGTTCATATCAAGTTGCAGCTCACAAAACTCAATCGATGCAAAACTCAACTCTTTGCACGATAAATATATAAACCTCAAAGCATTAAGAAAAGTCACCCGCGATCCTTTAAACCAAGTTTTTTGTCGTATTTCTACGCTTTCTTCGCATGATCGTAAGCTACAACTCAATTTCGGATTTCCAGAACTCATCCATAATTTCATTTCATGATTTTTTGAACACAATCTTTTATTATGCAGAATTCCAAATTCCTGAAACAGTTTTATCACAACTTTCTCATCATCTGGTAATTGCCAAATGATAAAATCCATCTCAGCATCAGCAGTAAAAGTAAACTACAACTTTATATATAAAAAAAGCATTTTTAATTCGATTAATAGCAGATTAAAAAGCTTTCCAAGGTTAAGGTTAAACAATAATCATTCACGTGATTCACGTTTCATAAATAACAAATCACAATGTTTCGCATGGTTTACAATAAAAATCTACAATCAAGGTTGAAATAATTGGCGCATTAGCATACATTTTAGCATGCTGTCCGTATAAAGGAAAAGTACCATGTATGCTAATGCGCCAATTATTTCAAAATGCTAAAAGATATTTGTAATTTTATGCCAGCAGTTTAATATGAGTTTTATTTTATTGCTTTATTTTATAACAGTTATTTGTTCAATTATTTTAAGTATATATTTGTGATTTAATGAAATAGTTCGTAAAAGTCTGGAATTTTCAAATGTTATATTTTTTAAATGCTCACTTTAGTACGACAATATTTTTTCTTTTATTTTTCAAATGCCTTAATTCACGTGACTTTCATTTTGCGCCAACTATTACGCTTGGCGACAATGGTATCCGCATAACGGAAAAGTACCCAAATCCCACTTTCTGATGCCCAAATTACACCAAACTTTTTTTTAAAAATGCCAAAGCCCCTACAGTGGAAAAGTATCAAACTGTCTATTATTTTGCGCTATCTGTGTTATAGTTTATACTATATGCAAGGTGAGTGGAGCGAAGAGTTTAAACATTAAATATTAAAGTTTCGGCACAGATGTCATATACACAACGGGTACTTAACTGTCATCAAAGTGTCGTTATTTTGCTTGATATGGTAACCCGGATGTTGTTGTTTATGCTGTTATGTTATCGCCAAATTGGCGTCGGAAAAAAATCGCTCCAATATGTGGTATATATGACAACTGTGCCAAAGTTTCTATAAAGCAGTATAAGACTAAAAATTAAGAATAAAATAAATGCAAAATAAGACTAAAGAAGAAAGAAAAATCATGCGTTAAGCATAGAATATGAAACACTTTCCAACACATCCTGAATGCTTTAACAAAACTTCGTTATTTAGGGAAATAAGGTAAATAAGATAACTAAGTAAACATTTTAGAAAACGCATAATTAAAAAAAAAAATTGATTTCAGCCGTTACCGTCCATAGCAATAGTACCGTTATTACATGCCACTATTTAGCTAAAATTTAATTTAAGCTACTCTTAAAGCTACTGAAATCATATTTCCAGATATTATCATCCATAGACGGTTATGTATCCAATCCTTTGCGTGACCCTGTATATCATTTTATCTATATTCTACAAACATTTCTTAGTAATCTAAATGCAGTTCAGCGTAAAACTGCATAACTCCTTTAAAAACCACCTTTAAGCAATTTATTCTCATACTCAGGAACCCTTACGAATTCTTTTGTGTAGCCCTGCATATGAACTGTAGCATTTATACACACGGTATAATATGCATAAATGTAGTGAAACATAAAAGCGCATATCATAATTAAAAATGCATTTCTAGCAATCATTACTTATGTACGTACAATACTTCGGAGAAAAGTTTCTTGGCGAGAAAGAAGTTTGCCAACGTATTTTCTGACAACCTATTTACTGCTTCATACTCACAAGCAATTTTTTGCATATGTATACAATTTATTTAATGTAAAAAAAAACTATTTATCCATTTTTATAAAGAAACAGAAGTATTTTTTGCACAGATGTCATATACGCATCGGGGTTGGCGTGATTTTTCTCTGACGCCAATTCGGCAGAAATCTCGCTTTCGAATACCAGTTACTTATATATTTTTAAATTATTTGCTATCATTTTGAAAAGGAAATAACTATAAATAAATAAAAGTTTGAATAATAACTATAGAACAAAACAGTTTATATAATTTAAAAACAGAAAATAAAAGTAAATAAACAATGGCACAGATGTCATATTCGCCCCATATTGGCGCGATTTTTTCTGACGCCAATGTCATATACGCAATGTGTACTTAACCGGCGCCAAAGTGTTGTTATTTTGCTTGATATGGTAACCCGGATGTTGTTGCTTATGCTGTTGATGTTTTCGCCAAATCGGCGTCGGAAAAAAATCGCGCCGGGCGAATATGACATTTGTGCCTAAACAACTTATTAATAAATAAAAAACAATAGCCGGCAAAATAACACCATTTTAGCGACATAGGTATCCCGGTTCATATCTGAAATCTGTGCCATAATTTGTATATAAAAAAATATTATATATATTTAGAAACGATTTTTTTATGTATATAAGTGCATATATAAACAAAAATAAAAGTTCATTAGATTTGTTTTCATAGCTGTATATTTTGGCAACATATCTCACTATCTGATGCCCGAATTACGCCAAGCTTTTTTTAAAAAATGCGCTATAATGGAAAAGTACCTAAATAAATAATTAACAGAAATAACCAATTATACAAACTAAAACATTTTATTTCGAGATTAAAGCATTGTTTTTAATTTCGATTAAAAATACATATATCTTTGGATAACTTTAATTGAAATTGTGTTCACGGCTTAATATCTCATTCCATAAACCTAAACAAACACAAGTGATTTATTCATCGTGAACCGTAAAAAATATTAAATCATTGAGGTAATCATTCACAAAGTAAGTTCTCCAACAATCAATGGACAATATTCTAATGACGTCATAGTATGTAAAATGGTGGCGGTATCATTTGTTTATGGTTTGAAATCACAAAGATTTAATTTTGCTATGTCTCTTAGTTACATTATTTTATTGTCGTATTTATGAGATCAGAACAAAAGCATATTTTTTCATTATTTAGTTATTAAAGACGAAAAAAAATTATAAATGTGCATGATTTGAAAAATTTAAATAATTTTCTTTCTTAATACTAAAAAATAACATCGGGAAGTAACAGCGAGTTCAAGTTAAATAAGTTTAGCTGTTTAATTCTGTTGTAATATTCAAAATAACTGTATTTATTAGATTTCAGTAAACAACATCAGGGCCCGATTAAACTTTGAAGTTAGAGCAATTACAATGTCATTTCAGGACCTTTCTTTTGGAGAAGCTTTTCTAAATTCCACATATACATGGAAACTCTTCAGTGTTAGAAATATTATTCCCAGGACTGGCATAACATGAGAACGGCCTGCAATTTTACACAAGTTTTTGAAAACTACTTTATATCAGAAATTTTACTAAAAACTGGTTACTTTTTTGTTATAGAGGCCCACACTATTAGAATTATGACAAGTTGCAGCCAATTTCGCCAAAATCGTTGTAGCCGTCTGCTATTTCTCTCTCTCTCGCACGCAAAGAGCCAGCCAATAGCAATGAGGCGCATTTCCTCCCCCCGCGTTTTCTGCGGAGAGCTTTTGAAGTCACGTGACGCAGTAACATTCGAACTCTGCAGAGAGCGGCAGATATTCTTTCAGTGACGATGGCGAATATTTGACTATGTGTTGTTGTGTTAATAAAGTTTATTTTTCTACAAAACCTTCTGATTATTTGAGTCACCGAGATATTTTTATCATCTCCCTTCAATGCATTCTCCAAAATGGTGACCGCGGATTTTTGAACCTTCAACTATTTCATAGAACGTCGAACTATTCAACTGTTTCATGGAACGTTTTGTTTAACTAGCAAAATGGCAACTGCTGAAACATCTGCCGTAGTCATTCCACCCTATATCTCTGTGGACCCTACATTATGGTTTCATATGCTGGACAGCACGTTCGAATTAGCTACTCCTAAAGCTATCACTGAGTCGAAAACAAAATATAATTATGTTGTAGCGCATCTACCGCCTGCTACTGCTACTATGGTTCGAGATGTGATAATGAGTCCTGATCCAACTGATCCTTATCAGATTTTGAAAGCAAAAGTTATCGAACGTTGCGGAGAAAGTCGTACTTTAGAAATTCGGAAACTGCTAGCTGGAGAAAGCCTGGGTGACAGAAAACCAACTGAATTACTTCGATTAATGAAAAGACGGGCTGAAAGCCATAATATTAGTAACGATCTTCTTCTAGAACTGTTTACTCAACAAATGCCAACCACTGTGCAAACGATTCTAGCTTCCATTGAAAAAATTACTCCAGATAAAGCGGCGGATATTGCTGATAGAATAATTGAATTAACGCCTTCCAACATTAGTTCTGTTTCGATTCGAACACCAACAACTGAATCTCAGACACCACCAGCCATTGATATGCTCGTAAAAGAAATCCAAGCATTACGCCAAGAGGTCGCTCATCTTCGTCGTTCAAGAAGTGTATCTAGAAGTGATAACCATCAGCGTAATCGTTCTCAGTCCCGCCATAGGGATGCAACATTGTGTTGGTATCACCAAAAATATCAGGAAAAAGCAAAAAAGTGCCTAGCGCCTTGTTCTTATTCGGAAAACCAGAAGCGGGAAGAGTAGCGGCGACGGACTTCTCCCCAGCACCTTCTCGTCGCCTTTTCGTTAGAGACAGAAATACAGGTATGTGTTTTCTAGTCGATTCTGGATCTGATGCCTCACTTGTGGCCGCGAATAAAAATGACAAAACTAAGCCTGTTCTTCAAACCTTTCGTGCTGCTAATGGCACAAAAATTAATGTGTATGGTCGTAAATGTATTAATATCAACTTAGGCCTACGCCGAAATTTTACATATTCTTTTTATATTTGTGATGTTTCATGTGCTATTTTAGGAGCTGATTTTTTGCATAATTTTAATTTAAAACTTGATTTACGGAATCGTCGTCTTATTGATTCCACTACTAATTTAAAAGCTCCTGCTATATTAAGTACTTGTAATATATTTTCTGTGAAACCCAATGTTGTAAATGATATATATGGTAAATTATTATTTAAATTTCCTGAAATCACGAAATTACCGGATCCTAACCAACCGGTTAAGCATAATACTGTGCATTATATAAACACTAAGGGGCCTCCAGTCACTGCTAAGCCTAGACGGCTAGCTCCAGATCGGTTAAAAATTGCCAAAGCTGAATTTCAGCACATGCTACAACTCGGTCATATGAGACCTTCTAAAAGTAATTACTCTTCGCCTTTGCACCTGGTGCCGAAGAAAGGATCTGTCGATTGGAGACCTGTTGGTGATTATCGTGCTCTAAATGCACAAACTGTTAAAGAAAAATATCCTATCCCTTGTATCGCAGATTTCACTGCTGAATTACATGGTAAACAAATCTTCAGTCACATTGATCTTGTAAAAGCCTACCATCAAATTCCCATAAATCCTGATGATGTACATAAAACTGCGATTTGCACTCCATTCGGACTTTTCGAAAGCACTCGTATGCAATTCGGCCTTTGTAACGCTTCCTCAACTTTTCAACGATTTATTGATGACGTAATTCGTGACTTAGGATTTGTTTACGCATTTCTTGATGATTTTCTAATTGCATCAAATAATGAAACTGAACATTTAGAACACCTTGAGTTGTTGTTTTCTAGACTTAAAGAGTATGGCCTGTGTATTAATGTTGATAAATGTAAATTTGGCCAATCCACTATCGATTTTTTAGGATTCAAACTTTCAGCTGAAGGAATTGAACCCTTACCTGATCGTGTAAAATGCATCCTAGATTTCCCCCAGCCCTCTACCTTAACTCAACTAAGACGCTACTTAGGTCTTTTCAATTTTTATCGACGGTGCATTCCCAAAGCTGCCGATATTTTAGCTCCACTCGTTAAATTCTTAGAAGGACACAAAAATACGAAAAAACATCCCAGTTCCAATGCTAACAAAACTGAGCAATTACAATGGAACGATGAAGCCATTCTTTCCTTCACTGCTTCAAAAGAAGCTATAGCTCGAGCTACATTATTACGACATCCAATTCCTGGCGCCCAGCTAAGCTTATGGGTCGATGCCAGCAATGTCGCAATTGGTGGATCTTTAATGCAACTCTCCGAAAACCAATGGGAACCAATAGCATTTTATTCCTGTAAATTAAATAAATCTCAAAGAAATTGGTCTACTTATGATCGTGAATTATTTGCTATTTACTGTTCTATTAAAAAATTCAGACACATGCTAGAAGGTCGAAATTTCATTATTTATACAGACCAAAAACCCCTTACATTCGCATTTCAACAAAACCCTAATAAATGTAGCCCACGTCAATTGAGACATTTAGACTATATTTCACAGTTTTCTACTGATATTAGATATACTAAAGGCTCTGACAACATTGTGGCCGATGCATTATCTCGAATTGAGATAGATTCAATTTCTCCTAATGTGTTAGATTTTAAAGAGTTTGCCACTGCTCAGACAAATGATGAAGAGCTAAAACAACTTCTCGAATTTGACACCACTTCATTAAAATTAGAAAAACATTATTTTCCACTCGAAGATGTACATTTATATTGCGATATGTCACAAAAACATCCTCGACCATTTGTTCCTAAAAGTATGCGACAATCAGTTTTTTCAACCTTACATTATTTCTCGCATCCTGGTATCTCAGCTTCATTAGATTTAATTTCTAAACGATTTGTATGGCCTCGCATGCGTAAGGACATAAAATCTATGGTTCGCAGCTGTACGAAATGTCAAAAAGCTAAAATCTTTCAACACACCAAATCACCAATTGGTACATTCTCTGAACCTGATGCTCGTTTTGCCCATATTCATATTGATTTTATCGGACCTTTACCATCATCCGATGGCAATCAGTATTGCATGACCATCATTGATAGGTTCACGAGATGGCCCGAAGTTATACCCACATCTGATATGACTGCAGAAACAACTGCTCGTACATTGATACACAGTTGGATCTCCAGATTTGGAACCCCTGTTACCATCACTACTGATCAGGGTAGAAATTTTGAGTCCACTCTTTTCAAAGAGCTTACAGATAGATTAGGATGTAAACGCATCAGAACTACAGCATACCATCCACAGTCTAACGGTTTTATTGAAAGATTCCATCGCCATCTTAAGAGTTCTCTTAAAGCTCACAATCAAATTCAATGGACTGAAATCCTCCCGATTGTCTTACTTGGTTTACGCACTGCTCTTAAAAATGATATCCAAGCGACCTGTGCTCAACTTGTTTATGGCACAAATATCAGACTACCCTCTGATCTCATAAACACTGAAGCTATAAATCAACCACCTACTCTTACATACGTCACTGAGTTAACTGAAAAAATGAGAAAGTTAAATCCCATTGCCACTGCAATGCACGGCAATCCTAAAATTTATGTCAATCCCTCATTAAAAACCTGTTCACACGTGTTTCTTAGATCAGATAAAGTCAATCCTCCCTTATCACCCCCTTATACAGGACCTCATCGAGTGATTGACAGGTCTGAGAAAACGTTTGACTTGGAATTAAACGGGAAGCGCTGTACTGTATCTATTGATCGCATTAAACCTGCGTATCAATTAGCAGATTCTATTTCACCTTCCCAACCTCAAAAACAAAATGAGCCCATAAATATTCCAACTACTCCTGTCGAACACCCTACCACCAAATCTGGTCGTAAAGTTCGTTTTCCGAAACATCTCGTTACGGATTATATTGTTTAAAACATTTGATGTATATAGTGTGCATACTATTTCCTTCTCAAAAGTATTGTTTTTCATGTAATGCATAATATATTTTCTATTTTTTTTGCATCATATGTACTTTAATTTTACTCAAGACCTTTCTTATGTATCTTATTAATTGCTACCTTTTTGTAATCGCGACTTCGTCACTGGGGGCATACTCTGTAGCCGTCTGCTATTTCTCTCTCTCTCGCACGCAAAGAGCCAGCCAATAGCAATGAGGCGCATTTCCTCCCCCCGCGTTTTCTGCGGAGAGCTTTTGAAGTCACGTGACGCAGTAACATTCGAACTCTGCAGAGAGCGGCAGATATTCTTTCAGTGACGATGGCGAATATTTGACTATGTGTTGTTGTGTTAATAAAGTTTATTTTTCTACAAAACCTTCTGATTATTTGAGTCACCGAGATATTTTTATCATCTCCCTTCAATCCATTCTCTAAATCGTAACCAAGATCGTGAAGCACACACATATAATACCATATAATACCATTTTATGAAATCGTATACGATAATTTAATAGTTTTTACCTTACTTCAAGTGTGTAATTTATTTATTTTTAAGGCTTAATAATCTAAATTGTCCAATATATGAATTTAAAAAATCCCTGCCGGCTCGGACCTACAGGCGGAGGTAGATTTCGAAGTTAAGTACTAAATTCACCAACAAAACTTAAATCAAGATTAAAGATAAACCCAGTTCCTTCGCTAAGAATGAGCTCTAGGGAACTAAACATTTTGTGAAAATTCTAATATACACACACGCATGTATATGGAATAGGTTTAAAAATGGCTAAATCAAATTCAGAGAACCTCAAAGTGTTAAAATATGTTAATATTTCCATACTCGGGTTTTTATCATGTTTTAATACGTTTCTTCAAACTCAATGACGTTACATATTCACCTACTGTGGTCCATTATATTTCCAATATGACGCAATATTTTGTTGTTTTTTTTTTAATTCGTCAAACTATTTATTTCATTTTGAATTTTCATGCAGAAATCTTGCTCTAGAAAACTTATGACGTAATATTCAATTTGTTTTCAATTCGTCAAACTATTTATTTCATTTTGAATTTTCATGCAGAAATCTTGCTCTGGAAAACTTATGACGTAATATTCAATTTGTTTTGAATTCGTCAAACTGCTTATCTAATTTAATTTTTCACGTGAAAACACTGCATTAGAAAAGCAATTGTTGTGGTGAGAATTTTATTGCTTTTTTTTTAATTGTTGGCAACAGCTATAACGAAAAATATTTATTTTTTCCTGCCATTGTTGTGTAAAAGCTGGTTTTATCAGAATCATGTTAAGACGGTATTCAAAATTTTAAACCTTCCCCATTCCCATTCCCTTGGACCGATTTTGCTCATTTTCAATCCCCGCCGAGAAATTAGCTACCTTAAAGTTGTTGGCGAGTTTGAAGATGTTCCGTGCATAATTGCGACTTTTATCGTGCGGACAAAATTTAGTACATACATACATATATATATATATATATATATATAAACTTTTTAGGTGGGGGTGGTTTTGGGTTCCTGGGGTCATGTAATGAAAAGTTATGAAGGAATTTTCCAAAAGTCGCACCATGGTAACGACTGCAATAGGTAGTATTTCTTACGAAATCTACCTAAAAAAATGTAAACAAAGACTGAATAGATATGACCGCAAAAATCTGCAGAAAACTTGGAATTTTTTAGATTAGTGGTCTTCTACTGTACACAGTTTTTCATAAATGTGTTTCGTTCTTAAAATGTGTTATTTTCATCTATCACTGCGAAACAAATGAGAAAACTCATATTCTTGCATATGAGTTGTATATATCTTTATATCTAAATTTCCGTCATTTTTGACGGGCTACCTTTCTAGTATTTTATATAAATGCCGAAAGTGAACATTAGATATAACATATAAATATGTTCACAAATATGTGTAAAATACATACAATTCATTTAAAGACGTTTTTCGAGGCGGAGCTACTCAAATTTGACATTTCATGCATTCGACATTTTTACGTAGCTTTCATTACAAAAAGCTGCCTATTGCAGCCGTTCGGAGGAAAGCGATTTCAAAAAATGTTGGTATATTTTCATCGATCATGACCCCCAGACCCCGAAACCACCCTCCGTACAAAAGTTGATATATATATATGACTTATACTTATATCACTATGAACGTACTTTTACTAATAATAATCTCCATTTATATCGTTATATTGATGACATAATTTTAATTGCCCTGATCAATCTAAAATTTCTCAATTTCCAGTTGATTATCCCACTAATTTGGAATTAACGGAAAACCTCTTATCTAACAATACTATTAACTTCTGAGATCTTAAAATTGCAATAAAAGACAACAAAACAATAACTGATTTATATCATAAACGTAAGGAATTTAAATTCAAAGTTAATACATTTACAAATTTTAAATCTTGTCTTCATCATTCTATATATCGAAATATACTACTTAATCATTTATATAGAATAAAATGTTTATGTTCTTCTCATCTAATTAACAATAATATTAAAAAACTAATTTATGATGCATTAAATCATGGTTTTCCAAAAAAATTCATATATTCATTAATATACAATTAGTACTTACATGATCTATAAAAAAAAATAATAACACATGCGTAAACAAAATTACAAAAAAATTATAAAATAAAAAATATTTATAAGAAATAAAAAATTGTAAAATAAAAATAAACAATTACTATAGGATGGTTGGGTGGGTAGATGTTAGAGTACGGAGGAGGGTGGTGTTGTTTGGATAATACGCAATGGTTAATTTATATATATATATATATATATATATATATATATATAAAGATGGGGCTTTTGTATTATAACTACGTTTCTAATACGCATTTTATATGGATGTTGATTTGATGTTTTATATGTAATTGGTGACTTTTCCTCTTTTTTTTTAATTTCATATTAAATTTAACTTATTTAATCAAATTCAATAGTAACTTATTTTTTATTTAGTCTACTCATGACAATGTCATATTAATTAATAATAGTATACCAACTTTTTAGTGATTATTATGCATATTGGTTTATTTGATTAACTAATGTTATACTCTATGTATTAAAATTGGGTAAATAGTTTTTATTATTATTATTCCTCTATACTATTTAATATTGTTTTATTTTCAACATTGTATTCCATGATTAATTATCGGTTTATATGTTTGATTGGCATAATCATATATTTTTTAGCTTTTTTATGACTAATATAAGGATAATTCACAAACTATATATGTGATCTTTAGACTATTTGGAATTTTAGTATCTGACAATCTTATATAAACATCCATTTTTATTTATTTATTTTATAATTTATTTAATTATTTATTTTTTTCCTTCCTGATCATTTTTTATATGTAAACCTAAATATTAAGACTATTATATTTTATAATATAATTTATTTTATTTTATAGCATATAGCCTATATTCTATATATTATCAAGTTAAAAAAGTTTTTTAATTTCTCGGTGTAGATTTAATGGTATGGTAATAGAATATATTGCATTAACATTTAATTTATTAAAAAAAAAAAATTCTGAATAATGAAATACAGTATGGTATTCAGTGGCGGCTCGTGACTGAAATTGTTTGGGGCACTAAATGCAGAACTGCGAAATTTATCCTTCTCTCACCACTATTTCTTTACCAGAAATCCGTGCTTGTTATTTTTGGCAGAATGTTCTACCATTAAACAAGTAAAAGATTTCTTTTTAAAAATTATAGTAAGAAAATAATAAAATATTCCGTCATGCATTTAGTGCCCCAAAATATGGCAGTCACGAGCCGCCACTGATGGTATTGTTTATATTAGGATGTATGTAGGAATGCAGTTGATACATTTTAATTCATTAGCATGTATTAGGTTCTACTTACTGTTACTTGCATAATCATAATAGTTTTTAAAATAAAATAATAGATGGCAGCACCATAAATTTTGTATTTTTAAATAGCCTCTATTAAAGTCATAATTTCAATTTTTTACACTAGGTGGTAATTAACGCTGGATTTTGGCAATGTTGTAAAATTGTTATTATACAATTTAAAATTGTTTTTAGGTATATAAATAATGTAATTATTTTTTATTTATATTATATAAATTATATTTATCACAATATTTCAACATGAATTAACTGACTCCATAGCTTTTAATTTCTGTGTTAACTTAACTGTTTTATTCACCTTAATCTTATCATGATTTTGGATTTCATGTGCGGGAATATATTTTGAAAATCTACTGGGAATTAATACGGTATGTTTTGTAAGATTTCTATTGCTATAAATTAAATATTTAATGAGTTGTAGTTTTTTTCTATTTCATACCATTTGATAATGTTCTGTATTCATCTTGAAACTATTATTTTGATTATAATGGTTGTTTGAGTACAGGGGAAATTTTTTTTTCAGCTTATAGATTTTTTCCCACAGAAACTACCGATTTGCTTATATCATTGAATTCTGTACTCTTGAAAACGTAATTCAATATATAAGTTTTTCATTTTTTTCGGAATCCATATTCTTCTTTTTTTCTTCCATGTTAATACTTGTAATTAGTTATACGGTACTTTATTTTACACATACAGTTCTATATTGTTGGTTTATGGCGAGTAGTCAATCATTCATAATATTGCTGTTTTTGATGATGGTCGGTAATGTTTAATTAATGGTTATATATATATCTGATCTTTGTCATACTGTAACTCTCGTATTTATGAACCGATTTAGATAAAAATTCGTGTGTATATATTACATACCAATGTCTCGACCGAGTTCGTTGGCCAGCTTCAACCGCCATCTTGTTTCAAATTGGCGGCCATTTAAATAATTTAAAAAAAATTAAAATTTAAAATAAGGCGCAAAAAAATTAGAAATTGAAAAATATTTTTTCTTATGTATTTGAGCTTTATACAAAGTTTCGGGATCATTTTTTGTTTTGTCTGTATCTTAAAAAAGGGCTGAGTTATAGCACTTTGAATTTCTAGCATGACTGACATTTTGAAACGATCTGATTTTTGTCACGCGATAATACGCGTATTCATGAACCGATTTGGATGTGACAAGGCATTTGCATAGTACATAGCAATGTCTCGATCGAGTTCGTGGGCCAACTTCAAATTTCTTTTAAAAATTAAAAATTTAAAATGAAGTACAAAAAAATTATAAATTGGAAAAGATTTTTTTCCTTATGTGCTTGAACTTGATACAAAAATCCCGGAGCATTTTTTGTTTCGTTTATATTTTTAAAAAACGATTGAGTTATACCACTTTGAAATTCTTTTGTGCATTTTGAAACGATCTGAATTTTGTCACGTGACTACACGCGTATTTATGAACGGATTTGGATATAACTTGTTGTATTCATAGTACATACCAATGTCTCGATCGTGTACGTTGGCCAACTTCATCCCCCTCCTTGTTTCAAAATGGCGGCCATTTAATTTTTTTTTAATTTTAATTTAAAATGAGGTAAAAAAAATTAGAAATTGAAAAATATTTTTTTCTTGTGTGTTTGACCATGGTACAAAGATTTCGGAAAATTTTTCGTTTCGTCTATATCTTAAAAAGTCCTTCCGGGCAGTGCCGGGAGGAAGATGTAGCTTTCATATTCCTTATTTTAAAAAAGCCAACTTATATTATTCAAACACACGAAGCTCAATTTAGTAGAAACCGAATATAGGAGATTCAATACTATTTTTTATCAATATAATGAATGAGAATTTCGCGAAATTAGTCAGCTTTATCCAAGCTGATTTTCTTTAAGTAACTTATATTTGGCTGCCAAATTCGGCAATTTCTTAAACTGCCTGCCATTTTAAGACAACATGGTGGATGAGGCTAAACAGTGAACTTGATTGAGACCTTAGTAATTGCTGTGCACATGCTCACTCACATCGGAAATCGGTTGATATATACGAGTGCTGTGGCAGGCAAAAAATCAGATTTTTCAAAATGTCACCCACGTTAGAAATTGAAACTGCTATATCTGAGCCATTTTTTAAGATAAAGACAAACAAAAAATGCTCCTGAATCAAGGTCAAATACTTTAGAAAGAAATCTTTTTCAATTTCTAATATTTTTGCAACTCACTTTAAATATATATTTTTTTAATTTAATGGCCGCCATTTTGAAACAAGATGGCTGATGAATCTGGCCAGCGAATATGGTCGAGATATTGATCTATACTATCCACATGCCTTCTTACATCGAAATAGGTGAATACGTGTTTTATCGCGTGACAAATACAAGATCGTTTCAAAATGTTAGCCATGCTAGAAATTTAAAGTGCTATAATTCAACCATTTTTTAAGATATAACCAAAAGAACATATTTACAGAAACAAAAACTGCTCCGGAATCTTTGTATCAAGGCCAAACACATAAAAAAAAAAAAACCTTTTTCATTTTCCAAATTTTTAATACCTCATTTTAAATTTTAAATTTAATTTTTTTTAAATGGCAAGCCTTTTAAAACAAGATGGCGAATGAAGCTGGCCACCAAACTAAGTCGAGACATTGGTATGTACTATGTACAGACAAAGTTACATCCAAATCGCTTCATAAATACGCCTGTTATCGCGTGACAAAAATCAGGTCGTTTTAAAATGTCAGCCACAATAGAAATTCAAAATGCTATAACTCAGCCATTTTTTTAGATATAGACGACACAAAAACTGTTCCGGAATCTTTGTATTAAGTTCAAACAGATACGAAAAAAATCTTTTTCATTTTCCAATTTTTTGGTATCTTATTTTAAATTTTAATTTAAAAAAAAAATTTAAATGGCCGCCATTTTGAAACAAGATGGCGGATGAAGGTGGCCAACGAACTCGGTCGAGATATTTTTATGTACTATGTATACACCAAGGTACATCCAAATCGGTTCATAAATACGCCTGTTATCACGTGACAAAAATCAGGACGTTTCAAAATGTCAGCCACGCTAGAAATTCAAAATGCTATAACTCAGCCATTTTTTAAGATATAGACGAAACAAAAACTGCTCCGGAATCTTTGTATAAAGGTCAAATACATAAGAAAAAAATATTTCTCCATTTTCACTTTTTTGGTACCACATTTCAAGATTAAAATTTTTAAAAAAAATTTAAATGGGCGCCATTTTGAAACAAAACGGCGGATGAAGCTGGCCAACAAACTCGGTCGAGACATTGGTATGTACTATGTACACACGGAATTTCATCGAAATCGGTTCATAAATACGAGAGTTACAGTGTGACAAAGTTCAGATATATATATATATATATATATATGTGTGTGTATCAATTTTGAACGGAGGGTGGTTTCGGGGTTTGGGGGTCATGAGCGATGAAAATATACCAAAAATTTTTGAAATCGCTTTCCTCCGAACGGCTGCAATAGGTAGATTTTTGTAATGAAAGCTACCTAAAAATGACTGAGTTATAGCACTTT